>JAPPVO010000013.1:136989040-137324162 GCA_030407325.1 Camellia japonica
GTTGTATATAAAAATAGTTAGGAATTTTATTTTTTCTATTAACTCTATTAAATGACAAATTATGACAATAAGATATTTAAAATTTTCAGAATCGTAAGGGGCAATTTGTATTTTAAGTAAATTTTAAAATTTATATTTGTAATTTACTTTTAAAATTATAAAAATTATGTGAATTTTGTATTTTTAATTTTTTGATGTTATTTAGTCACGAGTGGTCAGCAAGATCCTCATAAATTTAGATATGGTGAATTTTTGTTGTTGAGAAGCCTTAGGCTAGTAATCCATCCATCCAGTTTGATTGAAATACAAAATTTAGTTTGATTTGAATTGAATTTTATCTTTGGGATAACTAATTTATCTTTTGGGCAAATTATGTTAAGCAAAACTTTAAGACTTAAATAAGCTCCAAATGCTATGAATTTGGCCTTCTTCTTTTTTCTTTTCTTTTTTTTTTAAATTTTTAATCAACTTTACAAATTTGGCTTCAAATGTCTTCCCACTCTGGTTTATAATTGCGCCTTTTCCTGATTAATTTTATCAACAATGCCAATGCTTGATACATTCACACATGAAATTGGGCTAGCCCACGGCCAAGTATTATTTGGGCTATCCCAGCCTGTCCAAAGCATGGGCTTGGGTCATGCCCGAACATTCAGTTCAAATGATGGTGCTTAGTTGTATCTCATGCGATATCTTAGAGATTTTTGAAATATCTTTTTCTTAAGTTAAGAAGGAACTGACAAGTTACGATTCATCCATCGCTTGATAAAAATATTTTGAAATCAAAACTTATCTTATCATTAGAGAAAATGAAGTATTCTAACAAAATTGACACTTCACTCTACTTGTATTTATAGTAAGGTGGCAAAAGTATGTAGTACGAATATTTACTAAAAGATTGCTTCGTAGTTTAGTGATCTCTCCATGAAGCAATCTTTCCCATTATAAGCATATTTGGACAATTGGGGCCTTGATTTGGCATCAAGTTTGCATCATTGATTCTTGGTTGGTAGGGTGTTGGATCTGAGAAGAAAAAAAAAACACTTCAATTCTTCAAGTTTGAAATTATACTAATATTACAAACATAAAATCAACCATTAGACAAGAAACAAAAGTAAGAATTTGTATTTATAAATGTGAACCATTTTGTACTTGATAATGTTAAAAACACTAATTAATGTGTCGATAAACCTACCAACTAAACATAATATTAAGTGGGTCCAATGTCAAGTGGTAAATCCCACGTACATATCTTGTGTTTAAGTCAATTTACTTTTAAAAAAATTTTAAAACACTATTTTTAACTGCTCTTAATTAAGAAAAAAAAATGGAGATCCAACAGCTTCATTGTATTTCATTCCTTACATTATGTAGTACATGTTAATTGTAGCACATTAAATCTTTAAATACTCATCAAAAGAAAATGGAAACCCAACTCAAAAAACAAAAACAAAAACAAAATCACAAAAATATGCTGCAATCCCATTTTTATGATATGCATGATCAAAATTAACTTACAATAGGGAAAAAAGCTTCATTTTTCAACAAAAATCTGGCCTCAGTTTCTTCCGAACCGATATGTAGCCTCTCTGATGATCTCTAAAATATTCTAAATATTCTGATCTCAGAACAATCTCTCAAATCTTCAAGACTAATATACTGTCACTATAAGAAATAGGTGTTTTGGTGGTATATTTTAATGACATTTTTTAAAACGTCACTATTTTTAATATTTAACGACGTTTCATAACGTCGCATTTTTCTTTAATTAAAAGAATAATGCTTGGGACCCCTTTTGGGGGTCATCCCCTCACCCCCTTTGCCACGTGGCGGGTGGTGATTGGAGGAACAGAAAAAAAAAGAAAAAGAAAAAGAAAATGTAACCAATGAGAGAGAGAGGGGGTCAAAGGGGTGAAGGGAAAAGGGGGATGAATCATTATTGTAATTAAAATGGCATGACGTGTCATACACGTCGCATTTCCTTTTAATTAAAAGGGTGCCGTTTCATAAATAGAAGACATTTATAAACGCTTTCAAATGGGTTAGGTGTCACGCGCTCCCTCTCTCGCTCTCTCTTTTTACCTTTTTTTTTTTTTGAATCTTCAAATCTTGAGCTCTCTCTCTCTATCTGCTGTCTGAGAGCCATTTCGAAACACATCGGTGATTCATCAGAGCTCCACTGTCTCGAAATCGAAGTTCACGAGCTCCATTGTCTCTCTCTCTCTCTCTCTCTCTTAGAGATTTAGATCGGTCTCAGCGAAATAGATCGGCGATTCATCAGAGCCATTTCGAAGTTCTCTCTCAAAATCGAAATCGAAGTTCATCTCAGCGATTTAGATCGGTGAGCTCCACTGTCTCTCTATCTCTCTCTCTCTCTCTCTCTCTATAGACACATCAGATTTGGTCCACTCTCGATCAACAAATCCCGACGGCGGCTCTCCAGCGTTGGCCCATTGTCTTCATCATCTGAAGAGTTTTGTTTTGCAACCCTAAATCTTCAAATCCCCTTCATTGACAAAGAAAGAAAAGGTCAGAATTTATTTATTATTTTTTATGGAATAAATAATCATACATTTATTTTAATTAAGGTTTTGTGTTGGTTTGATTAAGATTTTTAGGGAAAACATATTTCTTCTTTATTTACTCAAAACATGTGAATGGATTTTTTGCATTGCAAGCGTTTGATAAAATGCTTCAATGAAATTATTTTTTGTAAACTAATTAGATACATGTGAAGTTAGGAGTATGTTGTGATGAATGCTAAATAGCTCTTGTGATGGTTTATTTTATAAACTGTAGTGAGTATTTTCACCCCTAGAATAATAGTACTTAGGAAATAGATGTGTTTGGGTCATATATTTTAAATTCTGATTACATTTATGCACATGTATATTTTTGTGTTCTTTAGGATTTGTGAAAAATAGTGGTATGTTAAATCTGTATTATATTTATAGTGATATACTTTGTTATGGTGTTGGTCTCCTTTTCCAAAATCAAAGTTGCAAATGTGGGAAAAAAGCAGATATTAAGATATCAGATTCAGAAAAAAAAAAAAAATCGAGGGAGACTTTGGTGTGCAAATGACATGTGCAATTACTTTGCGTGGTGAGTGCTTGCAAACCAACATGGAGCGGCTTGAGGCAAACCAATGAGCTATGAAATTGTTTTTGATGACAAGCATATTGTGTACTGATTTTAGCATTACTTTAATGCTTAAGTGATTATTGTATGCTTAAGTGATTTTAGCATAGTTTTTTAAAGTATGATCTATAAGGTTATAAGATGTTTGAACTCAATGTAATAAGATGATATCTTGTTATTAATTGAATGATGTGTCTTCAAATGCCAAGCCATCTTTCCCTTGTTATTATTTGATGTTGCATTTGGACACTGCACTAATTTGGAGGACAAAGGGTTTTTTGTTTCAGACTTGGAAGCTGTATGGGCATAAAAGCTTAGTGTTTTTCTGATGTCTTTAACATGCAAATGGAGCCACAAGTCTCCTTGGGTTGTGAACCATGCCTCCATCCTGAGAAAATCCTAATTAAGGATGGTGATTGTGGTGTAAGTGTATCCTTTCAAAACCATGATGTACAACAGCCAGGTAACATTTTGTGCTTGTCATTTCGAAGTTTCTAATCATTTGTCTCAATTGAGGTGCTTTGTCGTTTTTGTTACTGTATTGAGAATATTGATTGTACCTCTGGAATGCAGTTTCCAGTGCAGTGAAAAAACAAACACTGCAATGGGCTGCGTGGACACGTCAAGAGGAGGAAAGCCTCTTCACTGCATTGCGGCAAGTTGGCAAGGCATTTTTTGCTGACATGGTTTTTGGTTTTTGGTTTTTAGTTTTTGGAATTATTTCTTACGATATATCCTGACATGACTATATGATGTCTTTTAATAGAATTTCGACGTTGTCTTGATGCCAAAAATTCTAAAGATACTAATGCTGCAATGCTTCAATGGTAACCAGTAACTATGCCCTCTACTTAATGTCTATTTTATATATTATGGTAACTGTGCAAATTTCTCTTAAACTAGCAACATGTATGTGCACCTATGTTCCTTTCTAATTATATTTCTAAGGAGATGTAGCAATGTTGAATGAACTTATGTAGGGGTTGTTTTGTTGAATGAAGCCCTCATCTAATTAAGTGAGTAGGTTTCACCTTCAACTGCCTAGGTGCGATGTACTTTAAGTAAATAAAAGATTGGTGCAATTATTTTAATAGCATAACTTATAAATTACATTTAGAAGATTGTTGGACATTGTGCACTATCTACTAAAATCATATACTTAGCCAGCTGAATTAAGTTCAAGATCATTTGATATAATAAATGGTAAGGGCATAATTGTTAAAGGGACACACCTAGTCCCCAAAAGGCTTAAGGCTCGTGATCTTCACTACACACACTGCTTTTCAACACTCATTGACTTCATGGATCGTCTTTGGCGTAGAGACTGAAAGGTCTTCTCTGGCTTCACTATAGCAGAGGTTATATATATATATATATGTCCGTGTGTGTGTTCAGAGCTGTTTTTTCATTTGTTTCCTTTATGTGGATCTTACTTACTGAAATTCAAAGTTTGTTTCAGCATTATAGTCTATTGAATCGATGATGAAATGTTGTGGGAGAGATATATCAACTGTTAAGTTTGATGCATTACTGGTTTTTGTGGGAGAGATATATCAACTGTTAAGTTTGATGCATTACTGGTTTTTGTGTTATACATTGCAAAAAAGCGAGCTTTTAAATTGCAGGCAATGTGGGTATTCATGAATCATTGATACCATTGCATTTTATTGAATATACACTGAACTACTAGATTAAGTGTGTTATGCTGCTGATTGTGCATTATTGGGTTTGTGTTGTTTTATGTGTAAGTTTATGATCTTAATGTTATATGAAATGATGACTTCTAGATGTTTGCTGCCTTTGTTAGATGTAAAAAATATGTTTGATTGTTTTCCATATCATTCAAAATTTTAATTAGGATTATAAAGAATTATGGAGCTTTTGGCAACAAATGTTATGTGTAGTGCTTAGGCCCACTGCCATTGTAGGGACAGAGAGTATGAACAAGTAGAGACCCTGTTTCTATTGAGGGCTTTATGCCTTTGGTGTAATCCCAATTACTGCTATGCTAGTTATGACTGCTAAAGTTTTTATTGTGTTCTTAATTTCTTAGACATAGAAAATATAGACATAACTAGCAGAATAAACAGTGTAGTAAAAATTCAAAGTCACAACACAACCAGTTGAAAAGTCCAATGGTATCAAATTAACCTAGTGCCCTGTTTGATTACAGAAAAAGTGAAGGAAACAAGAAAAAAAAAAATCATTATACACACAGTGATAGTTCGAACAACCACGAGGCTGATAGTTCGACTGCAGTTTCGATTTTCTTTTTCTTTTTTCTTGCGTTTTCTAGGTAACCAAACAGAATTGAATGAAAAATAAACATCAAAAAAAAAAAAAAAAAAAAAAAAAAAGAAAGAAAGAGAGGGGGATGGAGGGTTTACCTGGTTTCCTGTTGCCAGTCTTTTGACCAGTTTTGGTGAGGACATCGAACCTTAAAATATATTTCGATTGCTCTTTTAAAGCTTTTGTTGTTTGGTCTTGTTCTTAATTTCTTGTTTCATCTGATTATTCTATACTTGCATCTTTTATTGTCAGAAAATGTGATTTTTATGCAGTGCACTTAGCTGGATTTTCTTTTTATGTGGAATGTATGACTACCTCTGTTGTAAACAGGGTTCTGTTGTCTGGGTCCTTTCCTTTACTTCCATTTCATAATCATTTTGACAGGATTTCCCCTTTTCATTGCTTCATACATTTGTAACGGGTTTAGATGACGTTTTTTTAACGGTGCTTTTTTAAACGCCACTTTTCTTAATATTTAATGACGTTTTATAGGCGTGCACAAGATAGGAGCCAATCCCATTTATTTATCTCATTTGAGTGTTTTTGCTCTGAATGCAAACACAAATTGATTACAAGGTCATGAACATGGACCAATGGATGGGTTTCTAGCGGTTTTGCAATGAGGTAATCCAACGATTAGTTGCTAATCGTTATTTTAGAATTTATAGTCATCTTTTTATTCAGTTGATCCTCTAGTGCAAGTTGACTGGTTGATGTGTGTGATGCATTTAAAAGTCCATAAAGATGTTGTATATTTGATATAACCTTTTTCTTTTTAAGTCATGCAGACACATGCACATTATTTAGTATACTTCAATACGTTACTTTGTTTCGCACCACCTGAAGTTTTATCTGTAGGTATATTTCCCTTGTAACTTGGCAGCAGCTGTTTTTTTTCCCCTTTCTCTTTTGGGGTGTCAACTGGTTCAAATTGCCTAGAGTAAAGTTTGTCGTTCTCTGAACTTGTTTTTCTACAAAGAATTATTTGTAGAAGGTACATTACTATTTGTTTATATGATTCTGACCAAGCATCTTTACAATTGTATTTACTTTGTATTATACATGAATTACAGAGTATAGTATGGGAAATAAAGTGATGACATTGGATATGCTTACAGGAAAGAGACCTACTGAAAACATGTTTAATGATAATCTGAGACCCACTGAAAACATGCTACTGAAAACAAAGCCTCCAAATTACATGTTTTTCTCCAAATTCTACGAGTCCCTAAATTTGGCAGAGAAACTACATGTGGAAGAGTGGAATCCGAGTTTTGATCAAGTGCTCACCATCTCAGTCCAGTTAGGTATGTCTTCGATGATCTTGGCTTCATTTTAGTTCGTTTTAATTTTGTGAAGTAAACATTTAATTCTGTACTCGTCATTGAAATTCTTTGTATTTTCTTTGTGATATTATGTGCAAAATTTCTCTTATTAAGGGTAAATAAGTAGTATAGATTATGCTGAACATGACACTCATAGACTCATAGTGTTTTATTACCTGTCATGTTAGTTTAGGTAATATGAAATACTTGAGACGATTCTTATAGATGCTTAGTTCACATTGACGATGACATGTTAGTGACGTCGTGTAGATTTCAGGTTTATGTTCCTAACTACTGTAAAGTTATATAGTGGATCTTTCTATTGGTGGTTTTCTTGTTTGAAGTCTCTTTTTACTTTGAGTGTTGCTAATGGTGCTGCTCGTGCTCTGTCACAATTATTACAAATGATGAATTTTCAGAATTCTTGGACATTTAGTCTTTTTTGGAAAAATAATAAATAAAGAAATGTAGTAAACCCGTTAAACATAGCCTTCTATTAAACCTAAATTGTTTTTAAAGCATCTTTTCAATTCTAGACGAAAACAAAAATTTTAACCCTAGTTTTTGTTTAAATACAATTGAAGGAGTAAAGTTGTAACTTAAATCATAGATTTGTGTCCGGAGCAAAACTCCAACCACCCCTACCAAAAAAATAATAATAATAATTATAAAAGAAAAAAATTCTCCACTTGTTTTTTGGTGATAGGGAACTTGTCATGAAGCCAGAAAGAAGATAACAATTCTTTCAAAATGAGTAGAACTTCCTAAGGAAGATCATTACTATACTGATATTGACAAGAAATATGCCTCTGTTCTAGATCATTTGTATTAATTTTATTAATATGTGGAAAGTTGAAATCAATGTTATTTAAGGTAAAAGTCACAAGCGTTGCATGTGTTTTATTGAAGCGAAGTTCATGTTATAGACATTGCACAGTTTTTTTATGATTGAGAAATTTATTGTTTTTCTGCGTACTATGTACTAACTAATGACATTGTATTTTTACATCGCATGATTACCAGCAAGCACATGCTTAATAACTTGGACTACTTCAACAATTTCAAATCAAAGAATTAAACAATTAAAAATAAATAAATGCAATCAATTGATTAAGAAAATTAAGTTTACAAATTCTTCAATTTATGTTTATTTTGGTGAATTTGATTGCAGTTTATGTTCTAATGGAGGTATGTAGACTACTGAAGAATAACAATGAACTCTCTCATCAATTTGAATTTAGCTCATCCAAGCTTGAAATTTATGTTATAGGCAGGAATAGATTTTTGAAACACAGTCTAGGAAAGTTCAAGAGTCTCTTACTTTGGTGATATCTTGAGTGGGGGATAATTTTCTTGGTAGTAATTTGCCATCTCTTGTATAGTTGGATCAATCATTATAGCTCAACACTTCTTTTTTCTGTTAATGTCTTTGCTAAAACATGATTTGTGAATATGTTATTTTGTGGTTAATGGTGATTGGATATTAAATTGAATGGGAAAGTGAACTAACGTTGTATTTGTTACTTGAATGGGAGTTATTATTTCATATTAATGCTATTTTTCAGTTTTATTACAGGTTTTTTTAGTTGAATCACATAAAATTAGTACAATTTAAAAAAAAAAATAAAGCTATCACGGCATTTCTAAAAACGTCGCTAAATATCATACCAAACAGGTGATTTTTTTGAAAAGAGATATGATGACGTTTTAAAAACATTGCTAAATAGTGTGGTGACATCATGTTGCTGTTAGTAGAACTTTCAGCAGCGTTTCAGAAAACGCCGCCTATAGTAATATAGTGACTTTTCTAAAGCGCCATAAAAGTTATAGCGACGACCTCATCTTTGGCGTTTGGTACTACACGTCACAAAAGAATTTGATGGCGTTTTTGGGATCTATAGCGACTTTTTTTTAAACGTCGATAAAACCCCCATTTCCAGCAGTGTGTTGCTTCACCATTCTTGAGAAATTTCCCATTGTGTCATGTATCCAAATATAAGGATGACATGTCTCATCATAGTAATACGATAATCCTCTCATTCCCTTTCCACCAACACTGCCATTAGGCATGTAAGCCTTTGTAAATGGTCTTGGATTTCAATCTCTTCGATGAACCGGGCTTCAAAGTGTGAATTTTCTTCAATATCCATCCCGCTCTTATTTGAAGCTCCACGGGCTTGTTGCTGAGGTTCCAAATCCTCGTTCTAAGTCTAGAAACCTGGGTGTGATTGCGACATCCATTGAAGCACCTTGAAAGTGAAAAAAGGCCTAAAACTTGCATTTTTTTCTTCAATGAGGGATTGAAACTCTCATACTTTGTGTGTTATAAATGATAATTTCAACAACTTTTGTGATTTTTGCGTATAAGAAACACTATGACTTTCGGTGTGGTGTTAAATTTTATTTTTCAATCTTTTTTGTGTGATCATTAGAATTAGGCAGAATACGAAAGTAATAAGTTGTTTAAACTTAGTTTGATGATAACTTAATGAGTTTAAAATTAAATTTAAATTTGACTTGTTTACCTAATGAGTTTTTAATGAGCCGAATACAAATTGAGTTTTTTTTTGGGTATGTAAGTCATAAGTTTTATACCAAAAAATAGATATTACAGTAAGACTTATACACGCCCAAAAGCAACACACCCTTCGAGGAGGAAAAACACATGCCTAGCTTCTACACTAAAATCTAACAAGTAGATTAACATATAAGGAGAATCCAAAAGCTAGGTCAAACAACAATCAATGAAGACGCCTACGATTTCATAGGAGTCTTATGACTTGATTTCTTAGACTTAATAGAGAGGCTAACTTCTTGAGCAAGTTTAAGATTAGCGATTCTTTCAAGAAGCTTTTTCTTATTTTCCACTTTGAAGATGGATTTGTCCATGGAATAACGAATGTTCCATCCGAAAGGGATTGAGGAGCTCTTTTGGAACGTGAAGATCATTTAGGGGCTAACACATTTATATTACCTACATCCTTGACAATTTCTTTCTCTTTCTTTTAAGCCTCTTTGTTCGGAATATCTTTTGAGGGGTTATTCACTTTCAAAGAGGAGCAATTCACATTAAGCACACTCTTCATATCCGCACAAAAAGAAACCTCCTCATTGGCTACATAAGTATTGAGAATGTCAAATGCATTCGATGAAGATGGAGGAGTTGTAGGAACAAAGTTACCCATAGGAGCATTAACGACGTCCTTGCCTTTTTTCTTTTTCACTTTAACCCATTCACTTGGCTTGCCTCCCTCCTTCATCTCGACCACTTCTTTGGCCTTTCACTCTTGTTTAGGTTTGCTAGGAGCTTGAGTTATCGGTTTACTTGGACACAAACCTATAGCATGACCAAATATTTTGCATTCTTCACACACTTGGGGTTTCCAAGGAACTTCTACTTTGATTTCGAATGGTTCTCCATATCCTAAGTTTACAACAAAGGAGGGTGGAATCTCTTTAGTGACTTCTATCTCAATACAAATTCTAGCAAATGTTAACCGGCTATGGTTTTGAGTAAATTCATCAAGATACAATGGATTACCAATAAAACTTGCTATGTAACTCAATCCCTTCTCAATCCAAAGTTCAAGCGGCACATTGAAAAAATTTACCCATATCGGCACACTTGAGAAGACATTTTTAGTAAAGGTCATCGGGGTGCCATTTCTTAATAACAATCAATTTGCTCCCAATATAATAAGGCTCCTCATCAAGAATGGAATTTAAAGCTTCTTGATTTTAATCTTGAATACAAAATAACCATTATCTAAGGTTACAACCTCTTCAAGATTTTCGTTCCAAATATTTGCAAGCCCAAGTCTTTACTTGGAAGAAAGATAATTTTCTATCAATAAAATAACCCACAAGAGCATGTTCCCATTGCTTAAACCCAATTTTAGAGATTTCCAATGGGATTTGAAGTTGATCATTCTCATAACCCATTGAGTATCTCTTAAGGTTTCTAACTACTTTCTTCTTAGCAATCTCAGACTTAAATAAACCACTCCAAGGCGTAGAGATAACATTATGGGAAGAAGACTTACCCAACCTATTGGAACTATGACTTTGGATTATTTCTGCTTCAATCTAATCGGATGAGTCCATAGAACCCACCAACCCCTCTACACATGACATCTGAACCTGAGCATGCCCTTTTGTCTCCTTGTAGTCTTGCACATTTGTGGTAGGGGTACTTCCCTTTGTTGCTATCTCAATATCCCCCATTGGTTCAAGTATGGTTGTTTTGCCCAATTTCATGGACAATGAAGTGATTCAAATGAAGAAATTGAATCCTAACACTATGAGAACACAAGATTGAAGCTTTCTGGAATGAAATGACTAACCTTTGAGGACTGAAACATCTGATTCTTCTCAATGAGAATAGTTCTTAGAGCTCGTATGAGTCATAGACACGACGCGAAACCCTAACCCTCTTTCTCTCTCTCTCTCTCTCTCTCTCTCTCTCTCTTACATGTTTCTGTTAACACAAATTGAGTTTGAGTAGCTTAGTTTTTTATACTACATATTAGCTTATCGAGCTGAGTAGTAGGTTGTATTGGAACAATCTTCTGTGTAAATAAAATAAATTGAAATAAAGCCAAACAAGTAACTACATAACGTACCGTATTTATTTATCAAACTGAATTAAAAATTCAAAGACCAAGTCGAGTGTGTGACACTCTATCCTTAAGACAGATTCGCCCCGCTACGGTACTTACGGTTGAGTGGCGTCTATCTCCCAGGATACAATGATCTTCAAAAATTTGTAGTAGCACTCCACACAAATTTTTATGGCGAACCACACCTTGTGTTCTATACTCTCTTAATATTATTCTAAAACTAATAAATGAAGAATAAATGCAGTAAAAGAAATTAGGACAGCAAAACAAAAAGTTGCAGACTCAATTTCGGGTTACCAAAAATTGCTGGAATGATTTGTATTTATAGGCAATACTTCTGTCCGAACAGGTACCAAAAAAGGAATGAACAGATGCACTAAAAATTCAAATGTTTTGAAAAGTGTCCGTTGGTTAGTACAGGAACACACTTTCAAACAATTTTGAATAGTGATTCGTTGGAGAAACTATTGGACCAAGTCAACGGAACTGTAGGTACATTATCATTAAACTATTTCAAATATATATATATATATATATTAAACTAATGAAATAGTTAAATAAATAAATGAAGAGGTACAAACTTTAGAAAACTTCTTAGGAACCTAAAACTTAAATTTAGAATTAAATTAAATTTCCACAATTACAAATTTTAGGAAACCACTTAGGAACCCAAAATTTGAATTTAGAATTAAATTAAATTCCCACAATAATTTTTATTGAAAAAATTCAAATGAATTTTATCTAAAAAATTAATGTTAGACTCGAAACACGACGTCAACTTCCCATTCACTCATAAATGGTTTTGACGTTCTGTCTTCATCTCTTCGAACCCACTCCAAACAACGTTTGGGGCCCACTCAAATTTGGGCTAAAAAATATGCCTATATTAAACCATTTTTCCAACAATCCCCCACATGAATGGAATTTGACGGAGAGAAAATGCAACAACATGATCTAAATACAGAGAGTATAGAAATTAGAAATATTCTGCAAAGGATAGGTAGCTTTTGGCTTTGAACCTTCCCTTGTGAGACACTATCGGATTTACTAGCTAAACAGTGAGCATGATGTCTTGAACTGTTCAGCCGTTTGTGTAAACCAAGACAATAGAACTCACACACACTATTGTGTTCATTTTGGCCCTGAACAACCTGGTCTTTCATGAGTGCTCTAGAGAATTGTAGCCCTTCACAAATCTCATAGAACCGACCCAGTTCACACTCACATAAATGATTTTTATGAAGAGGATCCTGCCATACTAAACTAGGTTTACCTAGATATAAGAATCATTAAAATTTTACTTAACCTCAAACGCTGCAGACATCACTATTTCATTAAAGAAATGGGTAGGAGTTAGACTCCCCAGTGATCCTTCTGAGTCATTCACAATTCAGTTGTCCCTTTGAACCTTGATCTTGGGATCTCCAGTCAACTAGGTTGGGTTGCCGTTGTGGTAACTCTTATTTAATAGGCTTTAGTCCCATTCCCCTCGATGAATTCTCAACTAACTCTCTTGCTAACCCTTTGGTTAGTGGATCCGCTATATTGTCTTTAGACTTAACATATTCTATGGAAATAATTCCATTAGAGAGTAGTTGTCTCATGGTGTTATGTCGACGATGAATGTGTCGTGACTTACCGTTATACATATGACTCTGTGCTCTACCTATAGCTGCTTAACTATCGCAATGTATGCATATAGCAGGCACCAGTTTTGGCCAAATTGGAATATCTTCAAGGAAGTGGCGAAGTCATTCTGCCACTTCCCCTGCTTTGTCTAAGGCTATGAATTCTGATTCCATAGTAGACCTAGCAATGCAAGTCTGTTTCGAAGATTTCCAAGATACAGCTGCCCCACAAAGAGTAAAGACATACCCACTGGTGGACTTCGAGTCTCTAGTATCTGATATCCAATTTGTATCACAGTATCCTTCAAGTACTACTAGATATCTAGTGTAGTTAAGCCCAATGTTACGAGTAAATCGGAGATATCTAAGAACCTTTATAATTGCTTTCCAGTGTTCTACTCCCGGATTACTCGTATATCTACTTAATTTACTTACTGCATAAGCTATATCTGGGCGAGTGTAGTTCATCAAGTACATTAAGCTTCCAATAATTTGGGCATACTCTAATTGAGAAATACTTTCCTGTACATTCTTAGAAAGATACAAATTAACATCTATAGGAGTTCTAGCAAGATGATCATCATCTTTGCTGAATTTGTCAAGTATTTTCTCAATGTAATGAGATTATGACAAAGCATATCCTTCTGATGTTTTGGTAATTTTCATACCAAGTATTACATCAGCAATGCCCATGTCCTTCATGTCAAAATGTTTATTCAACATTTTCTTGGTAGATTTAATCATGTCATTATTACTATCAATGATGAGCATATCATCTAAATAAAGACATACAATGAGATAACCTTTATCTGTGTTTTTAATATAAACACATTTGTCACACTCATTAATTTTAAATCCATTTGACATCATTGCCTTGTCAAATTTCTCATGCCATTGCTTTGACGCTTGTTTTAAACCATATAATGATTTAACCAATTTACACACTTTCTTTTTTTTCCCTAGAACAGAAAACCCTTCTGGTTGTTCCATATAAATTTCTTCATTTAACTCACCATTTTAAAAAGCGGTTTTAACATCCATTTGATGAATTTCTAGATTGTATAGAGATGCAATGGCAATTAGCATTCTAATGGATGTTATTCTAGCAACCGGTGAGTATGTGTCAAAGTAATCTAGACCTTCTTTTTGTCTAAAACCTTTGACTACAAGTCTTGCCTTGTATTTGTCTATTAATCCATCCGCTTTCAATTTTCTTTTGAAAATCCACTTGTACCCAAGAGGTTTACAACCTGGTGGCCAATTCCCAAGTGTGATTTTGCAAGATGGATTCAACTTCACTGTTGACAGTTTCTTTTCATAAAGGAGCTTCAGGACTGGACATAGCATCTTTAAAAGTTAAAGGCTCATTTTCTAACAAATATGTTAGAAAATCTAGACCAAAAGATTTTGAGGTTCTAGCACGTTTACTACACCTAAGTTCCTCTTCCTCATTTTGATCTAACTCTTGTTCTTGATCATGTTCTTGATCCTAACTAGTAATAGCATCAAAAGATCTTTTATTAGTACTAGTCTTTTGTCCAGTCTTCTTTGGTAATACATGTTCAAAGAATGACACATTCCGAGACTCAATAATAGTATCTACATGCATTTCGGTATGTTCTGATTTATGAATCAAAAACCGATATGCACTACTATTCTTAGCATAACCAATGAAAATGCAATCAATGGTCTTAGGTCCTATCTTAGTCTTTTTAGGACTAGGAATAGCCACTTTAGCCAAACACCCCCATACTTTTAAGTATTTGTAGGATGGTACTCTTCCATGCCACAATTCGTAAGGTGTTTGATTCACTTTCTTTCGGGGTACTTTATTAAGTATATAATTAGCAGAAAGTATTGCTTCCCTCCAAAAGTTCTGAGGTAATCCAGAACTGATTAACATGGCATTCATCATTTCTTTTAAAGTCCTATTTTTCCTTTCAGCAATTCCATTTTGCTGAGGTGAGTAAGGAGCAGTGGTTTGATGAATTATTCCATGTTCTTTACAAAATTTACCAAAAGGTGATTCATATTTACCACCTCTATCACTTCTAAGTTTCTTGATTTTCTTACCAAGTTGATTTTCAACTTCATTCTTATATTGAATGAAAGTTTCCAAAGCTTCATCCTTGGTTCGAATTAAATAAACATAACTATATCTAGTATAGTCATCTATAAAAGTGATAAAATATTTTTTCCCACCTCTAGTTTGAATTGATTTAAAATCACAAATGTTACTATGAATTAATTCAAGTGGTTTCGTACTTCTTTCAATTGAATGAAAAGGAGTTTTAGACCATTTTGCCTCAACACAAATTTCACATTTATGATTTGAATCAATGTCAAATTTAGGTAAATATTCCATATTAATTAATCTACGCAAAGATCTATAATTAACATGTCCTAGTCTACCATGCCATAAATTTGAAGACTCAAGCAAGTAAGAAGAAGATATAGTATTAATAATAACTGAGGGTACAACGGTCATTACATTTAACTTGAAAAGGCCATCAGACATGTAACCTTTTCCTACATACATCTCATTCTTAGTAAGTACAAATTTCTCACTCTCAAATACTAGCCTAAATCCATTCTTACTCAACAAAGATCTGGAAACAAGATTCTTGCGAATGTCCAGTACATGCAGCACATTGTTGAGAGTGAGTTCCTTTCCTGATGTCATATTGAGTACAATCTTTCCTTGTCCTTCAACTTTGGAAGTTGAGGAGTTGTCCATAAAAAGTTGTTCACCATTGTCCACTGAAGAATAAGATGTGAACATCTTTTTGTCGGCACAAATATAGCGAGTAACACCAGTGTCCACCCACCATTCTTTAGGATTTCCAACAAGATTTGCCTCGGAAACAACTGCAGAAAGATTGATGTCATCTACACCATTGGAAATCTTGTCCACTTCAGTCATATGGGCTTGAGCAGGCTTCTTGCTTGTTCTTCTTTTGCTTTTGCCTTTGCTACGGCAATCTTTGGCCCGATGTCCCTCTTGTACTTTTTATTATCCCCCCCTTTAGCGCCTTGTGATGAACTTTCTCCAAAAGACTTTCGTTTCTTGGTTTTGAAGTATGTTCCACCACATTTACCTTAGACTCCATAGGATGCTTACCAGCCCGCTTTTCAGAATTGCGGTTGTCCTCCTCAATTCTCAAACGCACAATTAATTCGTCCATAGAAATTTCTTTGCGCTTGTGTTTGAGGTAGTTCTTGAATTCCTTCCAGCCTTTTGGTAATTTTTCAATTAAGGTTGCAACTTGGAAGGATTCACTGAGAGACATGCCTTCTGCGTGAATATCATGCAGAATGAGTTGGAAATCTTGAGCGTGGCTGATCACAGTTTTTGAATCAACCATTACAAAATTCAAGAATCTGCCAACCACAAATTTCTTTGAGCCGGCATCTTCCGTTTTGTACTTTTTCTCCAACGATTCCCAAAGTTCCTTTGCTGTCTTGATTGGACTATAGACGTTGTATAATGTGTTGTCAAGTCCGTTCAAGATGTAGTTCCGGCAAAGGAAATCGGCATGTTTCCAAGCATCAACCGCAGCAACCACTTACCGGTCGGTTTCATCCTCTTTCAGGATAGAAGCATCTTCACGGAGGAAACGAGCCAGGTTCAGAGTTGTAAGATAAAACAACATTTTCTGTTGCCATCTTTTAAAGTCAATTCCTGAGAACTTCTCTGGCTTCTCTCCATGATTTATTGGTACTGTCATCACAGGAGAAGGGGTTGGTGCAATCGCAGCCACCATAATAGTACTTGTTTGAGCATTAGTTTCAATAGCCATCAATTCTAATATATAAAACAAAATTAGAATTAGAATTTATACTACACAGAAAATTAAACCAAATTCACAGAATTAAATTCTGTAAAAATAAAAGAAACAAGAATGTAACTTTTATTTTCCAATTAATTTGAAACTAAAATAAAATTTTATTTAAACAAATTAATTCCACACAGAAAATAAAAGAAATAAAAACTATAACTTTTATTTTTCAATTAATTTGGAAATAAAATAAAATTTTATTTAACCAAAATAATTCCACACAGAAAATTAAATTATGTAAAATAAAAGAAATAAGAATATAACTTTTATTTTTCAATTAATTTGGAAATAAAATAAAATTTTATTTAACCAAATTAATTCCACACAAGAAATTAAATTCTGTAAAATAAAAGAAATAAGAAAATAACTTTTATTTTTCAATTAATTTGGAAATAAAATAAAATTTTATTTAACCAAATTAATTCCACACAGAAAATTAATTTCAGTAACACTTCAATAATTAAAATACTGAAAACAGAATTTTAATTAATGAAAACTCAGAAAGTAATTTCTAAAAAACCAAAATTAATTTCCTGACAAAATTCCACAAAAATATATTCTGAATTGTTAATGACACCAGTATCATACTACTGGTTGTCAAAGAAAAGAGACAGTATATTACTACTATCTGTCAAATAGCATATAATCACTATTTGTTTTTCCAACTAGAATATTATTTTGTAAATTCACAGAAAATAATTTTCTTAAAAAGAAAAAAGAGAAAAGGAAACAAACGAAAAAATTCTGTAAACAGAATAAATTCGAATCTGTCTTAAGATTGTTGGAACAATCTTCTATGTAAATAAAATAAATTGAAATAAAGCCAAACAAGTAACTAAATAACGTACCGTATTTATTTATCGAACTGAATTAAAAATTCAAAGACCAAGTCGAGTGTGTGACACTCTGTCCTTAAGACAGATTCGCCCCGCTACGGTGCTTACGGTTGAGTAGCGTCTATCTCACAGGATACAATGATTTTCAAAAACTTGTAGTAGCACTCCACACAAATTTTTACGGCGAACCACACCTTGTGTTCTATACTCTCTTAATATTATTCTAAAACTAATAAATGAAGAATAAATGCAGTAAAAGAAATTAGGATAGCAAAACAAAAAGTTGCAGACTCAATTTCGGGTTACCAAAAACTGCTGGAATGATTTGTATTTATAGGCAATATTTCTGTCCGAACAGGTACCAAAAAAGGAATGAACAGATGCACTAAAAATTCAAATGTTTTGAAAAGTGTCCGTTGGTTAGTACAGGAACACACTTTCAAACAATTTTGAATAGTGATCCGTTGGAGAAACTATTGGATCAAGTCAACGGAACTGTAGGTACATTATTATTAACTATTTCAAATATATATATATATATATATATTAAACTAATGAAATAGTTAAATAAATAAATGAAGAGGTACAAACTTTAGGAAACTTCTTAGGAACCTAAAATTTAAATTTAGAATTAAATTAAATTTTCACAATTACAAATTTTAGGAAACCACTTAGGAACCCAAAATTTAAATTTAGAATTAAATTAAATTCCCACAATAATTTTTATTGAAAAAATTCAAACGAATTTTATCTAAAAAATTAATGTTAAACTCGAAACACGACGTCAACTTCTCATTCACTCATAAATGGTTTTGACGTTCTGTCTTCACCTCTTCGGATCCACTCCAAACAGCATTTGGGGCCCACTCAAATTTGGGCTAAAAAATATGCCTATATTAAACCATTTTTCCAACAGGTTGTTCAAAATTGACTTGAAAACTTAACAAATTTAAAATTGTGTTCAAACTTAACTTGTTTACATAACGAGTCAATCTTGAAAAAGTATTAATTTAACAAGTTGTACGCAAGTCAAGTTCTAATAGTTTGGTTCATTTAACACTCTTATTTAGAATGTTGGTCATTCAATTTTACTTTGTTAGAGCATCTCCAATGATTGGGCCATTAATTTAGGATTTAGAGGTAAGGGTCTAGGATTTAGCCAAAGTCAAAAAAATGGCCTCGCTTCACAAAATTGATGCACCAATGTTGTGCTATTGCTCTAGAAAAAAAATGGTAAAATCCAAATCTTGAGCCAAAGCCATCTTGTTGTCAAAGGTTAGATATGATTGGGTTGGGTTGGGTTGAAGTCATCCCAATTTCCATGACGTTGACACATAATAGTTGAATTTGACAAATAATTATGCCAAAATGACAAGCCTCCATTGAAGTAATATAGCCAAAAACTGACTTTTCTGCACTCTAACAAACCAACAGATAGCTTTGACAAAGCCATATGACTTGGACCATTAGAGATGCTCTTGGTCATACACACTAGCAGCACAATTAATAGGCAATTTAGGTGCACGCATAAGATAAGACGACCCTATTTTTGTAAATATTTACAGTGTACATATCCCATTTTTACACCTTTATTTGATCTACTGATTTTTAAATTGATTAGATTGTGAAAAGAAATATTAATCTTTAATTTGACATTAAACATGATTATTTTTCCAATTTGAAGGTTTATATATTTTTTCCTGAATTAAAAATTTTAAAAGAAAATTGTAAATAGAGTAAAACATTTCAATTAACATATTGAATTATATATATTAAAGAAACTAGATTCTTTTCTAAATGTATTGCATGCATAATATTATCAACAAATTAGTAACAGTTGATTCTATAAAAATATATTTTCATGATGAAAATTAATAAAATTATAAATGATATCCACTGTCACAAGAAACATTAAATGAATTAAGCCATAATATCAATTGAAAATGATATATAATTGAACCGTTAGTGATGAATATCATTGCCGATGAGCGTGGTGATGGAGTCGTGGTGCCGAGCGTCCAAAAACAGTCCAGCGGCTGTGTGAATTCGACTTGGGAGCTGATTGACGTATATGTGGCCGAGTAGTCTTGCCAAGTAAGCAATGTTGGCCGAATAATGTTGTCGAGCCATTTTTTTTTTTTTTTTTTTGATCGGCAAAAAAACTTTATTGATGGATAAACATAACGAGTATGAAAACTTACATCAATAAAGAAGAGGATGCAAAAAGCATCACAGTGAAACATACAGATCCCAACTAGGTTGGCACCTAGATGCACACCAAATCATCTGCTAGCACACACTCGAAGCTCCAAGTTGGTGAGAAACCAACATGCAGAGCAAAACAAAACAAACCAAACCAAAACATAAAAAAGCAACAAAACACTCCACTGCTGGGGCATTTGACAGAGCACCATGACTACTACCAAGCCTCTGGCTGATTACAAGTTTGGTAATGCTAAGCACCAATGCTTCAGGACTATCTGTAGAGCAGCAGTAGGAGGGCCATCACAGGATCAACCAGGCTCAGCCCACTCCCAACCAACTAGGCACAGACCAGCCCCCCCACAACCATCCCAGCAACTATGCTCAGAAAACCACAAAGCAACCAAGCTCACCAAAACATATAAGAAGTCACTATGGATTGCATAGCACTAACTAAAGACCATGTAACAGAACAACAAAATTAACAGAACATTAGCAGCAGCAGATCATTAACAGGACAACAACACCACAGCAGATCAGTAGACAAACCAGCAGAGCCCATCAACAGCCTAAGTACTGAGGGCCATCCTAGTGCAGAACACAGCAGATCACCATAAACCCAGCCAGATCTAGAGTGTAGTAGTACACTTGGTACATGTTAGACAAACCAGCAGCCTGAAGCACCTTGAGCCACATTGCTACCCTAGTGTTGGCACAGCAGGCATAAAGGCAAGACACCAACCCACCCACAGCCATCTTAGCAGAGGCACAGCAGAGGTGAACAAAGCATAACACACCAAACACCAAACTTCCTAGACCATAGCAATTTTGCATCAAAACAAAACTTCTGAACCTGCTCTGCAGGAGTACCCAAACGCACAGCAGACAGAATTAGCAGAGCATAGCAGTTCAGCCAAGCAGAACAGAACAAACAGAAACTGCTGAAATAGCCAAAAATCATATCAGCAAAATAAGCAAGCACAGCAGTTGGGGAATCCACCAGCCAGCAATTCTGATAAGTTGGGATGAAATGGCAAGTCTATCCATGACTCTATAATGTCCTGTAGCAATGCACTTTGTAGACTAAAAACAACCTGCAGCACCACCACTCACAACAGAAGCAAAAAAGCTGCAGATTCTAGCTCAAGAGCCACTCCTAAGGCCATCAGATGAACTAAGACCCTCAGATGAAAAAGCATCACAACCATCATTTGCCAGCAGCTGGTGTAGTATAAAATGACCACAGAATGGTAGCACCATAGCAGACCACATGACAGAATAGCAATCACCATATCAGATCACCAGCAGGAACACAGATGACAGAACAGCAATCATCAACTCCCATTCCTAATACAGAACTGGACCTGCCGCAAGTTAAAGACTACATCATTGATAGAAAATTCCACTTTGGCTGGGGATGCCTTAACCCACAAAGCTATTCTAGCTTTGACAGACTCACATAAAGCTTCCAGATTTGGCCGAGAACCCTTAAAGACGCATTCATTTCTATGCTTCCACGTAGACCAACAGACAGCCAAAGGTATGACTTTCCAAATCTGCTTCTCCTTCTTTTTCATCTTACAAAAAGACCACCACTGCAGTAACCCTTCCACAGAGCTGGGTATAACCCACTGCACACCCCACCATTTCATAATATGAGACCACAATCGCCAAACAAAAGGACAACAGAACAAGATATGTTGAGTTGTTTCATCCTCCCCTTGACAAAAGACACATCCCACATTTGCATTCACTTCTAATATCCCTAATCTCTGCAAGAAACTTGCTGTTTTAACTCTGCCACTCCAAGCCAACCACCCAAAGAATTTCACTTTGGGTGGAGCGCAATTGTGCCAGACTTCCATAGCCATTGTCCTAGCAGGACCGAAGAGTACTTCGCATCTCTTATACGCTGAAGCAACCGAGAACACCCCAGATGGGTCAGCCTTCCATATCCAAACATCTAGGCGGGTGGTTGTAATGGCTGGAGCAGACCTTATGAAGGTATATAGCCTACCTACCTCCTCCTCCTCCCAAGCCAGCAAAGGCCTCCTAAATTCCAAACTCCAGGACTGAGACCCTCCACCTCTGTGCTTAAAATCAGAAATTGTTCCATCCTTATTAGTGGACAGAGAAAATAATCTAGGGAATTCAGACTTTAGACATACCTCGCCCATCCATTTATCTAACCAGAATCGAGCTCTCCTACCATTCCCCAACTGGATTTCAGTGTTTTCAAGATAGAAATTGTACACCTTAGGCTGAGTTCCAACTGCACAAATTATATCGGACCACATTTTTGAAGCTCTAAAATTTCCTGCCATGGACGGCAGCCAGCTGCCACCCCCCATACCATATTTTGAACAGATAACATCCTTCCACAGAGTTTGGTGTTCTACCCCAAACCTCCACCACCATTTCAGCAAAAGGCAAATATTCATATCTGTGGACCTTCTAATACCCAATCCACTCAAATTCTTACTCCTGGTAATGACTTCCCAACTAACCATATGCACTTTCCTTTTAAGATCGGATCCTCCCCATAAGAAATTTGCTTGGATGCTGTCTATTTCTTTTGCCACTCCCACTAGTATTTTGAACAATGACAAATAGTAAAGAGGTAAGTTACTCAGGACTGACTTAATTAAAGTCAATCTCCCTGCAAACGAAAGCAACCTTCTCTTCCATGTAGGTAATTTCTTTTTGACCCTATCCAAGACTGGCTTCCAAGTACTCTTCCTGCCAGGGTTAGCTCCAAGAGGTAGACCCAAGTACTTTAGAGGCAGATTTTGGTGTGTGCAGTTTAATCGAGAAGCAAAAGCTTGCATCAACTCTTCATCCACACCAATACCAGCGATCACACTCTTATTATAATTAATTTTCAGCCCTGATATTAGTTCAAAACACCGGAGTATTCTTTTAATAGTCACCACTTCCACCCACTCGGCTTCACAGAACACTATTGTATCATCAGCAAATTGCAGATGCGTAACCTTAACCCCATGATTACCGATGACAACTCCTTTTATTAGACCAATATCCTTGGCTCTGTCAAACAAGATATTCAAACCCTCGGCAACAATATTAAAAAGAAAAGGGGACAATGGATCACCTTGACGGAGCCCTCGCTGTGGACAAAACTCCTCGGTAGGTGAGCTATTCACTAGAACTGACACTCTTGTGGAGGTTACACAGGTTTTCATCCATCTCACCCATCTTTCCCCAAAACCGAAATTAGAGCACATATTGAACAAGAAATCCCAATTAACGGAATCATAAGCCTTCTCAAAGTCTAGTTTCAACACCAAACCTCTCTTTTTCAACTTCTCCACCCATCCACTAACTCATTAGCAATAAGGACCCCATCCAGAATGTGCCTTCCTTCCACAAATGCTGATTGAGTCTCAGAAATAATTCTTGGCATTACTTGCTTCATCCTATTTGCCAAGACTTTAGCCAAAATTTTGTATAGGGAGCCAACAAGACTAATGGGCCTATACTCATTCAAGCTTGATGGGCTCTCCACTTTGGGTATTAGCGCAATGAACGAGCTATTTAACCCGTTAACCAGATTGGCATTCTGATAGAACTCACCAAAGAAGTGCATTACCTCATGTTTGACTATTCCCCAACATTTCTTAAAGAAGTTCAAATTAAAACCATCAGGCCTAGGTGCTTTGTTGCCTTCACAACTTTTAATAACATCCCACACTTCCTCCATAGTAAACTCTGCTTCCAACAAATCCACTGCTTGACTGCCTCCTATGTTTTTAAACTGGCCAGTCAGTTTAGGCCTAATAGCCCAATGTTCCGAAAAATGGTTCCTGAAGTGCTTATTCACCTCGTGCTTAACTGCTAGAGGCTCCTCCACCATTGAGCCATTCACCTGAATAGAGCACAAAGAGTTTCTGCTGTTTCTGCTACATGCCATTATATGGAAATACCTTGTGTTCCTATCCCCTTGTGTGGCCCAATTGGTTCTAGACTTTTGCAGCCAGATCTGCTCCAGCAGTTTGTTTAACCTCCAGATTTTGCCCATTAATTCCTGCATTCTAGCTAGTTCATTGCCTAAAAGAGCTCTTTCTTCTGCAATTAATTCAATGGCATGGGCTTCCTCCTCAGCTACCTTAAGCTGAGATTCAACCTTACCAAACACAGCAGAGTTCCACACTTTCAATTTTTGTTTCAAGGCTTTGAGCTTCATGAGACATCTGTAGCCAGCCCACCCTTCCACTTGAGATTCTGACCATGTCTGCTTCACTAAAGCTACAAAATTAGGATGGCTGGCCCAAGCATTCAGAAATCTAAACGGTCGAGCCAATTTGATGTAGGGAATGGAGAAATTTGATGGTATAGCAGAGGCAAATTTGATGCTTCCATGCATGGGTGTGCCAAACAACTATCAAAGGCAAATTTAATGCATCCATTATTGCCAAGGAAGAAGGAACGCAAATGGAACTTAGGTAATTGGATTCCTCAAGGCTGTTGTATTTTATGTTATTTATTTATTTTTATGTTTATTTACATTCATTGTTTTTTAATATATATATTTTGTTTGCTGAATGAAGTGCAATTCTCTTGGCAAATGATGCTTCGGAACCTCATTTCGGCGGGGAGAATGTTGAAGTGAATGTTGTTTCTAACGTCCTTATCATAACGGTGTCGACTTGGCGACATCATTTCTACTCGGCAAAGAGTATGCATGTTTGGTGAGGGCGTAATGGTGCTCGTCCCGTCCATTGGTCTCTTTGTTCTTGATCGGCAGTGCCATTGCTAAATGGCGTGATAGCCCCTTTGATTGTTGTGCTCGGCAGATTGTGCTCTTGGTTGGCGGCGATGACTGTTAATTTGCTGCAATGTTAGTTCTTCGGATACCCCAAAACAAATATTTTGGCTAGAATAGGCGGATGGTCAGCTTGCCGAGTTACTTGATCGGCAACTTCTCTTGGCGTTGTCGCTTGCACTTGGTCAGCAACTCTACTTAGTTTTTTGGTTTGCCAAAGCACCTCTTCAACAGCTTGGTTGTATCTTGCCAAAATTTCATTGGCCAGCGAGCTAGGCGACTTTGCTTGCCGAAACATTTCTTTGGCAATTCGCCTTGACCTTCTGTGTTGCAACCTCTTCTAGAGAGAGAAGGTTAAGTCTCTGTTGATCTACAAACGTAAGCAACAATATATATGCACATATACCTATAAACTTGGTCAAGTCTCTGTATTTAACAGAGGTTGGACACCACTTGAGTCTAAATGTATAGAGATAGAGTAAATAAATTGAGTTTAGCCGAGCAACTTTGTTGAATTGCCGAAAAAATGCCCTCTTCAAGAAAAGTGACCCATTTGTAGAGAGAGAAAATGGAGATGAAAAAGTAGATATTCTATGTTATTTTAATCCTTTTTCATCAGGATTCACGGTGAACAAAAGTTTCCATAGAATTTGTAAGCAGATACATATGTATATACCAGTCAAGAATCAATTTTGAAGTCATTTTACAATAAGTTTAATCAGAGAGAAAATAGATCACCATCACAGTGTTGTTGGTTGAATTTCTACTTACAGTAAATATAATATGTTTGCTATTTACTTCGTTGAACTCTCTCAGACGATTCTCAAAGACAGCGCCAATTGTGAGACCTAGAAAATCCTCTTCCATAGATTGTTCAAGAGATCCAACAAAAAGATGAACTTAGTTCCTGTAGATCTGCAAGGATGAACATAGTTGACGCCACCGAACCGGAGTTGTTGGCCGGAGACACTCCGATAGTAAAGTTAGTCATTAGAATTAGAGAATAAAGATGAAGAAAATGAATAGTATTTGTGTGCTGTGTGGCAAAGAAAATGAGACATACCTCTATTCATGAGGTGCTCCCTTTTTATAGATGGGGGGTGTGATATTTGTCCAATGAGTTTCTTTGTTTAGGTTGGGCCCAATAAGCTGGTATATATTTTTTTCTGACTCCCACAATAGATATTTTAAATACAATATATGTTGAAGCAGTCAGTATAGAGGTGCACCCCTTTTATAGATGGGGGGTGTGATATTCGTCCAATGGGCTTCTTTGTTTAGGATGGGCCCAATAAGTTAATTATATTTTTTTTTTACTCCCACAATATATATTTTAAATACAATATATGTTGAAGCGGTCAGTTTCGGTTTAGTTTGGTGCACAAGGTGCTTGGACTGATAACAAACCAAAAATCGAAAAAAATCAAATTTAAAAACTGCACAGACCGATTTTGTTAAAAAACAGACCAAAGATAGCAGGTTTGATTTGGTTCAATCGATATAATCTATTTTTTCGATTTTTCTTACATCCCAATTAATTATAATGTTACACAAAATTTAGTTACATAGAATAAGATGGGAATAATTTAAAGATAAAATCTATTCATGTTGCTTAATTTTTCTACTTTCTACTACTTTTTTTTAAAGCATGTTTACATAAATTATATTCCAATCCACAATTCATAAAAATCAACCTACATATGCAAATTATGTACAGGAAAAACCCTTTATATTTGCGAGGAATATGTTTCAAGACACATTGAAACCGAGAGAATATGATATATTTAAATATTTTAAAGAATATGTTTTCACGCACAATAGTAATGATTGAACCAAAACGTAGAAAGACAATAACTAGGTCAAAGGAGAACAATACACAAAGTAAGTGTTTAATGAATTTATTAATGAATGAACAATAATTAGTGACATAGTAAATTGTTAAATTAAGGGAGTCAGTGGGTGTGGCTTGGGGCCGATTTGATGGAGTATTTGAATTGCACAGAACTGTGATTGATTTGGGTTGGATTAGATTATTGTCACCTTTTATAAATTGAAAGTTTATAATTAAAAAGTAAAAATTAAAAATATTTTTCACTAAACTTGCAGATAATTCATTTTTTTAACTTATTTAAGTTTTTTTTATTCGATTAAGTTGTAGGCAAAAATTGTACTAAATAATTTGACACAAATTTTATAATAAAAATAAATCTATAACCAT
This sequence comes from Camellia japonica, assembly GCA_030407325.1. NCBI lineage: Eukaryota > Viridiplantae > Streptophyta > Magnoliopsida > Ericales > Theaceae > Camellia > Camellia japonica. The sequence goes on from JAPPVO010000013.1 coordinate 137,015,921, forward strand.
TTCAGATAAATTGCACTAGACAGTCTTTTTATTTTGAGAAGTGTCTTCAGGCTTTTTAAACGGGTTTTTTTTCTTTAGCCTTCTATGAGGAATCACATGTATGTTAAACACGAAAAAAGTGTTGAAATGTGAATGTGACAATTGCTGGTAGTTAGTTTGATAATTGCAGGTAAATTGGGAGAGACATTGATGCTTTTTATCAAGAAAAGTTATATTGGAAATTTTTTTATGTTCAATTCCTCTTAATTCATAATCATTGATTTCCCTATTTCTCATATGTATTTTGATATGATTTTTCTGTTATGATCTCTTGTAACTATTTTTTAAAACGAATTCAGTCACTGGAGTGGTTTTTTAGCAAGTGACTTATCTACACTTAAAATGTTGGAATTGTGTTGCTTCTCTTTATGAGAAACAAGGAATTGTGTTGATGGTTAGCTCTTTCATTATAAACTAATCTGCTTTTTTAATAAACTAGGATGATTGCTTTTTTGTACCAAATTGTTCATTCACCATTTCACGAAGGCATTGAAATTTAAGAGTTACCTAGTTATGATACTAATTTAGAAACATTTTATTATTGAAAGTTATCCCATAAATGTGCCATTTTAACTTGGACATCTTTGTTTGTGCCATTTTAACGTGGATATCTTTGCCGGTAGTGCTACACGCATCAATTGGTATACCAATTAGTGTATAAATATATGCTATGACATTGTTACTTTAAAATTATGACCTCACCAATTATATAAATTACGAAGACTCAACTTTTAAAATTATGTCATATCATCTATTAATACACTAATTGATATACTAATTTGTGCATATAGCATTATTCTATCTTAGCTTATGCTAAAAATAATAACATTTTTATTTCTAAAATTTGATGTTTAAACTTTAATTATGAAGTTTAGTAAAAGGCATCTTATGTGTAAAGTTTAATATTGCGGTACAATTATTGTCATTTTAAATTGATTTATTATAATTGACTTCTGTAACGTAGTAAAATTATTGATTTGGTTTAATTAATTCTTATAGAGTGCATGATACTAAAAAAAATTGCAAAAAGTGCCTTTTAAGTACATGTTATCCCTAATATATGAACATGGGGGACGCTATTGATAATTTCGTATCACAAAACATGTCTCAAAAGGAAACACCTTTACTAATAGTAGTGAAAGCTTTATGCAATACAAGTAAATTAGCCGTTAAGAGAGAACCGAATAATAACAATAGAAGTCTCACTAAGAACAGTGAAATCAGTTTGACTCATACGTGGTACATTATTTGATGCACTATTGCAATCTGAGAGTGCTCAAACAATGCATAGGCAATTCCATAACAATGAGAAAACCCACTATTGAGCCTCGATATTTGACAAGTTTCGCATTTGATACAGAAGAAAATTCTGCAGCAATGACAATTGTAAAATGAAGAAAACACAGGAAGTTCAATAGGCTCAAGCAGCTAATACACCAATATACCTTATAATCCCTTTCTTCTCATGCACTAAATCTCATTTTGTTGTACAATTTTGGCTTTGCAATTCAGGAAAAAAATATTAGCAACAAAAAATAAGGCCAGAAGAAGAGTAGCAGTCAACCAGACGGAGAGTCGCCACTGTTTTAATAAATAAAAACGCAAAAACAGTAGTACCTAGTGTGTTTGATGTAAAAAAATTATTAGTCAAAAAATAAAATAAGATTTAACTTTAAAACAAGAACAAAAAAACCAAACAAAAGAAAGAAAGAAAAGAAGTTGCACTCCATTTGGAAAGGGGCTGGGCAGTGAGCGAGAGAGAGAGAGAGAGAGAGAAGAATAAGGTTTCTTTGTTTGAGAATTTTTGGTTTTCCTTAACCAAAACTGACATCATTTTAATAAAAGAAAAATGTCATTCACCCCTCAAGTGAGACACGTGTCGCCCCTTCATCATTTCACTTCACAATCACTTCATGCATATCACTCTAGAGGATCCGAACACACTAACAAGAGTCCATATTTACCAAACATACATAAAGTAATGTATCACAAGAGTAAATACGTTAGCTAGCAACTAACGTCGATATAATATGCATCACTATTTTATGATAACTTATAATGTATTTTCATTCAAAACAGAATGAAAGAGTACTGCAAGCTCTAAATTCCATCCTTCGAACCAACCGCATCTTGGCGAACTGTATTTGCCCTGTTACTCTTGCTGAAAGAAAACACATCAAACACGGCCAAGAAACAACATCAGAACAAATATTGATAACACCATATATTTCCAAACAAATGTGAATTACTTTTGCAAGTGATTAAACACCAATAGCACAAATAACTTGACATACACAATTAAATTTGATTTTTCATAGTGCATACAAACTTTTCGATCCGAGTAGTAGGTTATCCAAGCTCAGCTTTAAACAAGATTTTGACGAGCAGAGCACGAATTGAGCTCATGTAGCTTGGTTCATTAATCAGCTGTAGGAGGGAGAACAACCACGGCCCTATAATTTTGAAACAACCCCCAATGGTACAATCCCAAAACTTAGCTTCTTTGGAAATTATTTCAGACACATGCTCAAGCTTAAGATACACTGTGAGTACCACAATAAAACCTTTCAATATGCCGAAACGTCATCATGATCTAGACCACCCCACCTAATCTCAATCGAAGGCTCAAGAAAGAAAGAGAGCAGAAGGGAAATAAAAAAAACTATATTATGGGGGCATAAACAAGGTTGTTAAAATTAGGATCCTACGTGGGATCGTTGGAAGGAACTTGTGGATCGGATCATAGAATCGGATCGAGTATGGTAAGATTCTATTTCCAATGTAAAATAAAATGAAAAATTATCAATAATGATAATATATGTCACGTAATTTTAAAAAGATTAAAGAAAAGTGATAAATTTGATATAATACATCTTTTATGTTACATCAATTAGAAGAGACATTTGAAAAAAGTGTTTAGAGCCAAAAATTTTATATAGATATACACATACATACATATATACAAGAAACAAATAATAACAAAAAAAATTGTCAAGATCAGGATTGTAGTAAAATTGGGATCGTATGCGATTCTACACGATTATATGAATATGATCGTAATAACTTTAAGATCCTAGTGTGATCTAGATTGTTTGGCCCAACTAAAATCATAGAATTGTAAGATCCTACAATCCGGATCGGGATTCTGAAAACTATGGACATGAATGAGTTGATTCATCAACACATCTTGCTTCTAATGCTATATCGAAAGTTACACCATAATACTAGAGCTTTTTTAAGGGGACAACGGGGAGATCAAGAAGCACACGAATCACAATGCATCCGGTCTATGGCCTAAAAGATTACATACCATTGTTGGGAAAATATAAAGGGCTCGTTTGGTTTGTGTTTCCCAAAAATTTTTGGGAAAAATTCTCTACAAATAAGTTTTCAAAAGTAATTAAACCAAACAAATTTTCCCAAAAAAATTTTCCAAAACTTGTTTGGTTTACAAGTTTTTCAAACAAATCTCTCTCATACACATCAAATCAATCACTTTTTCCAAAACTCTCTCTCAAAATAATTTTCCAAAACATCTTTTCAAAAAAACCAAACCAAACAACTTTTCATACTTTTTATCTCTAAAACTCATCTCCCAAACTCAAACCAAACATACCCAAAGTGTCTTTAATAAATTTAACTTTAGGCTAAATAATATAACGAGGACAACTTTACATAGTAGAATAATTACATCAACCATGAATATCATATGCAATCTAAAATCAATACAAAATAATATTCATATTGAGAAAGAAAAAGAAAAAAAAAAAAGTACACCCTACCGTTCCATTTGCCGTTCCATTTGCCATTGCTTAAGTTCCTGGGCGTGCCTGTTGCAAGAATTTGGTCAACATTAGCTAGATTATGCCAAGTATTTATACTTAGATCAATACTAGTCAAGCAGGGTGCGTGCAAGGCATGCAATTGAATGCCATTATAAGTTGGACAAATCAATGGGTTTAATTTGAGAAATATACAAAATACACCAAGTATGCTGAAACTTTTCAATATGCTCAACCTTAAGATACACTCTGAGTACCACAATAAAACTTTTCAATATGCCGAAACGTAATCATGATCTAGACCACCCCACTACCTAATCTCAATTGAAGGCTCAAGAAAGAGAGAGCAGAAGGGGGAGAAAAACCCAATATTATGGGGACATAAATGAGCCAATCCATCAACACATCTTGCTTTACATGCTATATCAAAAGTTACACCAAGTATTGCACTAGACATTAATACCATAGTCTTTTTAAGGGGACACCGGGGAGATCAAGAAGCACACGAATCACAATGCATCTAGTCCATGGCCCAAAAGATTACGTTCCATTGTTGGGAAAATATAAAGTGCCTTTAAAAAATTTAACTTTAGTCTAAATAATATGAGGCCAACTTTACACATAGTAGAATCATTACATCAACCATGAATATCATATGCAATCTAAAATCAATATAAAATAATTTTCATATTGAGAAGGAAAAAAAAAAAGTACACCCTACCAATTTATTGCCTCTATTGCCATCCAATTCTCAATTTCCTGGTTGTGCCTGTTGCAAGAATTTGGTCAACATTAGATAGATTATGCCAAGTATTTATACTTAGATCAATACTAGTCAAGCAGGCTGCGTGCAAGGCATGCAATTGAATGCCGTCATAAGTTGGACAAATCAATGGGTTTAATTTGAGAAATATACAAAATACATTGTTAAAAAGTATGATTCTAATATGTAGGCAAAATTGTAGTGAATTCATAATTAAATAGGTATTACAACTTATAATTCAAATAAAATATAACCAAATGAAGCCATTTTCTGCATAAATGATTAAAACAGTCATCATTTTAAGTTGAACTAATGAAAATGATATTTAACAATAATATGATCAATAATTTAGTTTACTAAGTTTCACTAACATATTTTCTTTAGTAGTCGGACAAAAAGAATGAAAGTTTATATGGTTAAGCTATGCATTTGTATTACTTCATTTGTTCTTTGACGAAGAAAATAGGAGAAAATCAGAGCTAGGTTGTGACGACCCCAACGTGCATATCATTTTTTTGCATATTATTTATTTGAGAATATTTGTTTCATCTTGTGTTTATCTGTTCATTTATAGAATATCTGTTTGAATGCTTACTTCGAATCTGAAATTAAAAGCCTTAGCGAATTCAGAAACCAAAATTAACTAGTTCAATAGGCTAATTAGAATATTTAGAATCATATGGTAAGTTTAATTAAAATTTGATTCAAACAATTAATTAGAATAAATCAATTAGAATTGAATAGGACACCCAAAAAAATAATAAACACCCAAAAAAAATAGAATTGAATAGGATTAATTAAACTTAACCTAGATTAATTAGCCTTAATCCTACTTAATTAGCCTAATCTAATCTAGCCTATATATATGCTATAAGCATGTTTAGGAGCTCATTTCTTCAACATATTTGGCTGAAATTGTAGAGAGAGGGAGAGAGCAACTCCTTTAGAGAGAGAAGAAGAAGAATTGTGAAGAATTAAGCTACCGACCTTCAATTACAAGCTCTAGGTTTGAATTACAATCATAACTCTTGTAGATAATTCATGTAGGAGTTGAATTCATGTAATAATAAGAGTAATCTTCATGTAATTGATAGGAAAATGGAAGAAATGAGTCAATTGAGAACATGCATACACAATTCATCATCTTCAAGCATGATTTCCAACAATTCATACATGCATGGAGTTTGTACTTGACATCTTAGAGGATTCTCCATAATTTTTCACTCATCACTTCATATGTTCATATTTTGAAAGAAAAGATTTGAATTTCATCCATGCATGGTAGATTTACAAGGTTTTGAGTTTAATTTTGAGAATTGACAAAGGTTTTGAACTTGTGAATTCAAATGAGTTGTATTTATATGTTTTCCAAAGAGTTTTGATGCTTTTGGGACCAGCCATGCAAGTTATGCAACTTAAATTCATGCTTTTGAATTTCAATTCTATTCTGGAAATTCCAGAATTCGACCACTTCGCTCGAGCGATGACGTCGTCACTCGAGCGCACTTAGCATGCATCTAGTATTTTTGCAGATACGTTGCACTTGGCTCGAGCGACGAAATTACTACTCGAGCGAACTCACCTTTCACTACACTTTCCTTGAGCGATCATCAAGCCTACATTTCGACCAACCAGAACTTTTGCAGACCAAGTGATCCGCTCGAGCGACCAACAGTGCGCTCAAGTGAACTGCCCTATTTCAACAACTTTCGAAAAATACTTTTAACTACGGATTTCCATTCTCATGCACCTCTAGGCATTCTCAGGCATCATTAGGGAAGAGAATAATTAGGACCACATATAAGGGAATTGAATTAAGATACAATAGTCGTTTAAGACAATGTGTTTCAATGTGCGCCTTTATTATGTGTTTTGTGTAGGTGGTCGCCTGAAGCTTATATCGGTACAAACCCACTATGAGCAATGTCTTTATAAAGCTATGTTCAAACGGTATTTTGAATTAGTCAAGAATGTTATTGGAAATCTTATTTTGCCATCTATGAATGAACATCCTTTTTGAACTTGTAATCGTGGCATCCTTTAGTGAGATCCTTGCCTAAGGGAAACAATACCATGGCACATTGGATTAATTGAAAAACAGAGATCTCTAATGTTAGACCCTTGTCGTCCACATTGAATTACCCATTAAGGCTTATTGATTGACCCATTGCTGTCCTAGTGAATTGACCCTTGTGGTCCTATTAGCTTCGGCACATTGTCATATTGTTACTCTAATAGATGTTACCACATATTATGATTTGAATGGTTATTATTATCGCAAAGCATTGATATGAATGTGATTTGTATTGTTTTGATTATCGAAACAATATGTTTCAAGATATATTGGTCTTCATTCATCAAACCCTTTATATTAATATTACTCACTGAGCTCCAGCTCACCCCTCTCCCTTATATATATGTAGATGAGCAAGTGGAACGACAAGTCTAGAGGTGCCTCGGGAGTCTACCCTTGTGAAGCCGTTTAGTGTGCCTCCGTGATGGGGTGTTACTTGGTCTTTTGAGGAGCCAAGCTTTTGTTAACCCTTTTATGAAGTCTTTTGTTTTGTTTTTGATACTTGTGTATTATGTAACAAGTTATATGTATCAAGTTAAAGTTCAAGTTTGATTGTAAATATTATATTATGGTACAATGAATGACTCCTAACGAAATGGCCTTTGATAGGGCCGCATGGAGAAAAAAGATTCATGTAGCCGACCCCATTTGATAGGACTTAAGGCTTGGTTTGGTTTGGTTTGGTTTTTGGTATAATGAATGACTTGATCTATTATGAAGTTATCATGTAAGCACTGCTCAATGAACTTAATTATATTTTGTTATTACTTCCGCTATCCCCCGATTATATATTATGATAATATTTTGTTATTGAGGCCAAAGGTAATCTGAAATTACTGGCCGATCATGACCAAAGCCTCTAGGCTAGGAAGCACAGATACGGATACGAGATACGGATATAACACGATACAGATACGGCGATATGACAAAATCTAAAAAAAATAGGATACCGGTACGACTAGGATACGTTTGTGAAAAATATATTTTTTAAAATTATTAATAATGAGTTACACAAGCTAAAGAACGTTGAGAAACCACAATGTAATTTTATAATGCAAAACACTAACCTTTGAGAATTTTGTATTAATTTAAGCTAGTAACTTGTTTACTTTCTAAATTTTTAATAGGTCTTACAAATATTTCATTTCAATATCAAGTTTAATATATTTATATTACAATAATAGAACAATTCACAACTTGTCCCTATACTTTTTTCTTTGACACTAGTGAAAAATATTGTATTCAAGTTTACTTGCTCATTTATTTATTGATATTTAATTTTACCATTATTATATTCTCTTGTTAATTCTTACTTTCTATGTAGTTATAAGGGACATGCATGAAATAATTAGGATACATCAATTTGATAAATTTTATTATTTAACTCACTGTGCTCTTCTTATCGAAGAACTTAACAAAGTATTAGGAAAATATTCTTATATTTATATTTGCAATTATATTATATTATATTACTATGTAACAAATGTTACAATTCTAATTTCATAAAACAAATAAACATGACTTCGAGTATCCGATACTTCAAAATTAAGAATCCGATACTCCAAAATTAATGAAAAAATAATTAAGAAGTATTCGATACTTTTAATAACTATCCGATACGTATCCGCGAGTATCTAAGGAGTATCGGTATCCGATACGGATACGATACGGATACGTTGCCCTATTTGAAGTATACGTGCTTCATAGCCTCTAGAGACAGGTTTGGGTAGTGACATAGGTGGTACTTAAAGTTCACATGGTATGTATGCAGGAATCATTTGAAGTCCTAATATGAAGAAAAATGCACTGACTACAGTTTGATTCAGACCCATTTAATAGTTTAAAAAAACAAAAAAGCACAAAACAATAGAAGACCCCAACTCATTAGACACAAAGATGAAATCCAAATTGATCAATATTAAATAAATAAATAAAAAAAAACGCAAGTGCTATTCCATACAAAAGAATGCAACATGACCCACAAAAAGAAAACCCAAAGAAAGCAAGAAAATTAGATAATGGTCATGGTTTATAATAGATGGTGGGAGGAAGAGATCTACTTCCTCAATTTGAACTTTGTTACTTGTACACGAGCAGAAGGCACACACGGAGATGAAAATGTAGAGAGATTATGTCATGATTCTCTCATTCCCTCAATTTTTTTTCATTGAAGCTTTGTTCTGCTGAGATTACTGTTTTCCAGGATGCACAGGAACTAAAATTGGTATTTCGACCAGGCCAAAAATGGCTAGACAAATCAAGTAATGAAGCTTACATATATTGTCAACGTTGATAAATTATTAAAAGCAAACTATTTGCATACAAATCATGAATCAAGAAGTCTCAACAATAAGCAAGGGTCCTTCTTCCCAAGATATAATAGTTTCTTTCCGAAAATGGTAATTCAGAAAGCTCTTTAAAAGCCTCTCAACAATGTATGTGTCTTCTGGTAAGTAAGTTACAGATGTTTCTTTTCTTTTCTTTTCTAGTAAAAGTGAGTTTCTCTTATCCTCTTCAAAGATTGTAACAGAATGATGTAGGATTTGGCTGGGTAAGGAACCAATCAAAAAACACTACCCAAAAATCCTTGCTTGATCCAAGGACAGGCCATCAGTTTTTATTTGATTTGATTTTTGTTTCTAGATTCTGAAACATATTTGAATGGTTAGTAAATTAATCTATCTACCAATCTATCTAAACCATTACAGATGGGAGAAAAATAACACTTACAACTCGGCAGCACGACGGCCGACATAAGCTGCAGCAATAGCGACTGGAATTACCGCAACTGGCACAATAACAAAAGTTTCAATACTTGATTTATATATAATAACAAGGCTGCGAATTCAAAACAATTAAAAATACAAAAACCCAAACTTACGCCACGTTTTTGCAGTTTCAGAAAGACGCCTCATCTTTGGCTGTGAAATTCTTCTAGTTCTATAAACAGATGAATCAATCGGATCAAATCAAATCAGAACAAAACAAATACAAAGTAGAAAAGAAACCATGAATGAATGATTTCCACTCCAAGAAACGCAATCATCATCAATCAATAAATCAAAATCCATATATAAAAACAAAGATCCATGGAGAACAATCAAGAAAGATTAGGGTTTCAACATATACCCTAAAATTGACGCACCTCTCTCCGTTCTCCTTGTTCTTCGCACACTCTGTGCCGTACCCAAAAAACCCTAGTCTCCTTTTATAGCCGCGTGCAATAAACTCTTCGTTTGGTTACAACCCCTTAATTGTCATGCACCGTGTATATTTCAAGGTTAACAGCACATACAACTCCAACCTTGTTTGTTTGGCTATACTAACCCATTTTTTAAAAATGATAAATCACAAATGCATTTTGGAGATTTACTTAAAATATAAATTATTTTTTATAATTTAAAAAATTACAAATACTTTTTTGTCAGAATTTTTATTTAACAAAATTAATTAAAAAAGTAAAATTTTTAACTATTCATTATACAATAATAAAATTATCTGAATTATTAATTAAAATAAAATTTTAACATTATTAAAAATTGTTAATTAATTTGATGATTTATTAATAAAATGATATATTTGTTATGAAATTAGAAACCTTAAGGACATAATGTAATTTTTAGAACTACAAGAGGGTAATTTGTAATTTAAGTAAATCTCAGGAGGTGTGTTTGTAATTTATCATTTTTTAAAAAGATTTTTTGGATAAACTAAGGCCTCGTTTGGCATGTGCCTGTTTTAACCTAAAAGCTAAAAAGTTACTAAAAAAATAAAAAAAGTCTATAACCTATACCAAAAAGTCAAAGATTCTCTTTTCTCTTTACTTTTTAAACATCTTGTCGTAAAAAACTAAAAAATCATTCCAAATATATTAGTTTTTTTTTACCTCAAATTTTAGCCAAAAATTCAAAAAATTACTAAAATAGCATGTTCCCAAACGAGGCCTAAAAGTGATTCTACTTATACCACTAATTTACCTTTTTATACCCTTTATCTCATTACACCACTAGAAAAAAAATGTGATTCTCATTATACCTATTATATTACCAAAATTAACTCGAAAGTAAGACTCTTCAAAATCCTTTCATCTCTTTACACCAATAGTTTTTGGAGCAAAAATAAAGGAATAGAGAAGGACGCAGCAAGGGGGAAGAGAAAGATAGTGAAATGTTTGTTCGGTCACACAATGCTAATTAAACAATTTACATTCCTTCGGTGTTATGATGCCGAAAAAAATAGATTTTTCCAGCGTTTTGTTACTATACATTTATAGAATCACTCTTTTCCAAACAATGATTTTTAAATTTATGCTAGGCCTGTTCGGTAATACAATGCTAATGAATTTGAATTAATCCAATATCATGTTACAGGACAAACTATTTTTTCCAGCAATATGTTGTCATTTGATTGGATGATAACAAGAAATTAATTCGGGGCCACTTGTGAAGTGCATGTTCGGTGATATGTTGCTATACAAATTAGATTATTCTAGTATCATGTTGCCAAACTATAATCATGATGCATGTTCGGTGATTTACTTTTTCCTTCAAGCATCCATAAATCAAACACGCATCCATAAAATCATACATAAAAAGTATCCATAGAAATATTCATAAAAAATCAAGTATACGAACATCCATAAAAGCATTCATAAAATCAGTCATTGTTTATATTCATCAATCAAACATGTTATCACAATTTCTCTATATCGATAGTTTCGGTAGCTACTACATTAAGGTTGACAAGCGTACGGAATTGATGAATACAGGTAGTATATGCTTTCTTCTATCCACTAGCACACGGGTGATGAAATCGAATCCAATTATTTGCTATCGGAGGTGTTAGATGACCAGGTTGCAGATAAACCTATAACAAACATCAATAAGTAGAATTACAAAATAAGACATGGTAATGATCTAAGTAAGCTCGGCAATTTATACTTGCACGAAATAGTTTTCATTTACAAATCCTATGTAGATATTTCTTCGATCAGGTGTTGCAATCGGTACTAATTTAGGTGGTAGAAACGTCAAGCACTGTTGCATGGATAAATGATGAAGAACTACTCGGTAGTATGATGCTATCAAATGGCCTATGTCAGGCATAGTCATCCAATGATTAAATCTAGGGCCAAGTTTGAAGTAGGATAAGATAGAGGTAAGATCATTAATACTTTCCTGTGAACCAAATAATTACACATAGTGCACTACATTCGAATGCAGCTCAAGTGTAAGTTTTGGTTTTTTGCTATTATCTCTTGTATCTGATGTCTTTATAATAATGACAAATCCAATTTTATTTTCAACGTCAAAAGCCCATTTAATTAATGCTTGACGACTACTAAAAATCTAAAGATAATAAATACATTTATACGTCAAATTATTAATAAAATCAATACAAATTAAAAATAAGAAAAAATCGTATTCATAAAAAAACTTTACAAATCTCGCCTGTAATGAATTCATAACTATTATTGCAATGAGTAGATGCATAATCCTTCCAAGAAAAAAAATAAAAAGTGACAAGGATAGGCCCACTAGGATCACGGCCCACAAAGGGTAAACCCAAGCCCACTATCTAGACCCCATTACACAACCCGGTTAGAAAAACCCAACACCTCTGGAAGCCAACTGGGCAGGGAGGACCCATAATATCCAGACACATGGCGGATGCAGGAGAGGCCACATCAGCAGACAAAGATCTGCAAAGTTATTGCCACAGCACATCACCATTAATGCAATCCATCACAGCATTTATTGCGACAACACCCCTCAGCCGGAATGGCACCCCCTCACCCTGAACAAGACGAATGACGGCACAAGCTTTCGGCAAGGAACGAAATGATTACCAAGAGATATAAACAAAGCCTGAGGCAAAAGAGGAGGTTAAGTTTTATCTATCTCCTTCTCTCTCACCTTCTCTCTCGATATTTTTCTGGTCTATTACCTGTTCTAATTCATACACCGGAGGGTTCGCTGGGGGACTACCCCGTTCCCCGTTGAACTTATTTGCAGGTAGCCCATTGGATCTGAGGAGCTTGGATCGGTCTAGCCCATTCACCTAGACGAACTGCATCATCAGTTGGCGCCGTCTGTGGGAACTTGGTTCTTATCCGCGCGCCAGTTGTGTTCATTGTCGCCGGAGACCCTCGTTCCAACGATCCTTTACCTTTACCCATCAAGGTGTATGGTCACGACTAGATCCATGGCTTCTCACCACAATGCCGCTGACCACCAGACCGACCCTCCCAACCCAAACCAACCGCCACAATATTTCATCGAGCTCACCAATAGCATCAACCGCATGGCTGAGCAAAACCAAGCCCTGATAAATGCCTTGCTCCAAAGAAATCTTCCCATGCCGCCTCCGCCACCCCCAGATGATCCGCCTCATCCAGAACAAGTCCTGAGCCACACCATCCCACAACCCAACTTTCCTAACTTGGGAGGCTTGCAACCGCCTCACCCACAAGTCATTCCACCACCTCCACCTCCACACCCGTCGATCGCACCACCAGCTCCCGAGCAGGAAGCCAGCAGTATCCAGCATCCACCCCAGCCTCCATTCCCCTCCGGAGGTGACAACATTCCCCTCTGGGACGCTGAACTCCGAGCCATGAAGCTTCAGCTCCAAGGGGTCATGCAGAACATTCAACACAAACCCTCTACCACTACAAACTCACCATTCGTTGCCTCCATTCGAGACAAACCTCTGCCCGCCAAGTTCAAAATGCCCACCATTGACTCCTTCGACGGGACCACGGACCCAGTCGATCACCTGGAAACCTACCGCACCCTCATGATTCTCCACGCCTTTCCCGACGAGATCATGTGCCGAGCTTTCCCTGTAACATTGAAGGGGTCAGCTCGGCTTTGGTTCAGTCAGTTACCGGCGGACTCTGTCTCCACCTTCCAGCACCTCAGCGACTCTTTCCTCAGCCACTTTATCGGAGCTCAACGTCAGCGCCGTCCTGCAACCCAACTTCTCAACATCCGCCAGACCGAGGGGGAGTCACTACGCAGCTTTGTTACTCGCTTCAATACCGAAGCTTTGCAGGTGGCTGAAAATGATGACAAGGTCATCCTCACCGCATTCATGGCAGGTCTACGGTCGTCTGATTTCCTCTTCTCACTTTCTAAAAACCCCCCGACCTCCATGGCAACCCTACTCTCCAAAGCCCAGAAATATATGAACGCAGAAGACTCATTAGCCGCTCGGCAAGACCCGATCACTAAAAACCCGACCCCCAGAGATAAGAGGAAAGACCCCGAACCCCGAAACACTCAGTACAACAACCAAACACCCCATTATGCCGACCGGCCTCCGCGCACCGACCGACCGGCACCAGCTAGACCACCTGGTCGGTTCGAGAGGTATACCCCCCTTAACTCCCCCATGGAACAGGTCCTCCATCAAATCCAGAAAGACTACCCCCTCAAATGGCCCCTACCTTCACGAAACCCTTCCAGCCGGAAAGACCAGTCCAAATATTGCCGTTTCCACCAAGACCACGGCCATAACACAGACGACTGTATCAATCTCAAGGACCAGGTCGAAGCCCTGATACGTCAAGGGCGTCTCAGCCGGTTCACAAATATCCACCCTCAGCAGAGACAGAAGACTGAGCCCCTCAGACACGACCGTCGGCGCACCCCGCCCCGACACCAAGCCCCACCTGACCAGGGTCGTGATCGTCAACAACCACAACCACGACCCCCAGGAAATCCTCCTCCACCAGTTGGAGAAATCAGGGTCATTTCAGGCGGGCTCGCCTGCGGAGGACCGTCCCGCTCAGCTCAGAGGGCCGAGCTCAGAAAAATCCGGCAGGGCTCGGACAACACGGTGGCCATGGTCGACAGACCTTCCAAGCAGCCAAAGCAGTGGATTGAACCCATCACCTTCACAGACGCCGATTGTGCAGGAATCCGCTATCCCCATGATGATCCCCTAGTGATCTCTTCAATCCTCTCCAATTACAAGGTCAGACGAGTCCTCATAGACAATGGCAGCTCTTCAGACATCATCTTCCTAAATTGCTTCCGCCAGCTTAAGGTCGGAGAAGAAAGCTTGACCCCGCTCCAAACCCCTCTAGTCGGTTTCACCGGCGACCGTGTGACCTCGATCGGCTCCATCGACCTACCTATCACCATCGGCGAACACCCCAGGCAGACCACTAAGTTGCTCACCTTCCTTGTGGTCGATTGCCCCTCTGCTTACAACATCATCCTTGGCCGCACGGCCCTAAATGCCTTCCAAGCCATCACATCCACCTACCATCTTGCCATCAAATTTCCTACTGATTCCGGTGTCGGGACAGTCAGAGGAGAGCAGACAGTGGCCAGGGAATGCTACGTCGCCTCCCTTAAAGAGGTTAAGCTAAAGGAAGCAATGATCATTGAAGGGCTCGACGCCCGGGATGAAGACGAGTTGGTCAGAGGGAACCAGTGGAGGAGCTCGTCGAGGTCAATATTGATCCCACCAACCCGCTCAAAACAGCTAAAATCGGCAGCCAACTACCTTCCCAAGCCAAAGCCGACCTTACTGCCCTCCTGACCGAGCACAGGGACATCTTTGCTTGGACTCATGCTGACATGCCAGGCATTGACCCTTCTCTCATAACCCACCGCCTCAGCATCGAACCTCATTTCAAACCTTACCGCCAAAAGCAGCGAATCTTCCACCCAGAGCGTAATAATCTTATCGCTGCAGAAGTTGACAAACTCCTTGACGCCCAGTTCATCCGAAACGTGGACTATCCTAAGTGGCTGTCCAATGTGGTCCTGGTTCGCAAAAACAACGGCAAATGGCGTCTCTGCGTCGACTACTCCGACCTGAACAGAGCTTGCCCCAAGGATAGCTACCCACTTCCCCGCATAGATCTGCTGGTCGATGCCACGGCCGGTCACCAAATGCTCAGTTTCATGGATGCTTTCTCTGGGTACAACCAAATCATGATGCACTCATCCGATCGGGAACACACATCCTTCATCACCGACCGAGGTACCTACCACTACTGCGTAATGCCGTTCGGATTGAAAAACGCTGGGGCCACCTACCAACGGTTAGTCAATGCAGTTTTCCACCATCAGATCGGTCGAAACATGGAAGTATACGTGGATGACATGCTAGTTAAGAGCAAACTCTCCACCGATCACATCGCCGACCTGCGAGAGACATTTGCCACCCTTCGAAAGTATCAGATGAAGCTCAACCCCGAGAAGTGCGCCTTTGGCGTAGGGTCTGGGAAATTCTTGGGCTTCATGGTTAGTCAACGCGGCATTGAGGCTAACCCTGAAAAGATCAAAGCTCTGGTCGAGATGCAGTCGCCCAAAACGGTTAAAGAAGTTCAACGGCTCGCTGGCAGAGTAGCCGCCCTCAACCGTTTCATCTCCCGCGCCACAGATAAGTGCCTACCCTTCTTCAAAGTCCTCAGGCAGACCTTCGAATGGACAACTGAGTCCGAAGAGGCTTTCCAGCAGTTAAAACGGTGTATGGCCAACCCACCCCTCCTTTCACAAGCCATCACAGGCGAACCCCTCTTCCTCTACCTAGCAGTATCAAACACTGCTGTCAGCGCGGCCCTCATCAGAGAAGATGGCTCAGTCCAACGGCCTGTTTATTACATCAGCCGGGCTCTGAGGGGAGCAGAGCAGAACTACCCTTTGCTAGAAAAACTATCCTTGGCCTTGGTCACTGCATCCAGACGACTTCGCCCTTACTTCCAAGCCCACCCCATAGTGGTCCTCACCGACCAGCCCTTGAAGAAGGTCATGCAACAACCAGAACTTTCGGGCAGACTAATGCAGTGGTCAGTCGAACTCAGCCAGTTTGACATCTCCTACCGCCCTCGAACAGCAATCAAGGGGCAAGCTATAGCCGACTTCATCATGGAATTCACCAATCCTATGCCACCCACTACCTCAACGGCCCATCAGCCCCTGCCGATCCTGAAGACCCCCATTCCTGGACTCTCAATGTTGATGGGTCATCTTGCAGGGCGGGTAGTGGGGCTGGCATCATCCTCGCCTCTCCTGAGGGTGGCTATTTCAAATGTGCTCTTCGCTTCCTGTTTGAGGCTAGTAATAACGAGGCTGAGTATGAAGCATTGATAGCAGGACTCCGCCTCGCCAAAGACATTGGTGTCGACCAGATCCGCGTGTTCAGTGATTCCCAACTCATCGTCGGTCAGATCACGGGGGAATTCGATGCCAAGGATGATACAATGCGAGCTTACAGAGACATAGCACTCCCCCTTGTTCGCCTCTTCAATACTTTCCAGATCAGGCACATACCCCGGACGGAAAACTCCAAAGCAGACGAAATGGCCCGGCTGGCTTCCGCCGACCATTCCGACCTTAGCGACGGAGTCACCTTGAATATCTAGCTCACCCGGCCATCTCGCCCGACCCACAAGAAGTGCAATTCCTCCAGACTGAACCCATCCCTTGGGCATCCGACATTCTCCTCTTCTTGACCGCTGGGGAGCTCCCAAACGACCAACAGCTAGCTGCCAAGGTCAGAGCTCGATCGGCTAACTACATTCTGGTCGATGGCATCCTTTATAAACGAGGTTTTTCGCGCCCATACCTGCGATGCCTCAGCCCCACCCAGGCAACCTATGTCATGCAAGAAATCCATGAGGGGATCTGTGGCAACCACTCGGGGGGCAGGTCCCTCGCTCAGAAAGTACTCCGCACAGGCTACTTCTGGCCGACTCTCAACCAAGATGCAACCGATTTTGTGCTTAAATGCGACAAGTGTCAGCGCTTCGCCAACATCCCACACGCCCCTCCTACCGAGCTGATCACCCTTTGCAGCCCTTATCCATTCGCCAAATGGGGGATCGACTTGGTTGGTCCACTCCCCACCGGCCGAGGCCAGACCAAGTTTGCAATTGTCGCCATCGATTACTTCACCAAATGGGTAGAGGCAGAACCCCTGGCCACCATCACCGAGCGAAATACGACCAAGTTCATTTGGCAGTCGATCGTTTGCAGGTTTGGCATCCCTCAAGCCATCGTCACCGACAACGGAAAGCAATTCGACAACGCCAAGTACAGGCAGTTTTGTGCAGACCTCCAGATTCAACCATGTTTCTCCTCCCCTGGTCACCCCCAAGCAAACGGCCAAGTTGAGGTCACAAACCGTTCTCTCCTGAAGATCATCAAAACCAAACTCGAAGCTGCTAAAGGCCTTTGGGCTGAGGAACTACCCAACGTACTCTGGGCCTACCGAACCACTGCTCGGACTCCCACTGGGGAAACCCCTTTTCGTCTAACATATGGCGCTGAGGCGGTCATCCCAGTCGAAGTCGGTCTGCCCACCCCCAGGGTCCTGCATCCAGACCTCGCCTCAACTGAAGAGCTCCGTCGCACGGATCTAGACCTGATTGAAGAACTCAGGGAGACCGCTGCGGTCAGATTAGCCTCATACCAGCAAAAAATGAGGACACACTACAATCGCAAGGTCCGACCAAGGGAATTTGCTGTGGGGGACTTAGTGCTGAGAGAAGCAACCCTTGCCACCAAGAATCCGACCGAGGGTAAATTGGCCGCCAAATGGGAGGGACCCTATATTGTGAAAGCCAGACCGCGTCCAGGCACTTACCGACTTCAAGATATGGAGGGTCGCGACCTTCCCCACCCATGGAATGCTGAACACTTGAAACGCTACTTCCAATAAGCTGTTACTTTTGTATCCCTCAATTGTCGTACTTCCATTTTGACGCATGATGTAATTCTTGGTCATTGTACTACATTTCTTATAACAACAGTTTTTGTCTCCCAGCTATTCTCATCGTCCCAATTAAGTTTCAGCTTGCAGCACACATTCAAGACCCCAGACCGAGCACTTTCAAAAGCCTCAGTCCGACCTGAGCATTTACAAAAGCCTCGGCCAGACCGAGCACTTTCAAAAGCCTCAGTCCGACCTGAGCACTTTCAAAAGCCTCAGTCCGACCTGAGCACTTACAAAAGCCTCGGCCAGACCGAGCACTTTCAAAAGCCTCAGTCCGACCTGAGCACTTACAAAAGCCTCGGCCAGACGGCCAGACCGAGCACTTTCAAAAGCCTCAGTCCGACCTGAGCACTTTCAAAAGCCTCAGTCCGACCTGAGCACTTTCAAAAGCCTCGGCCAGACCGAGCACTTACAAAAGCCTCAGTCCGACCTGAGCACTTTCAAAAGCCTCAGTCCGACCTGAGCACTTTCAAAAGCCTCAGTCCGACCTGAGCACTTTCAAAAGCCTCAGCCCGACCTGAGCACTCTCAAAAGCCTCAGTCAGACCTGAGCACTTCAAAAGCCTCAGTCCGACCTGAGCACTTTCAAAAGCCTCAGTCCGACCTGAGCACTTTCAAAAGCCTCGGCCAGACCGAGCACTTACAAAAGCCTCAGTCCGATCTGAGCACTTTCAAAAGCCTCAGTCCGACCTGAGCACTTTCAAAAGCCTCAGTCCGACCTGAGCACTTTCAAAAGACTCAGCCCGACCTGAGCACTCTCAAAAGCCTCAGTCAGACCTGAGCACTTCCAAAAGCCTCAGTCCGACCAGACCTGAGCACTCTCAAAAGCCTCAGTCCGACCTGAGCATTTTCACAAGCCGCAGTCAGACCTATGAATGAAAGCTTATAAAGCAAAACACTCAGTCATAGTCTAACTCTTAACCATAATTTCAAAATAATTTGACACTTAGTCATATTTTAAAGATGCTCCCCCATATTTCATTTGAAAATCACACCTTCAACATTACATTTCAGTCCACTTTTTCAAGCTAATTTGACACTTAGTCATATTTTAAAGATGTTCTCCCACACTTCAAAAAATTTGCCATTTCACTCTGTATTAGAAAATTCCTTGTCCTATTCTGGCTTGGATTCTGGCATGACTTTAGTTTCACCTTGCTCTACTGCCTAGCACAAGCATTTGCTGAAAACATCAGTGCACAAAATAATCCCAAGAAAAACAAAGCAAGGCCAAACCAGCACAAGGAGAAATACACTGGACTCCTCAACTAGAACCATAAATGCCATTTTATTCATTCAAAAATGTGTGTACAACTTACTTACATCCCTTCCAAAAAAAAAAAAAAAAACAAACAAACAAGACGATAAATCGAAACTCCTAAGTCTACTCATCATCCAGCTCACTCATCTCCTTCACTTGAGGCCAGGTCTTCTTCTTCCACGCCTTCGTCCAGTGGGGTCTAGGCTACGTCATCTTCTCCAACCACCACACTACTCAGGTCTAAGTCTGGAAACAGCTCCTCCGCCTTGCGCTTGAACATCTTCCAACCGCTGTCCCAGTACTCAGCCATTTCGTGCTTGTAGTAGTCAGATTGCTGGAAACTGTTAATGATTTCAGACTCTGTCCTCACCCCAGCACCTGTCCCTGATGACCCAGCACCCCCAGACCCCAACCCAGCCAAGCTGGCAGCAACTGCGGCGTCGATCGCCATCTGGAACTCAGGAGACCCTTTGAATTGTGTCACAGCTGCAACATAAAGATCAGGGTA
This sequence comes from Camellia japonica, assembly GCA_030407325.1. Lineage (NCBI taxonomy): Eukaryota > Viridiplantae > Streptophyta > Magnoliopsida > Ericales > Theaceae > Camellia > Camellia japonica. Next base: position 137,036,083 of record JAPPVO010000013.1, read on the forward strand.
GGCTGCCCTTTCTGACGCCGCCTTCGCCTTCTCTTCGTTCAGCTCTTTTTGTAGAGCCTCCTTCTCAGCTGCAGCCTTGGCCTTCTCAGCCTCCAGCTCCCTCTGCCAGGCCTCCCCCTCAGCAGTCAGTTTCACCTTCTCCTCCTCCACCTCCTTCCTTAGCCTCTCCCTCTCCGCCCTCGCCTTCTCACCCTCTACTTCCAACTCCCTCCTCAGTTTCACCTTCTCCTCCTCTGCCTTGGCCAGCTTCTCCTCCACCGCCTTCTGCAGAGCCTCCACCTTAGCATCTGCCTCGTCTCTCTGCCTGACAAGATCCTCGTTATTATTCATGGCTTCCTCGTGCCGCTCGACCGCCACATCGCAAGCCTTTTTGGTCTCCTCCAACCTCTGCCGCTCTGCAGCAAGTTGAAACTCGAGCGACACGACTTGGCGGCGTGCACCCTCCAGCTCCAACTTGACTGCTTGCAGATCAGTGTGGGCGGTCTTCCAGTCAGCACTCTCCTTCTGCAAACTGGCCAATTGGGCTTTGGTCTCCTCAGCCTTTAGCTTGGCGGCCCCTGCTTTCCTGAGAAGAGCCCCCGCCAAGGTGGTCACCTCCATTTGAGCGGAGTATAACCCCCTCAGCAGGTCAGCCTCATTAAATCCACATGCCGACCGCAGGGCTGCTTCATCCACCATCTTCACTAGGCGGTCTGCCACCGACCTCGCTGGGCCTCCATCTCCCTCCAGTCTCCCAGCTACTGCACGAGCATGGTAAGTCGTGGCACCCAGACCAGCCCCCCTTTCCTGCGGCGCAGAGCCCCCTTGAGTCTGCTCCCTCCTACTTGGCTCAACCCCAGCCAACCTGACTTCTGTTGGCACCACTGAGGTTTTCTCCAACATCCCACTCGGCTCGCCCCAACCTGCCCAGCCCCCACTTGTTCTACTGGGGTCTTCTCCACCACGTCCACCGTCGGACTGGCTATCGCCACTTCGGGGGTATCCTTTGTCGCAAGGACCTCTTCCCCAGCTGAGACGACCACCCCTTCTGGGGTCTGCTCCACCTCCCCGCCCTCACCCTCCACTTGTTTGGCCAGGCTGGCCCCCTCCATCCTTACCTCCTTTCTTCTTTTCTGGGCTGGCTCCTCCCCACCCCGCCTCAACCTCTTCTTCTTCTTCCCTACCCCAGTGCCTCCATCTCCTTCAACGACCTCTCCTTCAGAGGATCTTTTGGAAGCAGCCGCAGAGCAGACTCACCCAAACCCTTCTCTCCCAAGGGTTTGGGACGAGGTCGAATCCTCTCCCTCGCCACTGGCTGAGGAGGTCGGTCGGCTTGGGCCTCCTTGAACTTCTGGGCTTTCACCAGCATGGCTTGATCTTCCGCCTCTTGCGCTTTTCTTCTTACCTCCAACTCTGATCGGTCGAGGTCCCCACCGATCGGTTTTGGGCCCAACCCAGCTTCAAACAAGACCGACGGCTGAACCAGCTCGTCCCACTTGACCTTTTCCTTTTCCCTCCACTCCTTCACCTTCTTAACCCTCTCCTCTGCCGCCGCCCCCAACTTTACCTCTGCATACTTGGCTGGCACCTTCCATATGGTGCGCACACCAACCCCTCCAGGGATGGACACATAGAACCACCGCGGCCTCCAACCTTTGATGGACGTTGGTAAACCAGCCACCAAACCCTTCCCTGCCAACGCCTGAAGGGTGATCCAGGTCTCTTGCTGTCCTGCAGCCTTGTAACAGCCGAAGAACTCCTCCACCGTCATGGCCGCCCCTCCGTTCGCCTTTGGCCAAGCACATGCACAAGCCAGCAGGATTTTCCATGCATTGGGCATCAGTTGCCCTGGTGCTACCTCCAGGTGGTTGAGCACCTCTACCACGATTTGCGGCAGAGGCAACCTCAGCCCACCTTTTAGAGCTTCCTCGTAGAGGGAAAACGCACCCACCCTGACATCGGAAGGTCTCTCCGTCGATTTCGGCACCCATAATTCCACCTCCACAGGAATCTGATACTTCTCGCGGATAGCCCCCAACTCCGCCGCTGTAATAAGGGATCTATCAGCCCTCGAATGCCAGTGGTCTGGTTCCACCTGGCTGATTGGCTGTGCCGTTTCTACCAATTCCCCACCCCTGTTGGACCTATACTGAATCGCTAATTCCTCTGCATCATCTTCCCCCAACGGATCCATCCTCACATCCCCAGTCCCTTCCTGCGCCATTGCTAAGTTGTGTTTGCGAATAGCTTCAGATGCAGGTTCCAGAAAATTGCAGAAGTGTTTTAATGGGGTATCGTGAGCAACGAAGGAATTGATACTTTCGAATATTTTGAGTTTTTGTAAACAAGTAGGTGAATCGTATGATACCAAAAGCCCACGGTTTGCCCGTATTCCAAGGATCCAAATTAACGTTCGCCAGTTTGAAAACTTTTCAAATCATCCGCCAAAACTGTATCATCAAATGCCCATAATAATGCCCCTGACGCTTCACTCCTGATCCAACGCTTGACGTTTCCCTTCCCCTGAAACCCGGCCACGTGTATGGTCCAGATGCACTGACTCCTGCCCTCACCCTGTCTTTTCCACTTCAAATCGCCACGTGACACGCCGCCTCTTGAGCCCCGTGCCTGTCCGCTCGGTCACCCTTGCGGTCGGCCTCATCCGCTCGGCCACCTTACCCGTTCCGTCCGCTCGGTCCCCTTGCGGTCGGCCTCATCGCTCGGCCACCCTTACGCTCGGCCTCATCCGCTCGGCCACCCTTACGCTCGGTCCCCCTTGCGGTCGGCCTCGTCCGCTCGGTCCCCTTGCGGTCGGCCTCGCCGCTCGGCCACCCTTGCGGTCGGCCTCGCCGCTCGGCCACCCTTACGGTCGGCCTCATCCGCTCGGCCACCCTTACGCTCGGCCTCGCCCGCTCGGTCACCCTTGTGCTCGGCTTCATCCACTCGGCTACCCTCACGGTCAGCCTGGTCCACTCAGCCTACCGGTTGAATTCGTCTTCCTTATCATTATTCCCTTCGTTGGACTAAAGCTGCACTTGGGAATGGGGGACTACTGACAGGATAGGCCCACTAGGATCACGGCCCACAAAGGGTAAACCCAAGCCCACCATCTAGACCCCATTACACAACCCGGTTAGAAAAACCCAGCACCTCTGGAAGCCAACTGGGCAGGGAGGACCCATAATATCCAGACACATGGCGGATGCAGGAGAGGCCACATCAGCAGACAAAGATCTGCAAAGTTATTGCCACAGCACATCACCATTAATGCAATCCATCACAGCATTTATTGCGACAACACCCCTCAGCCGGAATGGCACCCCCTCACCCTGAACAAGACGAATGACGGCACAAGCTTTCGGCAAGGAACGAAATGATTACCAAGAGATATAAACAAAGCCTGAGGCAAAAGAGGAGGTTAAGTTTTATCTATCTCCTTCTCTCTCACCTTCTCTCTCGATATTTTTCTGGTCTATTACCTGTTCTAATTCATACACCGGAGGGTTCGCTGGGGGACTACCCCGTTCCCCGTTGAACTTATTTGCAGGTAGCCCATTGGATCTGAGGAGCTTGGATCGGTCTAGCCCATTCACCTAGACGAACTGCATCATCAATAGTCGGTTTCACCGGCGACCGTGTGACCTCGATCGGCTCCATCGACCTACCTATCACCATCGGCGAACACCCCAGGCAGACCACTAAGTTGCTCACCTTCCTTGTGGTCGATTGCCCCTCTGCTTACAACATCATCCTTGGCCGCACGGCCCTAAATGCCTTCCAAGCCATCACATCCACCTACCATCTTGCCATCAAATTTCCTACTGATTCCGGTGTCGGGACAGTCAGAGGAGAGCAGACAGTGGCCAGGGAATGCTACGTCGCCTCCCTTAAAGAGGTTAAGCTAAAGGAAGCAATGATCATTGAAGGGCTCGACGCCCGGGATGAAGACGAGTTGGTCAGAGGGGAACCAGTGGAGGAGCTCGTCGAGGTCAATATTGATCCACCAACCCGCTCAAAACAGCTAAAATCGGCAGCCAACTACCTTCCCAAGCCAAAGCCCCCTACTGCCCTCCTGACCGAGCACAGGGACATCTTTGCTTGGACTCATGCTGACATGCCAGGCATTGACCCTTCTCTCATAACCCACCGCCTCAGCATCGAACCTCATTTCAAACCTTACCGCCAAAAGCAGCGAATCTTCCACCCAGAGCGTAATAATCTTATCGCTGCAGAAGTTGACAAACTCCTTGACGCCCAGTTCATCCGAAACGTGGACTATCCTAAGTGGCTGTCCAATGTGGTCCTGGTTCGCAAAAACAACGGCAAATGGCGTCTCTGCGTCGACTACTCCGACCTGAACAGAGCTTGCCCCAAGGATAGCTACCCACTTCCCCGCATAGATCTGCTGGTCGATGCCACGGCCGGTCACCAAATGCTCAGTTTCATGGATGCTTTCTCTGGGTACAACCAAATCATGATGCACTCATCCGATCGGGAACACACATCCTTCATCACCGACCGAGGTACCTACCACTACTGCGTAATGCCGTTCGGATTAAAAACGCTGGGGCCACCTACCAACGGTTAGTCAATGCAGTTTTCCACCATCAGATCGGTCGAAACATGGAAGTATACGTGGATGACATGCTAGTTAAGAGCAAACTCTCCACCGATCACATCGCCGACCTGCGAGAGACATTTGCCACCCTTCGAAAGTATCAGATGAAGCTCAACCCCGAGAAGTGCGCCTTTGGCGTAGGGTCTGGGAAATTCTTGGGCTTCATGGTTAGTCAACGCGGCATTGAGGCTAACCCTGAAAAGATCAAAGCTCTGGTCGAGATGCAGTCGCCCAAAACGGTTAAAGAAGTTCAACGGCTCGCTGGCAGAGTAGCCGCCCTCAACCGTTTCATCTCCCCCGCCACAGATAAGTGCCTACCCTTCTTCAAAGTCCTCAGGCAGACCTTCGAATGGACAACTGAGTCCGAAGAGGCTTTCCAGCAGTTAAAACGGTGTATGGCCAACCCACCCCTCCTTTCACAAGCCATCACAGGCGAACCCCTCTTCCTCTACCTAGCAGTATCAAACACTGCTGTCAGCGCGGCCCTCATCAGAGAAGATGGCTCAGTCCAACGGCCTGTTTATTACATCAGCCAGGCTCTGAGGGGAGCAGAGCAGAACTACCCTTTGCTAGAAAAACTATCCTTGGCTTGGTCACTGCATCCAGACGACTTCGCCCTTACTTCCAAGCCCACCCATAGTGGTCCTCACCGACCAGCCCTTGAAGAAGGTCATGCAACAACCAGAACTTTCGGGCAGACTAATGCAGTGGTCAGTCGAACTCAGCCAGTTTGACATCTCCTACCGCCCTCGAACAGCAATCAAGGGGCAAGCTATAGCCGACTTCATCATGGAATTCACCAATCCTATGCCACCCACTACCTCAACGGCCCCATCAGCCCCTGCCGATCCTGAAGACCCCCATTCCTGGACTCTCAATGTTGATGGGTCATCTTGCAGGGCGGGTAGTGGGGCTGGCATCATCCTCGCCTCTCCTGAGGGTGGCTATTTCAAATGTGCTCTTCGCTTCCTGTTTGAGGCTAGTAATAACGAGGCTGAGTATGAAGCATTGATAGCAGGACTCCGCCTCGCCAAAGACATTGGTGTCGACCAGATCCGCGTGTTCAGTGATTCCCAACTCATCGTCGGTCAGATCACGGGGGAATTCGATGCCAAGGATGATACAATGCGAGCTTACAGAGACATAGCACTCCCCCTTGTTCGCCTCTTCAATACTTTCCAGATCAGGCACATACCCCGGACGGAAAACTCCAAAGCAGACGAAATGGCCCGGCTGGCTTCCGCCGACCATTCCGACCTTAGCGACGGAGTCCACCTTGAATATCTAGCTCACCCGGCCATCTCGCCCGACCCACAAGAAGTGCAATTCCTCCAGACTGAACCCATCCCTTGGGCATCCGACATTCTCCTCTTCTTGACCGCTGGGGAGCTCCCAAACGACCAACAGCTAGCTGCCAAGGTCAGAGCTCGATCGGCTAACTACATTCTGGTCGATGGCATCCTTTATAAACGAGGTTTTTCGCGCCCATACCTGCGATGCCTCAGCCCCACCCAGGCAACCTATGTCATGCAAGAAATCCATGAGGGGATCTGTGGCAACCACTCGGGGGGCAGTCCCTCGCTCAGAAAGTACTCCGCACAGGCTACTTCTGGCCGACTCTCAACCAAGATGCAACCGATTTTGTGCTTAAATGCGACAAGTGTCAGCGCTTCGCCAACATCCCACACGCCCCTCCTACCGAGCTGATCACCCTTTGCAGCCCTTATCCATTCGCCAAATGGGGGATCGACTTGGTTGGTCCACTCCCCACCGGCCGAGGCCAGACCAAGTTTGCAATTGTCGCCATCGATTACTTCACCAAATGGGTAGAGGCAGAACCCCTGGCCACCATCACCGAGCGAAATACGACCAAGTTCATTTGGCAGTCGATCGTTTGCAGGTTTGGCATCCCTCAAGCCATCGTCACCGACAACGGAAAGCAATTCGACAACGCCAAGTACAGGCAGTTTTGTGCAGACCTCCAGATTCAACCATGTTTCTCCTCCCCTGGTCACCCCCAAGCAAACGGCCAAGTTGAGGTCACAAACCGTTCTCTCCTGAAGATCATCAAAACCAAACTCGAAGCTGCTAAAGGCCTTTGGGCTGAGGAACTACCCAACGTACTCTGGGCCTACCGAACCACTGCTCGGACTCCCACTGGGGAAACCCCTTTTGTCTAACATATGGCGCTGAGGCGGTCATCCCAGTCGAAGTCGGTCTGCCCACCCCCAGGGTCCTGCATCCAGACCTCGCCTCAACGAAGAGCTCCGTCGCGCGGACTAGACCTGATTGAAGAACTCAGGGAGACCGCTGCGGTAGATTAGCCTCATACCAGCAAAAAATGAGGACACACTACAATCGCAAGGTCCGACCAAGGGAATTTGCGTGGGGGACTTAGTGCTGAGAGAAGCAACCCTTGCCACCAAGAATCCGACGAGGGTAAATTGGCCGCCAAATGGGAGGGACCCTATATTGTGAAAGCCAGACCGCGTCCAGGCACTTACCGACTTCAAGATATGGAGGGTCGCGACCTTCCCCACCCATGGAATGCTGAACACTTGAAACGCTACTTCCAATAAGCTGTTACTTTTGTATCCTCAATTGTCGTATTCCATTTTACGCATGATGTAATTCTTGGTCATTGTACTACATTTCTTATAACAACGTTTTTGTCTCCCAGCTATCTCATCGTCCCAATTAATTTCAGCTTGCAGCACACATTCAAGACCCCAGACCGAGCACTTTCAAAAGCCTCAGTCCGACCTGAGCATTTACAAAAGCCTCGGCCAGACCGAGCACTTTCAAAAGCCTCAGTCCGACCTGAGCACTTACAAAAGCCTCGGCCAGACCGAGCACTTTCAAAAGCCTCAGTCCGACCTGAGCACTTTCAAAAGCCTCAGTCCGACCTGAGCACTTTCAAAAGCCTCCAGACCGAGACACTTTCAAAAGCCTCAGCCGACCTGAGCACTTTCAAAAGCCTCAGTCCGACCTGAGCACTTTCAAAAGCCTCGGCCAGACCGAGCACTTACAAAAGCCTCAGTCCGACCTGAGCACTTTCAAAAGCCTCAGTCCGACCTGAGCACTTTCAAAAGCCTCAGTCCGACCTGAGCACTTTCAAAAGCCTCAGCCCGACCTGAGCACTCTCAAAAGCCTCAGTCAGACCTGAGCACTTTCAAAAGCCTCAGTCCGACCTGAGCACTTTCAAAAGCCTCGCCAGATCCGTACCTGAGCACTTTCAAAAGCCTCGGCCAGACCGAGCACTTTCAAAAGCCTCAGTCCGACTGAGCACTTTCAAAAGCCTCAGTCCGACCTGAGCACTTTCAAAAGACTCAGCCCGACCTGAGCACTCTCAAAAGCCTCAGTCAGACCTGAGCACTTCCAAAAGCCTCAGTCCGACCAGACCTGAGCACTCTCAAAAGCCTCAGTCCGACCTGAGCATTTTCACAAGCCGCAGTCAGACCTATGAATGAAAGCTTATAAAGCAAAACACTCAGTCATAGTCTAACTCTTAACCATAATTTCAAAATAATTTGACACTTAGTCATATTTTAAAGATGCTCCCCCATATTTCATTTGAAAATCACACCTTCAACATTACATTTCAGTCCACTTTTTCAAGCTAATTTGACACTTAGTCATATTTTAAAGATGTTCTCCCACACTTCAAAAAATTTGCCATTTCACTCTGTATTAGAAAATTCCTTGTCCTATTCTGGCTTGGATTCTGGCATGACTTTAGTTTCACCTTGCTCTACTGCCTAGCACAAGCATTTGCTGAAAACATCAGTGCACAAAATAATCCCAAGAAAAACAAAGCAAGGCCAAACCAGCACAAGGAGAAATACACTGGACTCCTCAACTAGAACCATAAATGCCATTTTATTCATTCAAAAATGTGTGTACAACTTACTTACATCCCTTCCAAAAAAAAAAAAAAAAAAAAAAAAAAAAGACGATAAATCGAAACTCCTAAGTCTACTCATCATCCAGCTCACTCATCTCCTTCACTTGAGGCCAGGTCTTCTTCTTCCACGCCTTCGTCCAGTGGGGTCTGGGCTACGTCATCTTCTCCAACCACCACACTACTCAGGTCTAAGTCTGGAAACAGCTCCTCCGCCTTGCGCTTGAACATCTTCCAACCGCTGTCCCAGTACTCAGCCATTTCGTGCTTGTAGTAGTCAGATTGCTGGAAACTGTTAATGATTTCAGACTCTGTCCTCACCCCAGCACCTGTCCCTGATGACCCAGCACCCCCAGACCCCAACCCAGCCAAGCTGGCAGCAACTGCGGCGTCGATCGCCATCTGGAACTCAGGAGACCCTTTGAATTGTGTCACAGCTGCAACATAAAGATCAGGGTAGGCTGCCCTTTCTGACGCCGCCTTCGCCTTCTCTTCGTTCAGCTCTTTTTGTAGAGCCTCCTTCTCAGCTGCAGCCTTGGCCTTCTCAGCCTCCAGCTCCCTCTGCCAGGCCTCCCCCTCAGCAGTCAGTTTCACCTTCTCCTCCTCCACCTCTTCCTTAGCCTCTCCCTCTCCGCCCTCGCCTTCTCACCCTCTACTTCCAACTCCCTCCTCAGTTTCACCTTCTCCTCCTCTGCCTTGGCCAGCTTCTCCTCCACCGCCTTCTGCAGAGCCTCCACCTTAGCATCTGCCTCGTCTCTCTGCCTGACAAGATCCTCGTTATTATTCATGGCTTCCTCGTGCCGCTCGACCGCCACATCGCAAGCCTTTTTGGTCTCCTCCAACCTCTGCCGCTCTGCAGCAAGTTGAAACTCGAGCGACACGACTTGGCGGCGTGCACCCTCCAGCTCCAACTTGACTGCTTGCAGATCAGTGTGGGCGGTCTTCCAGTCAGCACTCTCCTTCTGCAAACTGGCCAATTGGGCTTTGGTCTCCTCAGCCTTTAGCTTGGCGGCCCCTGCTTTCCTGAGAAGAGCCCCCGCCAAGGTGGTCACCTCCATTTGAGCGGAGTATAACCCCCTCAGCAGGTCAGCCTCATTAAATCCACATGCCGACCGCAGGGCTGCTTCATCCACCATCTTCACTAGGCGGTCTGCCACCGACCTCGCTGGGCCTCCATCTCCCTCCAGTCTCCCAGCTACTGCACGAGCATGGTAAGTCGTGGCACCCAGACCAGCCCCCCTTTCCTGCGGCGCAGAGCCCCCTTGAGTCTGCTCCCTCCTACTTGGCTCAACCCCAGCCAACCTACTTCTGTTGGCACCACTGAGGTTTTCTCCAACATCCCACTCGGCTCGCCCCCAACCTGCCCAGCCCCCACTTGTTCTACTGGGGTCTTCTCCACCACGTCCACCGTCGGACTGGCTATCGCCACTTCGGGGGTATCCTTTGTCGCAAGGACCTCTTCCCCAGCTGAGACGACCACCCCTTCTGGGGTCTGCTCCACCTCCCCGCCCTCACCCTCCACTTGTTTGGCCAGGCTGGCCCCCTCCATCCTTACCTCCTTTCTTCTTTTCTGGGCTGGCTCCTCCCCACCCCGCCTCAACCTCTTCTTCTTCTTCCCTACCCCCAGTGCCTTAGAAAAACCCAGCACCTCTGGAAGCCAACTGGGCAGGGAGGACCCATAATTCCAGACACATGGCGGATGCAGGAGAGGCCACATCATCAGCAGACAAAGATCTGCAAAGTTATTGCCACAGCACATCACCATTAATGCAATCCATCACAGCATTTTATTGCGACACAACACCCCTCAGCCGGAATGGCACCCCCCTCACCCTGAACAAGACGAATGACGGCACAAGCTTTCGGCAAGGAACGAAATGATTACCAAGAGATATAAACAAAGCCTGAGGCAAAAGAGGAGGTTAAGTTTTATCTATCTCCTTCTCTCTCACCCTCTCTCTCGATATTTTTCTGGTCTATTACCTGTTCTAATTCATACCCGGAGGGTTCGCTGGGGGACTACCCCGTTCCCCGTTGAACTTATTTGCAGGTAGCCCATTGGATCTGAGGAGCTTGGATCGGTCTAGCCCATTCACCTAGACGAACTGCATCATCAGTTGGCGCCGTCTGTGGGAACTTGGTTCTTATCCGCGCGCCAGTTGTGTTCATTGTCGCCGGAGACCCTCGTTCCAATCCTTTACCTTTAACCCATCAAGGTGTATGGTCACGACTAGATCCATGGCTTCTCACCACAATGCCGCTGACCACCAGACCGACCCTCCCAACCCAAACCAACCGCCACAATATTTCATCGAGCTCACCAATAGCATCAATCGCATGGCTGAGCAAAACAAGCCCTGATAAATGCCTTGCTCCAAAGAAATCTTCCCATGCCGCCGCCACCCCCAGATGATCCGCCTCATCCAGAACAAGTCCTGAGCCACACCATCCCACAACCCAACTTTCCTAACTTGGGAGGCTTGCAACCCCCACACCCACAAGTCATTCCACCACCTCCACCTCCACACCCGTCGATCGCACCACCAGCTCCCGAGCAGGAAGCCAGCAGTATCCAGCATCCACCCCAGCCTCCATTCCCCTCCGGAGGTGACAACATTCCCCTCTGGGACGCTGAACTCCGAGCCATGAAGCTTCAGCTCCAAGGGGTCATGCAGAACATCAACACAAACCCTCTACCACTACAAACTCACCATTCGTTGCCTCCATTCGAGACAAACCTCTGCCCGCCAAGTTCAAAATGCCCACCATTGACTCCTTCGACGGGACCACGGACCCAGTCGACCACCTGGAAACCTACCGCACCCTCATGATTCTCCACGCCTTTCCCGACGAGATCATGTGCCGAGCTTTCCCTGTAACATTGAAGGGGTCAGCTCGGCTTTGGTTCAGTCAGTTACCGGCGGACTCTGTCTCCACCTTCCAGCACCTCAGCGACTCTTTCCTCAGCCACTTATCGGAGCTCAACGTCAGCGCCGTCCTGCCCCAACTTCTCAACATCCGCCAGACCGAGGGGGAGTCACTACGCAGCTTTGTTACTCGCTTCGCTCAATACCGAAGCTTTGCAGGTGGCTGAAAATGATGACAAGGTCATCCTCACCGCATTCATGGCAGGTCTCTACGGTCGTCTGATTTCCTCTTCTCACTTTCTAAAAACCCCCCGACCTCCATGGCAACCCTACTCTCCAAAGCCCAGAAATATATGAACGCAGAAGACTCATTAGCCGCTCGGCAAGACCCGATCACTACTAAACCCACCCCCCAGAGATAAGAGGAAAGACCCCGAACCCCGAAACACTCAGTACAAACAACCAAACACCCCATTATGCCGACCGGCCTCCGCGCACCGACCGACCGGCACCAGCTAGACCACCTGGTCGGTTCGAGAGGTATACCCCCCTTAATCCCCCATGGAACAGGTCCTCCATCAAATCCAGAAAGACTACCCCCTCAAATGGCCCCTACCTTCACGAAACCCTTCCAGCCGGAAAGACCAGTCCAAATATTGCGTTTCCACCAAGACCACGGCCATAACACAGACGACTGTATCAATCTCAAGGACCAGGTCGAAGCCCTGATACGTCAAGGGCGTCTCTCAGCCGGTTCACAAATATCCACCCTCAGCAGAGACAGAAGACTGAGCCCCTCAGACACGACCGTCGGCGCACCCCGCCCCGACAACAAGCCCCACCTGACCAGGGTCGTGATCGTCAACAACCACAACCCACGACCCCCAGGAAATCCTCCTCCACCAGTTGGAGAAATCAGGGTCATTTCAGGCGGGCTCGCCTGCGGAGGACCGTCCCGCTCAGCTCAGAGGGCCGAGCTCAGAAAATCCGGCAAGGCTCGGACAACACGGTGGCCATGGTCGACAGACCTTCCAAGCAGCCAAAGCAGTGGATTGAACCCATCACCTTCACAGACGCCGATTGTGCAGGAATCCGCTATCCCCATGATGATCCCCTAGTGATCTCTTCAATCCTCTCCAATTACAAGGTCAGACGAGTCCTCATAGACAATGGCAGCTCTTCAGACATCATCTTCCTAAATTGTTTCCGCCAGCTTAAGGTCGGAGAGAGAGAAAGCTTGACCCGCGCTCCAAACCCCTCTAGTCGGTTTCACCGGCGACCGTGTGACCTCGATCGGCTCCATCGACCTACCTATCACCATCGGCGAACACCCCAGGCAGACCACTAAGTTGCTCACCTTCCTTGTGGTCGATTGCCCCTCTGCTTACAACATCATCCTTGGCCGCACGCCCTAAATGCCTTCCAAGCCATCACATCCACCTACCATCTTGCCATCAAATTTCCTACTGATTCCGGTGTCGGGACAGTCAGAGGAGAGCAGACAGTGGCCAGGGAATGCTACGTTCGCCTCCCTTAAAGAGGTTAAGCTAAAGGAAGCAATGATCATTGAAGGGCTCGACGCCCGGGATGAAGACGAGTTGGCAGAGGGGAACCAGTGGAGGAGCTCGTCGAGGTCAATATTGATCCTACCAACCCGCAACCCGCTCAAAACAGCTAAATCGGCAGCCAACTACCTACCTCCCAAGCCAAAGCCGACCTTACTGCCCTCCTGACCGAGCACAGGGACATCTTTGCTTGGACTCATGCTGACATGCCAGGCATTGACCCTTCCCTCATAACCCACCGCCTCAGCATCGAACCTCATTTCAAACCTTACCGCCAAAAGCAGCGGATCTTCCACCCAGAGCGTAATAATCTTATCGCTGCAGAAGTTGACAAACTCCTTGACGCCCAGTTCATCCGAAACGTGGACTATCCTAAGTGGCTGTCCAATGTGGTCCTGGTTCGCAAAAACAACGGCAAATGGCGTCTCTGCGTCGACTACTCCGACCTGAACAGAGCTTGCCCCAAGGATAGCTACCCACTTCCCCGCATAGATCTGCTGGTCGATGCCACGGCCGGTCACCAAATGCTCAGTTTCATGGATGCTTTCTCTGGGTACAACCAAATCATGATGCACTCATCCGATCGGAACACACATCCTTCATCACCGACCGAGGTACCTACCACTACTGCGTAATGCCGTTCGGATTGAAAAACGCTGGGGCCACCTACCAACGGTTAGTCAATGCAGTTTTCCACCATCAGATCGGTCGAAACATGGAAGTATACGTGGATGACATGCTAGTTAAGAGCAAACTCTCCACCGATCACATCGCCGACCTGCGAGAGACATTTGCCACCCTTCGAAAGTATCAGATGAAGCTCAACCCGAGAAGTGCGCCTTTGGCGTAGGGTCTGGGAAATTCTTGGGCTTCATGGTTAGTCAACGCGGCATTGAGGCTAACCCTGAAAAGATCAAAGCTCTGGTCGAGATGCAGTCGCCCAAAACGGTTAAAGAAGTTCAACGGCTCGCTGGCAGAGTAGCCGCCCTCAACCGTTTCATCTCCCGCGCCACAGATAAGTGCCTACCCTTCTTCAAAGTCCTCAGGCAGACCTTCGAATGGACAACTGAGTCCGAAGAGGCTTTCCAGCAGTTAAAACGGTGTATGGCCAACCCACCCCTCCTTTCACAAGCCATCACAGGCGAACCCCTCTTCCTCTACCTAGCAGTATCAAACACTGCTGTCAGCGCGGCCCTCATCAGAGAAGATGGCTCAGTCCAACGGCCTGTTTATTACATCAGCCGGGCTCTGAGGGGAGCAGAGCAGAACTACCCTTTGCTAGAAAAACTATCCTTGGCCTTGGTCACTGCATCCAGACGACTTCGCCCTTACTTCCAAGCCCACCCCATAGTGGTCCTCACCGACCAGCCCTTGAAGAAGGTCATGCAACAACCAGAACTTTCGGGCAGACTAATGCAGTGGTCAGTCGAACTCAGCCAGTTTGACATCTCCTACCGCCCTCGAACAGCAATCAAGGGGCAAGCTATAGCCGACTTCATCATGGAATTCACCAATCCAATGCCACCCACTACCTCAACGGCCCCATCAGCCCCTGCCGATCCTGAAGACCCCCATTCCTGGACTCTCAATGTTGATGGGTCATCTTGCAGGGCGGGTAGTGGGGCTGGCATCATCCTCGCCTCTCCTGAGGGTGGCTATTTCAAATGTGCTCTTCGCTTCCTGTTTGAGGCTAGTAATAACGAGGCTGAGTATGAAGCATTGATAGCAGGACTCCGCCTCGCCAAAGACATTGGTGTCGACCAGATCCGCGTGTTCAGTGATTCCCAACTCATCGTCGGTCAGATCACGGGGGAATTCGATGCCAAGGATGATACAATGCGAGCTTACAGAGACATAGCACTCCCCCTTGTTCGCCTCTTCAATACTTTCCAGATCAGGCACATACCCCGGACGGAAAACTCCAAAGCAGACGAAATGGCCCGGCTGGCTTCCGCCGACCATTCCGACCTTAGCGACGGAGTCCACCTTGAATATCTAGCTCACCCGGCCATCTCGCCCGACCCACAAGAAGTGCAATTCCTCCAGACTGAACCCATCCCTTGGGCATCCGACATTCTCCTCTTCTTGACCGCTGGGGAGCTCCCAAACGACCAACAGCTAGCTGCCAAGGTCAGAGCTCGATCGGCTAACTACATTCTGGTCGATGGCATCCTTTATAAACGAGGTTTTTCGCGCCCATACCTGCGATGCCTCAGCCCCACCCAGGCAATCTATGTCATGCAAGAAATCCATGAGGGGATCTGTGGCAACCACTCGGGGGGCAGGTCCCTCGCTCAGAAAGTACTCCGCACAGGCTACTTCTGGCCGACTCTCAACCAAGATGCAACCGATTTTGTGCTTAAATGCGACAAGTGTCAGCGCTTCGCCAACATCCCACACGCCCCTCCTACCGAGCTGATCACCCTTTGCAGCCCTTATCCATTCGCCAAATGGGGAATCGACTTGGTTGGTCCACTCCCCACCGGCCGAGGCCAGACCAAGTTTGCAATTGTCGCCATCGATTACTTCACCAAATGGGTAGAGGCAGAACCCCTGGCCACCATCACCGAGCGAAATACGACCAAGTTCATTTGGCAGTCGATCGTGTGCAGGTTTGGCATCCCTCAAGCCATCGTCACCGACAACGGAAAGCAATTCGACAACGCCAAGTACAGGCAGTTTTGTGCAGACCTCCAGATTCAACCATGTTTCTCCTCCCCTGGTCACCCCCAAGCAAACGGCCAAGTTGAGGTCACAAACCGTTCTCTCCTGAAGATCATCAAAACCAAACTCGAAGCTGCCAAAGGCCTTTGGGCTGAGGAACTACCCAACGTACTCTGGGCCTACCGAACCACTGCTCGGACTCCCACTGGGGAAACCCCTTTTCGTCTAACATATGGCGCTGAGGCGGTCATCCCAGTCGAAGTCGGTCTGCCCACCCCCAGGGTCCTGCATCCAGACCTCGCCTCAGCTGAAGAGCTCCGTCGCACGGATCTAGACCTGATTGAAGAACTCAGGGAGACCGCTGCGGTCAGATTAGCCTCATACCAGCAAAAAATGAGGACACACTACAATCGCAAGGTCCGACCAAGGGAATTTGCTGTGGGGGACTTAGTGCTGAGAGAAGCAACCCTTGCCACCAAGAATCCGACCGAGGGTAAATTGGCCGCCAAATGGGAGGGACCCTATATTGTGAAAGCCAGACCGCGTCCAGGCACTTACCGACTTCAAGATATGGAGGGTCGCGACCTTCCCCACCCATGGAATGCTGAACACTTGAAACGCTACTTCCAATAAGCTGTTACTTTTGTATCCCTCAATTGTCGTACTTCCATTTTGACGCATGATGTAATTCTTGGTCATTGTACTACATTTCTTATAACAACAGTTTTTGTCTCCCAGCTATTCTCATCGTCCCAATTAAGTTTCAGCTTGCAGCACACATTCAAGACCCCAGACCGAGCACTTTCAAAAGCCTCAGTCCGACCTGAGCATTTACAAAAGCCTCGGCCAGACCGAGCACTTTCAAAAGCCTCAGTCCGACCTGAGCACTTTCAAAAGCCTCAGTCCGACCTGAGCACTTACAAAAGCCTCGGCCAGACCGAGCACTTTCAAAAGCCTCAGTCCGACCTGAGCACTTACAAAAGCCTCGGCCAGACGGCCAGACCGAGCACTTTCAAAAGCCTCAGTCCGACCTGAGCACTTTCAAAAGCCTCAGTCCGACCTGAGCACTCTCAAAAGCCTCGGCCAGACCGAGCACTTACAAAAGCCTCAGTCCGATCTGAGCACTTTCAAAAGCCTCAGTCCGACCTGAGCACTTTCAAAAGCCTCAGTCCGACCTGAGCACTTTCAAAAGACTCAGCCCGACCTGAGCACTCTCAAAAGCCTCAGTCAGACCTGAGCACTTCAAAAGCCTCAGTCCGACCTGAGCACTTTCAAAAGCCTCAGTCCGACCTGAGCACTCTCAAAAGCCTCGGCCAGACCGAGCACTTACAAAAGCCTCAGTCCGATCTGAGCACTTTCAAAAGCCTCAGTCCGACCTGAGCACTTTCAAAAGCCTCAGTCCGACCTGAGCACTTTCAAAAGACTCAGCCCGACCTGAGCACTCTCAAAAGCCTCAGTCAGACCTGAGCACTTCCAAAAGCCTCAGTCCGACCAGACCTGAGCACTCTCAAAAGCCTCAGTCCGACCTGAGCATTTTCACAAGCCGCAGTCAGACCTATGAATGAAAGCTTATAAAGCAAAACACTCAGTCATAGTCTAACTCTTAACCATAATTTCAAAATAATTTGACACTTAGTCATATTTTAAAGATGCTCCCCCATATTTCATTTGAAAATCACACCTTCAACATTACATTTCAGTCCACTTTTTCAAGCTAATTTGACACTTAGTCATATTTTAAAGATGTTCTCCCACACTTCAAAAAATTTGCCATTTCACTCTGTATTAGAAAATTCCTTGTCCTATTCTGGCTTGGATTCTGGCATGACTTTAGTTTCACCTTGCTCTACTGCCTAGCACAAGCATTTGCTGAAAACATCAGTGCACAAAATAATCCCAAGAAAAACAAAGCAAGGCCAAACCAGCACAAGGAGAAATACACTGGACTCCTCAACTAGAACCATAAATGCCATTTTATTCATTCAAAAATGTGTGTACAACTTACTTACATCCCTTCCAAAAAAAAAAAAAAAAAAAAAACAAACAAGACGATAAATCGAAACTCCTAAGTCTACTCATCATCCAGCTCACTCATCTCCTTCACTTGAGGCCAGGTCTTCTTCTTCCACGCCTTCGTCCAGTGGGGTCTGGGCTACGTCATCTTCTCCAACCACCACACTACTCAGGTCTAAGTCTGGAAACAGCTCCTCCGCCTTGCGCTTGAACATCTTCCAACCGCTGTCCCAGTACTCAGCCATTTCGTGCTTGTAGTAGTCAGATTGCTGGAAACTGTTAATGATTTCAGACTCTGTCCTCACCCCAGCACCTGTCCCTGATGACCCAGCACCCCCAGACCCCAACCCAGCCAAGCTGGCAGCAACTGCGGCGTCGATCGCCATCTGGAACTCAGGAGACCCTTTGAATTGTGTCACAGCTGCAACATAAAGATCAGGGTAGGCTGCCCTTTCTGACGCCGCCTTCGCCTTCTCTTCGTTCAGCTCTTTTTGTAGAGCCTCCTTCTCAGCTGCAGCCTTGGCCTTCTCAGCCTCCAGCTCCCTCTGCCAGGCCTCCCCCTCAGCAGTCAGTTTCACCTTCTCCTCCTCCACCTCCTTCCTTAGCCTCTCCCTCTCCGCCCTCGCCTTCTCACCCTCTACTTCCAACTCCCTCCTCAGTTTCACCTTCTCCTCCTCTGCCTTGGCCAGCTTCTCCTCCACCGCCTTCTGCAGAGCCTCCACCTTAGCATCTGCCTCGTCTCTCTGCCTGACAAGATCCTCGTTATTATTCATGGCTTCCTCGTGCCGCTCGACCGCCACATCGCAAGCCTTTTTGGTCTCCTCCAACCTCTGCCGCTCTGCAGCAAGTTGAAACTCGAGCGACACGACTTGGCGGCGTGCACCCTCCAGCTCCAACTTGACTGCTTGCAGATCAGTGTGGGCGGTCTTCCAGTCAGCACTCTCCTTCTGCAAACTGGCCAATTGGGCTTTGGTCTCCTCAGCCTTTAGCTTGGCGGCCCCTGCTTTCCTGAGAAGAGCCCCCGCCAAGGTGGTCACCTCCATTTGAGCGGAGTATAACCCCCTCAGCAGGTCAGCCTCATTAAATCCACATGCCGACCGCAGGGCTGCTTCATCCACCATCTTCACTAGGCGGTCTGCCACCGACCTCGCTGGGCCTCCATCTCCCTCCAGTCTCCCAGCTACTGCACGAGCATGGTAAGTCGTGGCACCCAGACCAGCCCCCCTTTCCTGCGGCGCAGAGCCCCCTTGAGTCTGCTCCCTCCTACTTGGCTCAACCCCAGCCAACCTGACTTCTGTTGGCACCACTGAGGTTTTCTCCAACATCCCACTCGGCTCGCCCCCAACCTGCCCAGCCCCCACTTGTTCTACTGGGGTCTTCTCCACCACGTCCACCGTCGGACTGGCTATCGCCACTTCGGGGGTATCCTTTGTCGCAAGGACCTCTTCCCCAGCTGAGACGACCACCCCTTCTGGGGTCTGCTCCACCTCCCCGCCCTCACCCTCCACTTGTTTGGCCAGGCTGGCCCCCTCCATCCTTACCTCCTTTCTTCTTTTCTGGGCTGGCTCCTCCCCACCCCGCCTCAACCTTTCTTCTTCTTCCCTACCCCCAGTGCCTCCATCTCCTTCAACGACCTCTCCTTCAGAGGATCTTTTGGAAGCAGCCGCAGAGCAGACTCACCCAAACCCTTCTCTCCCAAGGGTTTGGGACGAGGTCGAATCCTCTCCCTCGCCACTGGCTGAGGAGGTCGGTCGGCTTGGGCCTCCTTGAACTTCTGGGCTTTCACCAGCATGGCTTGATCTTCCGCCTCTTGCGCTTTTCTTCTTACCTCCAACTCTGATCGGTCGAGGTCCCCACCGATCGGTTTTGGGCCCAACCCAGCTTCAAACAAGACCGACGGCTGAACCAGCTCGTCCCACTTGACCTTTTCCTTTTCCCTCCACTCCTTCACCTTCTTAACCCTCTCCTCTGCCGCCGCCCCCAACTTTACCTCTGCATACTTGGCTGGCACCTTCCATATGGTGCGCACACCAACCCCTCCAGGGATGGACACATAGAACCACCGCGGCCTCCAACCTTTGATGGACGTTGGTAAACCAGCCACCAAACCCTTCCCTGCCAACGCCTGAAGGGTGATCCAGGTCTCTTGCTGTCCTGCAGCCTTGTAACAGCCGAAGAACTCCTCCACCGTCATGGCCGCCCCTCCGTTCGCCTTTGGCCAAGCACATGCACAAGCCAGCAGGATTTTCCAT
Source organism: Camellia japonica (assembly GCA_030407325.1). Classification (NCBI taxonomy): domain Eukaryota; kingdom Viridiplantae; phylum Streptophyta; class Magnoliopsida; order Ericales; family Theaceae; genus Camellia; species Camellia japonica. The sequence goes on from JAPPVO010000013.1 coordinate 137,055,942, forward strand.
GCATTGGGCATCAGTTGCCCTGGTGCTACCTCCAGGTGGTTGAGCACCTCTACCACGATTTGCGGCAGAGGCAACCTCAGCCCACCTTTTAGAGCTTCCTCGTAGAGGGAAAACGCACCCACCCTGACATCGGAAGGTCTCTCCGTCGATTTTGGCACCCATAATTCCACCTCCACAGGAATCTGATACTTCTCGCGGATAGCCCCCAACTCCGCCGCTGTAATAAGGGATCTATCAGCCCTCGAATGCCAGTGGTCTGGTTCCACCTGGCTGATTGGCTGTGCCGTTTCTACCAATTCCCCACCCCTGTTGGACCTATACTGAATCGCTAATTCCTCTGCATCATCTTCCCCCAACGGATCCATCCTCACATCCCCAGTCCCTTCTGCGCCATTGCTAAGTTGTGTTTGCGAATAGCTTCAGATGCAGGTTCCAGAAAATTGCAGAAGTGTTTTAATGGGTATCGTGAGCAACGAAGGAATTGATATTTCGAATATTTTGAGTTTTTGTAAACAAGTAGGTGAATCGTATGATACCAAAAGCCCACGGTTTGCCCGTATTCCAAGGATCCAAATTAACGTTCGCCAGTTTGAAAACTTTTCAAATCATCCGCCAAAACTGTATCATCAAATGCCCATAATGATGCCCCTGACGCTTCACTCCTGATCCAACGCTTGACGTTTCCCCTTCCCCTGAAACCCGGCCACGTGTATGGTCTAGATGCACTGACTCCTGCCCTCACCCTGTCTTTTCCACTTCAAATCGCCACGTGACACGCCGCCTCTTGAGCCCCGTGCCTGTCCGCTCGGTCACCCTTGCGGTCGGCCTCATCCGCTCGGCCACCCTTACCCCCGTTCCTGTCCGCTCGGTCCCCCTTGCGGTCGGCCTCATCCGCTCAGCCACCCTTACGCTCGGCCTCATCCGCTCGGCCACCCTTACGCTCGGTCCCCCTTGCGGTCGGCCTCGTCCGCTCGGTCCCCCTTGCGGTCGGCCTCGCCCGCTCGGCCACCCTTTGCGGTCGGCCTCGCCCGCTCGACCACCCTTACGGTCGGCCTCATCCGCTCGGCCACCCTTACGCTCGGCCTCGCCCGCTCGGTCACCCTTGTGCTCGGCTTCATCCACTCGGCTACCCTCACGGTCAGCTTGGTCCACTCAGCCTACCGGTTGAATTCGTCTTCCTTATCATTATTCCCTTCGTTGGACTAAAGCTGCACTTGGGAATGGGGGACTACTGACAAGGATAGGCCCACTAGGATCACGGCCCACAAAGGGTAAACCCAAGCCCACTATCTAGACCCCATTACACAACCCGGTTAGAAAAACCCAACACCTCTGGAAGCCAACTGGGCAGGGAGGACCCATAATATCCAGACACATGGCGGATGCAGGAGAGGCCACATCAGCAGACAAAGATCTGCAAAGTTATTGCCACAGCACATCACCATTAATGACCATTAATGCAATCCATCACAGCATTTATTGCGACAACACCCCTCAGCCGGAATGGCACCCCCTCACCCTGAACAAGACGAATGACGGCACAAGCTTTCGGCAAGGAACGAAATGATTACCAAGAGATATAAACAAAGCCTGAGGCAAAAGAGGAGGTTAAGTTTTATCTATCTCCTTCTCTCTCACCTTCTCTCTCGATATTTTTCTGGTCTATTACCTGTTCTAATTCATACACCGGAGGGTTCGCTGGGGGACTACCCCGTTCCCCGTTGAACTTATTTGCAGGTAGCCCATTGGATCTGAGGAGCTTGGATCGGTCTAGCCCATTCACCTAGACGAACTGCATCATCAAAAAGAAATATTAAAAAAAATGAAACTGGAAATACATGGTAATGAGTAGCCAAATAAATTAAAAAAATTCGGTCTTGGGTTACCGGAAATGTATCTTTTATTTGGCAGTTGATTACCAGACATATATTTTTTGTTCGGCAGTGTGCTGCCGGACTATTTTATTTTGTTTGATTTCGAAACATCGAACAATAGTTGAAGAACAGTTTAAAAAACGAAACAAAAACCTACCAAATAAATAAACAAAACTCACCATTTCATTTTTTGATAGTTCTTTACCACCGTTTCTTCATCCATTACTTTCTTTTATGACCAAAACACTATGTTTCTCACTTTTTAAAAAGAGATGTGTAAGAGAGAAGAAAAATTGAGAAAAGAAGAAGAGAAGTAGGGATTGAAGACTAAGGGGTGTAAGGAGATAATAAAACAAATTTAATTTTAGTGTTTTGTCCTTAAAGGTAATTTTACACATGGGTAAAATAAAAAAAAATAAAATAAAATCTCATATGAAGAGTGTAAAGAGGTAAAGTAATAGTGTAAGTAGAATCACTCTAAACTAATTACTAAAAAAAAAAAACAAATAAATTACAAATACAGCCATGAGCCGACTTTTTGACTACCCACACATATTACCAAACGAAACTTTAATGTTCAATAATTTGAGTTTAGATCAAATGACACTAAATTCATTCATTTTAAATTTATCAGTCCAAATGTAACTTCTTTCTTCTTTTTTTTTTTTTGAACGCAAAAAAAAGATACTTTGAGGATGCTCTGAAGTTAGAGTATTATATAATTAATATGTACTAATATCAATGATCTGAACTGTTCATCTTAATAAGTTAAACAGAATATATATGTAAAAAATTAAATTGATCAGATATAAGTAATCACATTATTAAATCACTTATGTATTATAACAAAAATAAACGGTCTATTCTTAAAAACATGTAGGCCTTATAAATAAAAATGATCTAATAATATGACAATCGATATTTGATAAATTTAACTTTTTGCATGAATAATTTTCTTATTAGTTATATAAAATATACGGTTTAAATTATTGAAATGAATCCAAATTAATTTGATAATAGGTTAATTTTACCATAAAGTTGTCCTTCAATTTTAACAAATCCAGACTCCAAATAATTACACTAGTTTACAACTTTCTAATCATAATTAATTAGCTTAATTTAATTGGTCACCCTTGCATAATAAAATATAAAATTAAAATTCAATAAAAAAAAAAGAGAAAAAAAATAGTATATATTTTTGTCTTTGGTGAACTTTTATTTTGGTCTATCTAATAGAGTAAAGTCCATAAATTTAAAGCTTTTAATTTTTTTTTTAATTTACTAAAATGAACTTTTGTTTTAAAAAAAAATCACAATGGGTTAATTTTCTTTTCATTAACAGATTTAACTCTCTTCAAAAATTTTAGTGCACTAAGTAATAGTCAGAGTCTAAATAAGACAATACTAATGGGTTAAGTTTCATGAAAAACGATAGTTTTGGTATGGCTGCAAATCTGATATCCAGTCTACTGACTAGCAGTACCGCATAACACAAGTTTAGCAGGGTCAAAATGCCAAACCTTCCTCCAAACCAGGGGTTTCAGTGTCAGGGGGGGAATATAAGAGAGATATGAATGTTATCTGCAACAATTTCCTGTTGAAGTGCTTCTGCCATGCCTCTGAGGCCTAACTTACTAACTGAGTAAGCAGTGTAATCATAAGTACCCACCTACAAATAAAATTTATGGCAATCAGAAGAACAATAATAACGGTTGCATAATTGCATTAGCGCCCCAAATGATTCAATGACAATATGACTCCAAAATATAAATAAATAAATAAATAAGGTGATATATTAGGCTTCTTACTCTGAAATTTCCAGTGATCAGGGAGGAAAACAAAAAGAAAGAGACATAACCGGACAAGGTGAGATTTAGATTTAATAATTGGCTGCAGCACAAAAAGAGGGCAGGAAAAGTTCAGTTCTATCTTCAAGAGAAACCTGACTAAACAACAAATATATTGCCTGTGTCTATTTACTCTATTCAATATGCTTCATAACATGGAAAATGAAAATTTTTGCACAGAAAAGCTAAAACAAACCAACCGTGCTAGCTCAATTGGCCACTTCTCTACTCTCTCAAGTCAGGGGTTCAATACTTGCCAAAGACAAATACTGATTATTTATCCTCTATTACAGGATCTTCCTCTAGTTGTTTATTTCTTTCCTACGCTCTTTCTTGGTTTGATGTAACAGTTGTTGGTGTTGGTGTTGGGCTTGTAGGTAGGTCACTCATTGGATTTTCTTATATAGTTGATTACCCTGTTTAACATAATTCTCTGGCTACTTGTAAATAATTTAGACATCACACGTTCTATTTGACATCATGTCATGGAAAAACCTGTTAGAAATGGTTGGAAAATTCTGGGTAAAACCAGAATTTTTTCCTAACTTTGATCTATTATTTAGGTGGGACCCGTGAGTCAAATTTGGCGGGTCAAAGTGGAAACGCGTTCTATGCCGCGTTGTGATTCACGTGGTATATTTGGTTGCTCAAAACCATTATCAGGTGAATGGGAAATTGAAGCCAAAGTGAACTCCATGGAAATGGAGTTTTGGTGAAAATTTCTTACGGTTGAAAAATGGCTTGTCCCACATTGATTTGGTGGGAAGTTTTGAGTGGGTTTATAAGGCATGAGATTAGACCTTGGGGTGTGCCCCAAGGGGTACCCAAGTTTTGTAGAGAGGGAGGTTATGGGCTAGACCCATTGGACCCAAAAATCACCACGCGTGCCGCCGCCATCCGATCAACCGAGCTGGGTTTGGACACAAGTGCATAGTGTGAGGTTGGGCTTGTCTAGCCCAATGCTAATCATTTTGGGCCAAAAACATTTGAATTTAAATTTTATTTTTGAAATAAAATCTGTCCGAATTTCTATCCTGATTAATTTTAAATTCAAAATTGTTGCACCTCCAGAATTTTGTACAGGTTCAGAACAGATCCGAATCTGTCCGGATTCAAACCCAAAACCATTTTATCTGTCAAGCCAGATTCGGTTTTCTTTTCAAATTCAATTTGAACAGTTGTTGTATCTGTTTAATTTAAATTGAACAGACTTGCTACCTGTTGGATTCAAACTAAGCAGCCACCACTTCACCTATATAAATAGATAGTTCCTCATTTGGATTTTTATGCTAATTTTCGTCCATATTATTCTGCAATTACTCTCTACATATTGCTGCATTATTTTCCTTCTGATAAAGAGTGTAAACACTTTGTGTGTTCGTTGAACAAATAAATTGTAGTACTGCATTTATTTGTTGTTGATCATTTCATCTTGAGAGATAGACGTCCATTTTTTGATAGCACCGTGAAGAGGACGAATATGTCTTAAGGAGACAGTGTCGAACACTGGACTTGATCAGAATAATATTCAAGATATTAATCAAGTAAGTTATTTATTTATTTTCTGTTTTATTATTTATTTAAATCAGATTTTAATTTTATTTTTTATAACAAAATAAAATCTGTTTTTATTTATTTAATTCTATTTCTAGTTTGATTTTTTGTAATCAAACTTTCTCTCTCCTTTCCTATTTTTCTTTTATATTCTGTTTGTCATTTAGTACCCAAACAGAATTAATTAATTTAATTACAGTGAAGATTGTCCAACAATCTTAAGGCAGAATTATTTTGGTGTCCTTATTGTATTTAATTTTCTGTGTTTTCAAAGTAATATTCTGGTTGGAAAATACAAATAGTATTTATAAACTATTTGACAGATAGTAGTAATATATTGTCTATTTGCTTTGACAACTAGTAGTAATATACTGGTGTCATTAACAATTGCAGAATATTTTTTGGTGTTACAGAAAATTATAGTGGTATTTTATTTTCTGGTTTTAGTAACAAGGAAAATAAAATTATTTTGTGTTATAATTTATTTTCTGGTTTTAGTAACTAGAAAATTAATTTGTGGTTTGTTTCTCAAATTTTTGTAATCAGATTTTATGGCTACTGCAACTGAAACGACAACTGGAAGTAGTACTCCAACTGTTACACCAACTCCGGTCCCTATCCAGAACCATGTTCAAGTACCTATAAATAATGGAGAAAAAGAGGAAAAATTTAACAGTACTGAGTTTAAGAGATGCCAGCAGAAGATGCTGTTCTATCTTATAACTCTTAATTTGGCCCGGTTTCTCCGTGAAGAGGCTCCAGCACTTAAAGAGGGTGAAAGTGATCGGCAAGTTGTTGCCATTGTAGATGCTTGGAAACATTTAGATTTCCTATGCATAAATTACATCCTCAATGGCCTTGACAACATGCTGTATAATGTTTACAGCCCTTTGAAAGCAGCAAAAGAATTGTGGGATTCTTTGGAGAAGAAATACAAGACAGAGGATGCCGGCATAAAGAAATTTGTTGTCGGTAAATTTCTAGACTTCGTTATGGTAGACTCCCAAACAGTAATTTCTCAAATTCAAAGTTTTCAATTAATTTTACATGATATTCATTTTGAGGGTATGTCTCTGAGCGAATCTTTCCAAGTCGCTGCTTTAGTGGAAAAGTTACCACCGACTTGGAAAGATTTCAAAAATTATTTAAAACATAAACGCAAAGAGATGACCATGGATGAACTTATTGTAAGACTGAGAATTGAGGAAGATAACCGTAAGGCTGAAAAGAGAAATGGAAAAAATCCCATTGAGTCCAAGGCTAATGTGGTCGAACAAGTTCACAAACCACATAACAAAAAGAGGAAGTTTACTAGAGATGGTCCTAAACAAGGCGACAACAATGGCAACAAGAAGTTCAAAGGAAAATGCTATAACTGTGGCAAGACTGAACATTGAGCTTTTGATTGCTGCCGCCCTAACAAGGATCATGGAAGTACAAGCAAGAAGACCACCAATCAAGCTAATGTAACTGAACTAGATTACATCTCTGACGGAGTGAATGACATCAACCTCTCTATTCTGGTGTCTGAGGCTAATTTGGTTGGAAATCCCAAGGAATAGTGGGTTGACACTAGGGCAACTCGTCATATTTGTGCGGACAAGAAGATGTTCACTACCTACAATGAGGCTGCAAATGATGAACAACTTTTCATGGGAAATTCTTCTACTTCTACTGTGGCTGGACAAGGAAAGGTGATCTTGAAGATGACATCAGGGAAAGAACTAACCCTCAACAGCATACTGCATGTACCTGACATCCGGAAGAATTTGGTTTCTGGTTCTTTGTTAAGTAAAAATGGTTTTAGGCTTGTTTTTAAGTCTGATAAATTGGTATTAACAAAGAGTGGTATGTATGTTGGTAAGGGATACATGAGTGATGGTCTCTTTAAATTAAATGTAATGACAGTTGTACCGAAAGTTGCTATGAATAAGAATAACACATCTTTTGCTTATATTCTTGAGTTGAATTTATGGCATGGTAGATTAGGACATCTGAATTTTGATGCTTTGCATAGATTAATTGGTTTAGATTATATACCAAAGTTTGAAATTAATCCTAATCATAAATGTGAATTTTGTGTAGAAGCAAAACTAACTAAGATTCCATTTAAATCGGTTGAAAGAAAAACCGAACCTCTAGAATTAATTCATACAGACATATGTGATCTTAAATTTATTCAAACTAGAGGAGGTAAAAAGTATTTCATAATATTTATCGATGATTGCACAAGATATTGTTATGTTTATTTACTTAGAAGTAAAGATGAAGCCTTAGAAATGTTTAAACTCTACAAAATAGAAGTTGAAAATCAACTTGGTGAAACCATTAAAATGGTTAGAAGTGATAGGGGTGGTGAATATGATGCACCATTAAATGAATTTTGTGCACAACATGGCATTATTCACCAAACTACAGCACCTTATTCTCCACAGCAAAATGGAATTGCTGAAAGGAAGAATAGAATCCTAAAAGAAATGATGAATATCATGTTACTAAGTTCAGGCTTACCATAGAACTTGTGGGGGGAAGCAATATTGTCTGCTAATTATGTTCTTAATAGAATACCCCATAAGAAAACCAACAGCACTCCTTATGAATTGCGGAAAGGTCGACCGCCTTCCTACAAATACTTAAAAGTGTAGGGGTGTTTGGCAAAAGTTGAAGTTTATGTTCCTAAAAAGACTAAGGCTGTGTTTGGTTATGATTTCAAATCACAATTCTACATCTTAATTCAAGCATTGTGTTTGGTTGTGATTCTGAAATGTTGTTTTGAGAACTCTGCACAGAACATTTGTGTTACTCTGCAACATCAGACGCGTTGTTCCTTTTTTTTTTTTTTTTTTGAAATTTATGCTGCGCGGGATGTCCACCCGGATGTCCTCTGAATTCTAGATTTTTTTATTTTTTTTATTTTTTGCAATTGATTTATATAATCGGGAAAAATATTTTCTGAAATTTTTAAAAATTTTTATGTGCTTTAAAATAATTTTGAGTTGTATGTTTAGTTATGAGTTGTAAATTTTTGTATCACATATCAAATGTCATATCAATAATTCCCCACTCAAATCAAACCTCTTTTCCAAAACTATTTTTAAAACTCTTTACCAAACAAATTCTCTATACTCTAATCACAATTCTACAACAGACAAACTCAAAATACAACTCATACTCTCAAATCACATTTACAAAACACAACCAAACGCAGGCTAAGATTGGACCAAAAACAGTAGATTGTGTGTTTATTGGTTATGCTCAGAATAGTAGTGCATATCGGTTTCTGACTTACAAATCAGAAATACCTGATATAAATGTGAACACTATTATAGAGTCAAGCAATGCTGTGTTTTTTGAACATGTCTTTCCTTACAAGAAAAGACTGGAATTAAGTTCACAGAAAAGAACTTATGATTGTATACAAAGTCAATAGACTAATGACAATCACACACAAGAGACTAGTAATGGTCTCGACCAACAGGATTTAACTGATGATGAACCAAGACGAAGTAAGAGAGCAAGAACATCAAAATCCTTTGGTCTAGATTTTCTGACATACCTATTAGAAAATGAACCCCAAAGCTTTAAGGAAGCAATGACAGGTCCTGAAGCACTTTTGTGGAAAGAGACTGTTAATAATGAAATTGAATCCATTATGCAAAATCATACTTGGGAATTGGTGGATCTTCCACTAGGTTCTAAACCTCTTGGATATAAATGGATATTCAAGAGAAAAATAAAGGCAGATGGTTCAATAGACAAGTATAAAGCAAGACTTGTAGTAAAAGGTTACAGACAAAAGGAAGGTCTGGACTATTTTGACACATATTTCCCTGTGACAAGAATAACATCAATTCGCATGCTTATTGCTATAACAGCGTTGTTTAATTCAGAAATACATCAAATGGATGTTAAGATAGCTTTCTTAAATGGTGATCTAAATGAAGAGATCTATATGGAGCAACCAGAAAGGTTTGTAGTGTCGAGGCGAGAAAAGAAAGTTTGTCGGCTTGTAAAATCTCTTTATGGATTAAAACAAGCACCTAAGCAATGGCATGGAAAATTTGATCATGCAATGCTTACTAATGGGTTTAAGATAAACGAATGTGACAAATGCGTCTTTGTTAAAAACACTGACCAATGATATGTCATAGTTTGTCTTTATGTGGATGACATGCTTATCATTGGAAGTAGTCAAAACATGATAAAATCAACTAAGCAAATGCTTAACAAAAGATTTGATATGAAAGATATGGGGGTCGCAGATGTTATATTAGGAATGAAAATTACTAAAACATCTGACAGATATGCATTATCTCAATCACATTATATTGAGAAAATTCTTGGTAAATTTATCAAGGATGATATGAATTTAGTTAGAACACTTGTAGACATCAATCTTTATTTATCGAAAAATAAAGATAATGCAGTGTCTCAGTTAAAATACTCCCAAATCATTGGAAACCTAATGTACCTAATGAATTGTACTCGTCCTAACATAGCTTATGCAGTCAATAAATTGAGTAGGTACACTAGTAACCCCGGAGAAGACCATTGGAAAGCGATCATTCGGGTTCTTAGATATCTAAGATTTACCCGTGATCATAGTTTGAATTTTACTCGATATCCAGCAGTACTCGAAGGTTATTGTGATGCCAATTGGATATCGGATACTAAAGATTCAAAATCCACTAGTGGATATGTCTTTACTTTGGAAGGCGCTGCTGTTTCTTGGAAGTCCACGAAACAAACATGCATTGCACGATCCACTTTATTGCTTTAGACAAAGCAGGTGAAGAAGCAGAATGGCTTCGGCACTTCTTAGAAGACATTCCAATGTGGCCAAAACCTGTGCCAGTTATTTGCATTCATTGTGATAGTCAATCTGCAATAGGCAGAGCACAGAATCATATGTATAACGGTAAGTCACGACATATTCGTCGTCGACATAATACCGTAAGACAATTGTTGTCAAATGGAATAATCTCAATAGATTATATAAAATCTAAAGAGAATATTGTGGATCTGTTAACAAAAGATTTGACAAAAGAGCTAGTGTATAGTTCATCAAAGGGGATGGGATTAAAGCCTATTACATAAGAGTCATCATGATAGTAACCCTACTTATATGACAGGAGATCCCCAGAACTAAGTTCAAAGGGACAACTAAGTTATGTGTGGCTCGTCAGAAATCACCAAGGGATTAAAATTCCCTACCCATTCCTATGGTGAGAGTGATATCTGCAACATGTGTTGTTTTTAGGGGTCTACGGATAAGCTTTGTTTTTAATGATTACTTATATCTTTATTTAGGCATAAAAATCAAGACGAGTATAAGGAGATACTCACAATAAGAATCACCTATATTAGTGTCGAACTGGGGCCGGTTCTATGAGAATGAAGATGCTCAATTCTCTAGAAACACTCATGAAAACTAGGAGCGTTCAAGGCCAAAATGAACATAACAGTGAGAACCACGATGTGTTAGAAGATATTTTGTGTGAAATGTATTGTCTTGGCTTACACAAACGGCTGAACAATTCAAGGCATCGCGTCCATTGGTTAGCTAGTAAGTCCGATAGGTTATCACTAGGGAAGGTTCAAGACCGAAAACTACCTATCTTGATGCAAGATATTTTCGACTTATACTCTTTCGATAAAGTCTGCATATTGTTGCATTTCCGTTGTCATCAAATTCTATTCATGTGGGGGATTGTTAGAAAATGGTTGGAAAATTCTAGGTAAAACCAGAATTTTTTCCTAACTTTGGTCTTTTATTTAGATGGGACTTGAACGTCAAATTTGGCGGGTCAAAGTGGTAACGCGTTGTGATTTACGTGGTATATTTGGTTGTTCAAAACTATTATCAGGTGAATGGGAAATTGAAGCCAAAGTGAACTCCATGGAAATGGAGTTTTGGTGGAAATTCCTTAAGGTTGGAAAATGGCTTGTCCCACATTTATTTGGTGGGAAGTTTTGAGTGGGTTTATAAGGTATGAGATTGGACCTTGGGGTATGCCCCAAGGGGTACCCAAGTTTTGTAGAAAGGGAGGTTATGGGCTAGACCCATTGGACCCAAAAATCACCATACACGCGCGCGCGCGCCGTCCGTCCGTCCGGTCGGGCAGGCTGGGCTGGGCTGGGCCTGGGCTTGGGTGCGTGGTGTGAGGTTGGGTTGGGCTTGTCTGGCTCAATACTAATCTTTTTGGGCCAAAAACATGAATTTAAATTTTATTTTTGAAATAAAATCTGTCCGAATTTTTGTCCAGATTAATTTTAAATTCAAAATTGTTGTAGCTCTCTAGAATTTTGTACAGGTTCAAAACAGATCCGAATCTGTCCAGATTCAAACCCAAAACCGTTTTATTTGTCAAACAGATTCAAACCAGATTCGATTTTCTTTTCAAATTCAATTTGAACAGGTGTTGTATCTGTTTAATTTAAATTGAACAGACTTGCTACCTGTTGGATTCAAACTGAGCAGCAACCACTTCGCCTATATAAATAGGCAGTCCCTCATTTGGATTTTTACGCTAATTTTCGTCCATATTATTCTGCAATTACGCTCTACATATTGCTGCATTATTTTCCTTATGAGAAAGAGTGTAAACACTTTGTGTGTTCGTTGAACAAATAAATTGTAGTGCTGCATTTATTTGTTGTTGATCATTTCATCCTGAGAGATAGACGTCCATATTCTGATAGCACCGTGGAGAGGACGAATCTGTCTTAAGGAGACAGTGTCAAACACTGGACTTGATCAGAATAGTATTCAAGATATTAATCAAGTAAGTTATTTATTTATTTTCTGTTTTATTATTTATTTAAATCAGATTTTAATTTTGTTTTTTGTAACAAAATAAAATTTGCTTTATTTATTTAATTCTATTTTTAGTTTGATTTTTTGTAATCAAACTTTCTCTCTCCTTTCCTATTTTTCTTTTATATTCTGTTTGTCATTTAGTACCCAAACATAATTAATTACAGTGAAGATTGTCCAACAAAATCATCATAATATTAAAATAAAATTATGGGCTCATTGTCAAAATCTTGACCACCAATGCATATCATACAAGGAGATATGAATTCTCCAGAAAAGGCCAATTAGCATTAAGGTCCACTGTTAAGAGCAACTCCATGGCATTTGTTGTGCCAAATTTGGCAAGAGGTTCAGCATTGCCAAACTCATCACATCATCATGGAAAGTAAATGAAGTGAAAACGGATTGTGATCCTCTCCATTATATCATCCAACAGTAAGCGTAATGACCTTTTTTCAAGTTATAATAATTATAAATTTGTTGATGGGACGAGTTTTCATTTGGACTGGAGATACATTGTCCGGGCCTGTGGGATCCACCACAGCGCTCTGTTTTGATGATTCGAGTCCTTCATTTTTTAGGGCTTTTAGTGTATATTATCCATAAAAAAAATAAAAATAAAAAATTAAGTTGATCCAATAATTGTAGCATCTTTATTTTATCACATTTATTTTAAAAAATGAATGGTATATTTCAAAAGACCCAAATACTTTTTTAGATTCAAACATTTACGATTATCAAATCCATCTATTTTAATTTTTTTTTATCGATAATATACATAAAGTCCTATAAAAAATGAACCATTCCAATAATCGAAACGGGACTCAGGTGGGCCTCAAGGCCCAAACAACACCTCTCCATTTCAGATGAGGACCGGAGAGAAGCCTCTCATTATATATGTAATAGAGATGATCAAAGCACTGTGAAAACCAAAACTATGGAAAGTATAAATACATTGACATCCAATCAAAGCTACATTCATAGTAACTTCACACCACAAAGACACAAACACACATATAATTGACAGTAAAAGGACTAGAAATGAAGCATATAGACCTATACCTAACCAGCTTGAGAAGACATAATCGCAATTGAAGCCAGTCCACAATCTCTCCGACTTTTCATTCCATTCAAAGCGGCCTTAATCAAATGAAAAGTCCCCATCAAATTCACATTGATCACAAACTTCACTTCCTCCAATTCCTGTGGTACAAACACTCCTTAATTACACATCAACACATCGACCTGTTAGAAATAGTTTTGGGAAAAATTAAATTTTTTTCTCAACTTTAGTCTAATTTTTAGGTGGGACCCATGCGTCAAATTTGGTGGGTCTAAGTGGTAACGCGTTCTATGCCGCATTATGATTCATGTAGTATATTTGGTTGCTTAAAACCATTATCGGGTAAATGAGAAATTGAAGCCAAAGTGAGCTCCATGAAAATGATGTGTTTGGTAGAATTTTCATAAAGGTTTGAGTTATGGTTTGTCCCACACTGGTTTGGTGAGCAAATTTTTGTGGGTTTATAAGGCTTGGGTTTGAAACTTGGGGAGGGCCCTTAGGGGTACCTAAGTTTTGTAGAAGGGTGAGGTTATAGGCAAAGTGGACTAGACCCATTGGATCCAAAACAAACACACGCACGCCATCACTATCGCGGTCCGTCCAGGAGGGCTGGGCCTGGGCCTGGGCTTAGGCATGGGTACGTGGTGTGAGGTTGGGTTAGGCTTGTCCGGTTCAATACTTATCTTTTTGGGCAAAAAAACATTTGAATTTATGTTTATTTTTTGGAAAAATAAAATCTGTCTAGTTTTTGTTTTCAAATTTCAGTTGGAGAAAAATTCAAATTTGGCTTGCACCTCTTCAAAATTTCTGTACAGGTTCCATATCTGTCCAAACAAGTTCAAATCTATTCAATTCAAACCCAAACAATTCCTTATCTGTTCAAATCAAACTATATAGGTTCTTTATCTATCCGAACAGGTACCATACCTGTTGGATTCAAATCTGAAAGCCACCATTGCACCTATAAATAGAAAAGTCCCTTATTTGGATTTTCACTCAATTTTTATTTTTCTCTGCTACTATTAATCTTTGCATTTTGCTATATTAATTTTCTGTAAGAAAGTATATAAACACAAAGTATGTTCGTTGTGCGAATAGTTTGTAGTGCTACTACTATTCATTGTTGATCATTTTATCTTGGGAGATAGACGTCCGCAGTTTGAAAGCACTGTGGAGAGGACAAATTTGTCTTAAGGACACAGTGTTAAACATTGGACTTGATCAAAAATTTTGTTCGAGAAATTAATATGGTAAATAATTAATTTACTTTATGTTTTAATTATTTTTGGTTTAGGACAGTAAGACCTTTTTTCTTAGATAGTGAAGCTTGTTCAGAAGTAGTTAATTTAGTGAATAGTTGTTCTATAGCTTTAACAGTAGAAGTATCTTGAGTGACTAAACTATTTCTTTTAGAATGATTATAGGGTAAGTTAATCAAAGGTTGATTTAAAGATTGTTTAGTGGATGTAGTGTTAGCAAAATAATCATCTAAATTAGTTTCTAGTTTATCTAGTTGTTTACCAATTATTTTTAAACATTAATTAGTATAATTATTTTGTTCAATAACTTTTTTAATTTCAGGGTTAGTGCTAGGCAACTTAAAAGGAGAGGCTGGGACTTCAGATCATTGATGTTCAATAATGATATTAGATAAAGGAGGATGACTAGAGCTAACAGTTGTATTAGGAGAAGTTTTCCATTTATGTTTTGTGATTGTATTAACCTTTTTGTAATAGTTGTCTAAATATTCAAAGAAAGGAAAAGATGTTCAAAATCTGCTAAATATGTTTTAGAAAAAGATGTTCAAAATCTTGCTAGTAAGCAAATTTTTGCCCGATGGCAATCTATATTAAGTATTTTTGATTTTGACATTGAATATATTCCTGGTTGTCAAAATTCTCTTCCTGATTTTCTTACTAGAGAATTTTTACAGGGTGGATAATAATGTCTATTCCCTCTATTTCATCCCATAAACAGAAAATTAAACACTACAAATCCCTGATTAAGCATACTGCTCATCGTCTTGCCTTTCTCAAATCAACCCATTTACCTATTAAAAGAGCCCAGCACATACAATTTCATCGGATTAAAGCTCAAAAACAACAACTTGCTCATTATATTAACTGTTTACATGAACATATTGATCAATTAGATATGCTTAGTGGATGTTAATTTATCTCCTCTATTTCACAGATGTCTTATCCACGGCCTCCTTCCAAAGCCTTGGTCCCATCAAGTCAACCGTTTGTTCCTCTTCCATTGGAGTTAGTCACCAAATACCATCCTGCTGAATTGGTTAACCGTTACCAAATTCTTGGTAACATTCCTAAACCTAGTTATACATCTGCTCTGGCTACTGATCATTTTGCTTCATCTAGTCAAGCAGTTACTCCATACCCTCCTAATCCTATTAAATCAACCCGATCTGATTATGTTAAATCCACCACTACTAATCTCTTTTTCAAAGAACCTAGTCACCCAAAGAGTCATACTGTTCATGATCTGGTTAAATCTTATTTCCCTCCTGGATGGCATTTTATTCCTCTCCATCCAGAAAAAACAATTACTTTCTATAAAGACATCATATTCAACCATCAGTCAATTGTGATTAAACTCATTTATGATCGCACTTACACAAGTAAAATTGTGTACCATTCACTTTATATTTACAACTTTGTTTCTCTAGTTGATTGGGGTTCTCTTTATCAACTACGAGATCTGCCTGGTCATTCAATTCAATACAATTACTATGATTACATTGATGCTTGGTTCAAAGTCCTCTTGTATCAAAATGAGTCAAACAGTCACTCTTGGTTTCTTCAATTTGATCAAAAGTTCAAATCCGAGTTACCTACCTGGTTTCTATGATGGTGGACTCAGTATGGCGCCATTTCAGAAATCTTCCCATCAGTTATTATGGATCAAGTCAACTATTTCTCCACTGTTTTCTCATTCACTCCACAGCAAAGGAAATTCCTTCCATTGCTTATTTTTACTTTATGTTTTAATTATTTTTCCTTTTTCAAATTCTAATTTTGTTTTTGTAACAAAACAAGAATCTGTTGTTTTATTTTTTTTTATATACTGTTTTGATTTTTGTAATGAAACAATCTCTCTCATTTCTTTAATTCTTTCTTTGAATACATTGAATATTGTCCAATACGACCGGTCCAGCCTCCTCCACCACCGCCTTCACCCCCAACGAAGTCTCGTACGTCGGTGTTAAAGACGGTGACGTTGATTCCAGTCGAGAGATGGATCGATTGCTTCACTTCCTCGAGCCTGTCGCGGTTGTGAGCGATGATGGAGACACGAGTGCCCTCCGCGGTAGCCTGGTAGACCATGGTAAAGACAATACCGCTCGATCCGCCAGTGATGAACACGTGGCGGCCTTTGATTGGGATTCTAAAGGGTTTGGGCGGATGATGAAATAGAGGAAGACGAGGAGAAAAAGAGGGAATAAGAGGATGAGAAAAGAGAAATTTAGGTTTGAGTCCACTATTGATGAGAGCTTCGATGAGAGGTCTCTCTCTCTCTCTCAAACAAATGAATGTTCGTTAGGACTGAGAGAGTATGAGAGTGTGTGCCTTTAATTTGATGATTTTAGCTAAATTATAAATATACCTAATTTTGTGTGAAATGCAATTTTCTCTTATATTTTTAAAAATTATATTTTGTTTATTGAAATTTTCAATTTCGTAATAAATAATTATTTTTATTAATAAATTATTAAATTAATTAATAATTTTAATAATGTTAAAATTTTATTTTAATTAATAATTTAAATAATTTGATTATAACATAAGAAAGTATTTAAGATTTTTTTTAATTAATTCTATTAAATAAAAATTTGTAACGAGAAATATTTATAATTTTTAAAATTATAACAAAAAATTCATAATTTAAGAAGTTTATTCTAATAATTTTTAAATGTTTTTATTTTTTTTTTTGGGATAGACCCCTCAGTGTCTAACTTGTCTTTCAAAATGACAAGAATTATATAGATCATTTCAAAACCTCCTAGTATTTTAAAACTTATTTCTTTTATTATAATACCCTCATATGTGTGTGTGTGTGTGTGTATCAACTTGTAATCACTCTTTCTCATCTCAATCTCTCTTCTCTCTGTCTCGCACTTATCACTATTCTCTTCATCAGTGCTATCGCTGCTCTCCATCAACACCACCGCCACTCACCATAGAACTATTTCTCTATCGTCTTCATCACCACCATCATTTGTTGCATCCACAACTTCAGATTTGAGATCATTCACAATTGTTATCACTGGAAAATAACGATTTGTGATGGTTCGCAAACCTCAAATTTGAGATCCTTCACTTTCTCTCTCTATCTCTCTCTTTGGTTTTGATGGCTCATGCTCTCTCTCATCTCTTTCTCTCTCACTTCTTTTTCTTCTTTTCTTGATCATCTATTTTCAAACTCTGTCTCTCTAACTCTCTTTCTTCTTCTCATGATGCTCTGTTCTTTTAACAATAAAATTTTACTTTGATTCATGACACAAAACTCTTCTGTAAAGCCATCATCGTAGCTTGTTTCAGAGTAAAATTTTACTTTGAATTATAAGAATTTTTACTCTGATTGAGAGTAAAATTTACTCTGTAACTAAAAAGAAAAGAAAAAGAGAGAGTAAAATTTTACTCTGAATCAGAGTAAAATTTACTATAATTCAAAGTAAAATTTTACTGTCATTAAGCAAATCAGTATGTTGTTAACTAGAGTAAAATTTTACTGTTATGAAAACAGAGTACATATTAAATGAACGAATCATATTCAAATTTTACTTTTAGATTTATGAACAAACAAACAAAAAAAACTCTTAATTTTTCATTGCAATATCTCAATTTCTCATTTTTCTGTCAAATCTAAGTTTTTTATTTTATTTTATATTTATTTTTATTTTTTTATCTCTGATATGAAGTTATTGATCTCAAATATGAGTTTGTAGGTATCAAATCTGAGATGGTGATGGTTTAACAGTAAAAATGGTGGTTGCCGGCCAATGGTGAGGATGAGCGACGCTGATAGACGATGAAAATGGTGAATAACCATCAAGTTGGTGAAGAGAGAGAGAGAGAGAGAGAGAGAGAGAGAGAGAGTGTGTGTGTGTGTGTGTGTGTGTGTGTGTGTGTGTGTGTGTGTGTGTTGTAAAAGAAATGTCTCTGTAGACCGCCCCGAACTCGCTCCGCGCGTGAGGGCGCGAATTGGGTTCATAGCTACTATAGTTCGGACTCCTGTCACAATTCTGAATCTAATCTCACAAAGTGCAATGTAGGACTGATAAATCACCAAAGAGTCCAAATCCAGCAATTGGTTTTGAAAAATCAATTTTGCATCAAAAAGCACCAAACATGGACTGCTTTGCCAGATTTCAAAGTTGCCACCTAAATATTTTGTTTTGGGAAATTTAGGAAACCCTGTGTAGACACCCCATTTTGGACCGACCTTAAGACTCAGACGTCATCGATTCAGCGCTTGGTGATGGTGCATGTTGTGCTCGTTTCGAGTTTCCAGAGTTTTAGCCGAGAGCCTTGCCTCTGGGCCTCTGAACTCTTTATGCTTTGGCTCGGTTTGTGGACCGAACTTTGTTTCTCTTCTTGGAGGGAGGGGGAGGTCTTGTAGACCATCTCTTTGTGGTCGTAGGCCACTTTTTGTGGTCGTAGGCCACTTTTCCTGTTTGGAGACTGGTTTTCGATTTTTGGAGCCTTCGGTCGCGCGCCTTGTCTCGGGACCGCTTACCGTTCTCCGTTTGGCGTGGTTTTTGAACCACACCTTGTTGCCTCTACCTAGAGGGACACTGTGGTCCGGGAGACCACTTTTGTGGTTGCATACCACTTTTGGTGCTCGTCAGCTAGTTTTTGGGGCTTTCGGCCGCGTGCTTTGCCTCCCGATCTCTCATCTTGTATCCGCTTTGGTTTGTTTTTGGTACAAACCTTGTTCTCCTTGTTTGGAAGGTGGTACAAGGGTGGGAGACCACTTTTTCTACTTGGAGACCACTTTTCCTTCTGCTAGCCAGTTGTCTGGTCGGATAACTGGCTTTCTTGGTCTTTGGGCCATCTTTTCTGGTTGGCCACCATACCACCACCTTGCATTCAGTGTGTTGACCACTCCCACCCATGGCCGACCAGTTTTTTCTCTAGGAGACCACTTGAAGTGGTCGGCCGACCACTTTAAGTAGCAGGCCGACCACTTCAAGTGGTCAGCTGCTTTTTGGCACCTTTTTGGAGATATTTTCTTCTAGCTGTGCCAGCTGGAAGGCACTAGAGCCATCCTCCATACACGTGTATGGAGGGATTGGTTTGAGCCTTAGCTTCTTGGAGAAGTTTTGCCTTTTGTTCTCTATAAGAGGGAGGCTCCTCCTCCCTCCTTTAGGGTCAAAAAATTTGTGGTTTATATTGCTCTTGTTCTTCATTTTGTGCCTTAAAAGTGTAGTTTTGTCTCACTTTTGTACACAAACACACACTCAAACACCATACTCTTGGAGCTGAGGTCCCTTGAGGTTGTTTTTGAAGCTTTTGGACTGGTTTTGGTTGGAAAAAGCTGCTGGAGTTTTGGTTTTGAAGGTGGTCTTCAAAGGTGAGCCTTTAACCTTTTAAACCCCCATTCTTGTTTAAGCTTTTGAACCTATTTTCATGCTGTTTCGAGCTTAACTTCCTACTGCAAAAAGTTCTGTATTTTGGTGCTTAAGATCTTTGTTTAAGGTTACTTTTGTGTTGGGGGTTGTTTACTCCCTCTTAGGCCTTGTTGCCTTCTTTTTAAGCCTTTGGGACCACCTTGTTTTGGCCTTCTCACCACTGAAACTTAGAGGAATTTCAGTGGTGGGAAGGGTGTTTTGAGGTCCCAAATAGGAGAGGGTCATCCCCTCTCCTTGTGTCTTCAATACTTGCTTTGAATGCCTCATGTATGAGCATGTTTGTTAAGCTTGTGTTAGCTTGTTCTTAGCATGTATTTGTGGTTATTTTGCTATGGCACGCCACTGTTTTTACTTGGTTTTGTCACTCTATGCATGCACAATACACTTGTAGTGTAAATCACACAAACTAGTCTTGTATGCTGCATGAAATAGCATGTCATTCTAGCTTGTCTCATTTCCATTTCAGCATGTTTTTGGTGTTTTTTTTCCATTTCATACCTCTATTAGGGTTTGGTTTGGTCACCTTTTGCATGCTCCATGCACTTGTAGTGCAATTCCATGAAATAGCCTAACATGCATCATGTTTTAACATGTCATTCTAGCATGCTTTTGGCTTAACTTCAAGAAGCTTTTGTCCATGTTTTAACATGCTTTAGCTTTGATTTTGGTTGTTTTGGTCATGCATGCCTTGCTTTGTATAGCTATAGTGCATTCTAGCTTGTTAGCTTTGTGTGTCAAGTCCACTAGCATGCTTTACTTGGACTATTTGAATGATTTGGCATAATTTATTATATGATTTCAATCCATGTTTCATGCTCATGCACTTGTATTTGTCACTCATTCAATGCGTTGGAGGGTTTGCCCTTTTATGTCTTAACATGAACCATTGCGTATGCCTTCATGCCTAAGCTTGCGAGCTGTCATTTCAGTGTTTATTTGGGGTTATTTTTCCATGATATAACTTTGATTTTTGTTGCTTAAGTCATTCCATGCTTGGTCTTAATAGGTGTAGTGTAATCCACCTTATTTGCCTTGTATGCATTGTGCCTTATGCCCTTCATGCTAACTTGTTTAGGCTTCCTTCTATGCATGTTTTAGTATCATTTTGACATGTTCTAGGACTATTTTGGGTTGCCTTTGCCATATCCTTCATGCTTTGAATAGCTGTAGTGCAATTGGCCTTGCTAGCTTTGTGTTTTGATGATTCATGCATGCTATCTTTGAGCTATTTAGATGATTTGGCATCATTTAATACTTCATTTCAGAGCATGTAGCATTGCCATGTTCCCACTTCATTCACCCTTTGAGTGCCTCTAAGGGTTGTGCATTTGTTGCCTTGTTTTGGCTTAGCTTGTATGCTTGCATGCCTAGGTCTTTGAGTCCCTATCTCAGCATGTTTAGGTCCTTGTTTAGACCTATTTGACCTCTGTCCATGGTTGGTTCATGCATTTGTGCTATATATTGCATGCCCCCTTTGTAGTCCTCTTTGTTAGCTTTAATGCTTTAAGGACCTTTGCATGCCATACTTGTGTTGTTTGAATGATTTGGCATCATTTCTTACCTTATTTTAGTGTACTTAGTGTTGTTACACTTCCACATTGGTCACTCCTTGAGCACTCTTGAGAGTTGTGCTCTTAAGTCTCTTCGATGGGCCATTGCATTGTACATGCTTATGTGTGTTTTTTGTGCCTTAATTTCATCACCAATGGCCACTGATTTGGGCATGGCTGAGGTTTGTCCATTTTGGTTTAAGTCCATTGAGCATGTTTTATTGCATGCTTACATTACATCGCATTGTGTATGCCATGTTCATCGTATTGTGTATGCCTTATACCTTGCATTGTGTATGCCTAGGTTACATCATTGCATTGTGCATGCTAATTGATAGTTGCATTGTATATGCTAGTTGTTGTATTGTGCATTGTGCATACCATTAGCCTTGTTAGGTTGTTCATGTTGCATTGCATGTTTGCATGCTTGTCTCTTGCATATTGTTCATATGCTTGTTAAAGTTGCATTCCATGCTTACATGCTCGAGTCGCATTGTGTATGCTATGCTTTTGTTGCATTTTGTTTGGAATAGGTGTTAGTCCAAACACGGGAAACGAGGGACGTTTCATACTTAAAGTGATGAAACATGCCTCAATTCCCGATCGCCGACGCTTTTGATCATACATGACAGAGTTTTAGGCTTTATGTGTTTACTTGTGCATTCATTTTCATATTGAATTGTGCAACTTCGCCTCTCGGCCATCATGCATCGAAATGCGCGATTGGTGGCCCGAGGGTCGAGAACTACACTCCTTTGAGTTCATGACATGATAGGGAGGGTGGTTGTGCACACATATCTTGCAAATACATTGCCATGCCCTTTCTTGCTCTTTGTTGTAGCAAACTGGAATTCAGCAGCAACAACTGGTCGGTCAGCCAGAAAAACTAGCTGGCCGACCACTTTTTCTAGCTTTCAGCAAAGATAGGTGGTCGGCAGTGGCTGGTGGCACCCAAAAGTGGTCTCTGTTATTGTGGAAAATAAAGTTTCATTATTCTAATTTTTGCAAAATCCTAATTTATCTCCTTAATCGTTCACAATTTACATTTTGTTTCAGTTGAATACAATCAAAATTTGATGCAAATTTTAAGACAAAATAAGTATAGACAGGAAATTTGAGTGATTTTCCTCTTTTACCATTATTTTATAGTCATATGCCTGTAACATTATTAACTTCTGTTAAAGACTTATATGATGGAGTAACAAAAAGGAGACATTGACACTTGACTAGAATTGCAGGGTGTTGATTGTCACGATTTCATAAGTGTAGTGTGTTAACTGTCACGATTTCATGTGTAAGGACCAAAGTGGGATTTGACCAGAAGTGTAAGAGGTTGATTATCACGATTTTATGTGTAGGGACCAAAGTGAGATTTGGTGCAAAGTGTAATTTACCTATTTATAAAGTCAAAATGATAGTTCTCAATAATTTAGGAATCTTCATGAAAATAACTCTATTAAAAAAGAGTTTTGCTACACCTCTTTAGAATCTTCCTAACAATCTTTGTAAAACAACAATACTACAAACACATCCTTATTAACTTAAAATTTACTCAGAAAAAGAAATCAATGGCTCAGATTCATTTTATATATAGACCCCACACTTTATCAATTCAATCTCCACTACACAAACACATTTGGGGTAAATTCAAGGTCCATATGGGTGAGTTCCTAGCATTTTTCCTTGGTAAAAACATCCGTGTCCAAATATCATTAGAGAGTATGCTAGAAATTCACACTTTTAGACCATAAATTAACCCACAATGATGTGGCACATGGGTGGGGTCCTAAATCATTGAATGTGTAACAAATCAAAAAATTGACAAATATATATTGTCAAATTGGTACAATTGTGGGAGTATTTTGTAGGTCTTAAACATTTTTCTATCACTGGAGGTTTAAATATTATTATTTTTTCACAACCAATCATATTTGATCATTTATATTTTTAAGACCATCTCCAACGTTGCATTTATTCTATCATTAAATTTAAATTTAATGAAAAATAATCCTTTTTGCTGCTCCAATCCTTTTATCAAAACAGTATCAAATCAAGGATATAGTAAATATTTCACCAAATTGAAGATGGATGTGTTTTTCATCAAATCACTATTCATAACCGTTGGAGCTGCAAGTCATTTTCACCACGGAACGACCGGCCAAATGTCTAGTCAGTTGTCCCTCCGGAAGACCACCTTCTTGCAAAAATTTGTGAAAAAAATTACACTGGTCAGTTGGCCCGGTCGACCAATATTTTGATAAAAGTTTAAATCCTCTGTTAAAGACGTGATATCATATAAAATTTTTATTTAAATTCTTATTCAAAATAAAAAGATATATGGATGATTTGGGAAGTTAGTTAGAAGATGACTTTTTTTTTTTTTTTTGGGTCTTTTTGTAAGTAAAAAATGTGAAAAATAATGTGACGTAAAATGGATTAAAAGTTAAAAGTTAACTTTTTACTAGCTCCCCAAAATGCCGCATAACGTTAGAGTTACACTAACAAGATTTTTTAGTAAGATTATTCATGTGTAAAGTAGGGGGTGAGCATGGTCCGAATTGATCTGGATTGGGGAAAACCAAGAGCAATCCGTTATTTACGATTCCTGAAGAATTGGAACCAATCCAAAAAAGCCAACAGAGCCCCAATATAAATGCTAGTATTTTTTAGTGGGCAAATTGGGTTGAAGAGTTATCTAGACTCAATTTGAGTTGTATTAAGTGTTGTGTAGATTTGTCGAAATCCAACTTATAGCCCAAACTTGTATATTCAAACCCGACCCAATCACAATAGACTTGAATTACTTACAAATTTTAGTTTGTTTTTTTTATTTTATTTTTAAGAATTAGACTAATTAAATTATTAAAGTTATATCCTATTTTATTTAAATAAAATCATTAATCATATCAAAATAAATAATTTACACGATAACAGAAAGATGGAAAAAATAAAATAAAGAATTAACAAATCGATGCGCTACCATAGAAGTATTTGCCATTTTCTAAGTAAAAAGACAAATAGTAAATTTTATATTGTGTTATTTATATATATAATATGTCTAATTAATAGAGTTGTGCTTGAGACCCTCAGTCTCCAAACGTCCCACCACCCCCATACACACGTGGGGGTTGGTCATTGGATCCAAAAAAAAAATACAGACCAATCACATCTCACTAAGGGCCCTGGGGTCTGAGGCATTACCCTAATTAATATGATCCAAAAGCTGACAGTAGTTTAACATCATTAAACTATACTTTATAGTATTATATATTTTTTTTATTTACAATTTGAATTTAGGTTGCTCAAGTTATCCGGCGCTTTGATCCAAACTCGTCAAAACTTAATTTAGGAAATATTTAGAATAATCTAAATAAATATATTTTTTGACTTTTTATCAAAAAACGTAAAATATGGATTAGTTTGAAATAATGTGATAGAGAGGTAATATGTCTCAAATAAAATAATTGTAATCTAAATGGAATAATATATTAAAATAACATATATTATTTTAGTACATGCCAAATACTCTCTTAGACTTTTAAATTTTTATCCAACTCTGTACCAAAAATTCAAAAATATACAGTTTTAAGTCCTAAAATTTTTTGAACTCAACTCATGTTCGGGTAGACCCGGCCAAATTACATCCCTATCATCCTATGGCGCATCTATCTACGTATGCATGCATGGTTTTTTTCTTTTTTTAACAATCCATACCGCTTTACACGTGCCTAAAAAATTAGTATTTAGATTGACAAAATGAAATATTAAAAATTTATTTTTAGAATTATGATTTGAGTGTGGAGTTATGTTTTAATTTTTTTAATCATGATTTGAAAAGAGAAAATTTGTTTGGTTATAAGTTTTAAAAATAGTTTTGGAATGATTTGTAATTTTTTTTTGTTTTTATTTTTGATTGATTGATATATAGAATATGAATGAATGTGAGAGGAGGTAGAAGAGATAAGAAAGAAAAAGTGATTAATTGATTGAATAATAATAAATAAATAAATAAAAGAGAAGAGTTTTGAATTATATTTTAAAAATATGTTTAGTTAACATGTTTCTTCCAAATTATGATTCGAAAATAGAGTTGAGTTTTGAAAAGTAAATTAAACGCTACCTAAGATTTCCCCCCCTCCCCCTCCCCCTCCCCCTCCCCCTTTTTCTTTACACTATATAATCATAACTTACCCAAATGAAAGGGCGCATAAAAGGTAAATTTAGTTGATCCTCACACATTACTTGTCCCATTCTCTTCTCTGTTTTTTTTTTTTTTTTTTTTAATTTTAAAATTACACTATTACATCTTTTTGACTATGATATAGATAAAAAGTGAAGAACAAGATTAAAAAGCAAATTTGCACAGAAGAGTTGACCTTTTCATAACTAAAAGCATTTGCAAGTTGGGAAAATCATTTTCTCCCTTGAACAGTGTTATAAACACACAATGTATCACAGAATTATCACAGAAAATGTAATTAATAACTAGAATTAAAATCAATTATGATGATTTCACATTCAATGTAAATCTCAAAGAGGCCAATCCACCTTCTATGATCTATATTTATTTCTATGATCTATATTTATTTATTTGCCTCCATGGAAATCTCAATGGAGCTGTCTCTACCAAAACTTGAACCTACACTTCTTCTCTTTGACCTCCTTAATGTCATTCTTCATTGTCTCCAGATTGCTCTTTATCACCTCCATGTCAATTGCCATGTTTGTCTCCAAGCATTTGATGGCAGCTGTAAGACTATTCAGCGAAGTTCCGAGCTCCTCCTTAGGCTTGGGTGGCATATGCGACTTCATGTAAAATGCAAAACTAATAATGGTGAATACGGAGGCGAGAAGATTGACTCGGTTGCTTAGACTAGAAGCAGTCTTTCTGTCATAGTCGATGACATATATGGGGTGGCCCCACTTCTTCTTAACAACCACTGACTTCTCAGCTGATCCTAATAATTTTGACAATGTCGCTAAAAAAATAAAATAAAATGAAATCACTACGATTTGCCAATTACAATCAAGTATTTAACTCAAAAATTATTTTACTTAAAAAGTAATCTAAGTGATATTTGAAAACTAAAACAATTCCAATAACAAGATTAATAAAGCAAAATTTTCATTTTTTCATTCTATGACACAAATTCAAAATTCTTAAACAATTACAAAATTTATTCCCAAAATAAATAAATAAAAACAGAATTTATACCAAAAAATAAATAAATAAATAAACAATCATTGAGAATATTTAAAACATAATTTTAAAACATTACTTAAATACATTATTTAAAACATAATATTAAAACATACTTTTAACTTGAGAATGACTGAATCCAACTCTTTTTTCTTTTTCTTCTTGAAGATGGTTTAAAAACAATTATGGACCAAAGAAAATTATCTGATAATTTTAAAACATTACTTAAATATATTAATGTCTTCGTGTAAAAGAGAAAATACGACTAATATTTTCTTTCACCTAGTTAGACAAAGTATGTCAGATAATTCCATTCATATCATAATATAATGTTTATTAATTCAATAAGTATCATATCAAAGTAGTGAGTTGGCATCAGTTACAAATCATGAGCAAATTCAAAATTCTATGACACATTCATTTTTTCATTCTATGACACAAATTCAAAATTCTTAAACAATTACAAATTTTATTCCCAAAATAAATAAATAAATAAAAACAGAATTTATACCAAAAAAAAAAATAAAAACAATAAACAATCATTGAGAATATTTAAAACATAATTTTAAAACATTACTTAAATACATTTTTTAAAACATAATATTAAAACATACTTTTAGCTTGAGAATGACTGAATCCAATTCTTTTTTCTTTTTCTTCTAGAAGATGGAGCCCACTAGATCGCGGAGATTATATTTAGGGGTGTAAACTTGACCCACTGGATAGCTTGGCCTAGCTCGCCAGCCCACTCGAGGCCCGAGTATCCCTGGGCTTGGGCTTGGGCCTAGTTTTCTGACTCATGGGCTGGCCTGAATTTTGGCAGGAGCCTATGCGGTCCGATAGTAGGCCAGGCTAATTTTACACTCCTTTATATTGAAAAAATAGAAAATCTTGTTGCCATGACACAAATATCTTGCAACCCTCAAACCTAGGGTGCAACTGGGAGGTGGGCTAAGATTGTTTAAGTCTAATTTGAATTGTATTAAGAGTTACTTAAGTGTGTCTAAGTCTAACTTTTAACTTGAGGTTATTAGTTCAAACTTGGCCTGAATTGTATATGAATTTAAAATTTTTCTTTTTTGGGTTGTGTGTGTACAACTAAGCTGATTAAAATTGTTAAAGTTAGAAACTGTTAGAGGAAATTGCACTTTAGTGCATGTTTTTTTAAAAAATTACATATTAATGATAAATTTTATTAATTTTAATAATTAAAATTATATACTTTTCCATAAATTTGTTAGTATTTTTTCAATGCACCATTGATTTGCAATTTTCCCAAGCTATTAACATTTTTTTTGGTAAAATCATTAAAAGCATCAAAACAAATATTTAGGAAAAATTACACACACACACACAAAAAAAAAAAAAAAAAACAACAACAACAACAACAACAATAGGATTTGATGCTTTTAACAAAATAAATCATAAAATTTTAATTTTGTCAATTTAAACCATGATTTTTTGATTTGTTTTTAATACTATCTACTTATTTTCATTAAGTAAAATTGACGAAATTTTTTTAGTTTAGTCATTAAACTCAATAAAAAAGAATATTTTAGACATTTTATGTACACTACATTGAGTTTAATGACTAAAATACTAATTTTCTATCAGTTAACAAAAATAGTCGAATATTTAGATTAAAACATATTAAAATATTAGAATTTAAATTAATAAAATTAAAATTTTATTTTATTATAAAAGTTAAATTTTGAGATTTTTTTCTTTTAATAATGTATATAATGTGAAAGCAATAAAGAGAAGAGAGGTTGAAGAAGTGATGCGTCATTACGGTAGTCTTTGCAATTTGTCATTGGACAATGAAAATGGCAAGACATACTAGTTTACTACAAAACCTAGCATCAAGGCAACATATTTGGGTTATCATGACTAATTAGGACATGTAATTTAATGGCTGTACAGTATTTTTTGTGTTGTGAAATTTTGGATTCAACATTATTAGGCTTTGTAACTATTAAGTTAGTGATTTATTTGATTATGTAAATATTTTTTATAATTATAATTACTCACCGATCAATTAACCAAAAAAAAAACAATGACTGATGACCACTTTGCCTTGTGAGAAATACTACTATAATCTTAATCAGAGCACAATCAACACATTTGAGTCATAGTCATCACCATAATAGATAACCAATAATGGACAGAGTATATAACCTACACCAATTCCCCTCATGACAAACAATACTTTAGCAGCATTACAGATTAAAAATTCTCCAAGAAAACAGAGTGAAGTGAGAAAGTATAGATGTATACCTCCTCGGAAGAAATTTGCCATGTCTGAGAGAGATAGAGAGACCTGCTGCGGCGGGTGAACTTGGGGCCAAATGAGCTGCTGCGGTTTGGTGAAAGCTGCTGCGGTTTGGTGAAAGGGTTTCCCTTATACCCATATTTATAATGGTATAAGGGAATCAGTGTAATTTGGAAAGGGGAGGTGGAGGCGGGGGGGAGGGAGGGCGGAATTTGGAAACCATATTTGTAATGGTATAAGGGAATCAGTGTAATTTGGAAAGGGGAGGTGGAGGCGGGGGGGAGGGAGGGTGGAATTTGGAAACCATATTTATAATGGTACAAGGGAATCGGTGTAATTTGGAAAGGAAGGGGGGGGGGGGGGGGAATTTGGGGCCATGTCTGAGGTAGAGAAATGAGTTTATTTTTTTTTAAAAATTGAATTTAAATTATTTGAATTTATTTATTTTTAAATCGAGTTTTTTATTTTTTATATTTTTAATAAATGTTTTGTAAATTTTAAATATACATTTTTATTTTTATTTTAGTTGTGCCTTACTTAGATATATCTAAAAGTAAAATATTTGCAAAAAAAAAATATTTTAAAAAATCAATAATGGACAATAATATAAAAATGCACCGAATTTTTTTTTTGTATTATTGGTATTTAGTGAATTTTTTTTCTAAAAAAAAAATTCACAAATATTATACTTTTTAAGTGTATTTTTATGCTAGATGTATCTAAAAATTAAAAATTACTTAAAATATTAAAAAATTCAGTGAAACTAAATAAACACGAAACATAAAAAAAAAAATCAATTTTTTGAAAGCTGAATTTAGAAAATTGAAACCAAACAAGATGGTATTTATTCATAAATCCTTTTTCACTCACTTATGTTCTACTTAGTCTAAATTATTTTTTTATATTCCAACAAATCCTATGGATAACATAATTTACCAAAGACGGTCTGAATGTTTCATGATGTGAACATACGCACTGTCAATGTGAACATTCGACCTATCAACGTGAATATTCATATTGTTAAATTTATTTAATGTGAATATTCACATCACTAAGTTGTTAATTGTTCAAAAAATATTTGTAAGTGTAAAATTGTTCATCAAATGCCTTAATGGTTGAGAAATGAAGTTGCACATTTTGTGATAGTGTTACGTATTTTATGATAATGCTATGCATTTTTTTATTCAAACATTTTATAATCACAAAATGTGTAACAATATCATAAAATACGTAATATTATCACAAAAATACGTAACTTTATTTCTTAAACACAAATTGTCATAAATCTTATCAAAACATATGTAACATTTATCACAAAAATATATAATCCGGTGCATGCAATACACATTCTGTGGTATTATGTATATGCTATAGTAGTATTAAGGGGAATGTTGGGGTACACAAAACCTCAAAAAGTGTACGCATCCATATTACGCATTTTTGTGATATATGTTACGCATTTTTATGATTTCTTTTATATATATATATATAGTTACGACAATTGTAAATGAATATTCTTGTGGTAATGTTACACATTTTTTGGCTAGAAAATATCTAAATAAAAAATATATAATATTACCACAAAATACATACCATCACTCTTGAATCACAAATTATCTTAATTCTATAAAAAAAGATTATGTAATATTTATCATAAAATTACATAATAGAATGAATATGATACCATAGCATTTCCTATTTAAATTCTCGTAACCATAAACCTAAGTTCTCATCGTACTTACAAATTTACTTACAAATAAGTAAATAAATTAAACTAAATTTCAAATCCAATTGAATCAAATATACACTAGCGGCAACCCTGCTATGCACGGGAATGTATAATTTAAATAATTTATTATACTCATTTGTGTGTTGTAAAATAAAAAATTCTTATAAATTTAAAATATAATAAGGAGTTATAACTAACAAATATTTTGAATATGATAACTATCTAATACCTAAGTTCATACATTCATTTTTTCCATAAATTTGTCATTTGAAATGATTATAAAATTATCTTAGTCCAAGTAGGTCATTTAGCAGCATGAACTATATTTCTATCGGACATTATTCTAGTTTTAAATACGAATAATGTAAAAATGGGTACTATTACAAATAACGTAAAAATGAATGCTACTACAAATAATGTAAAAATGTTCAAAGGCCCCTTTAAAGAAAACAACAAAAAAAAATGCCCCCATTACATATACATATAGGTATACAGAGAGAATAAAATTCATCAAAACCCTAAAATCTTACAACTGCCTAACCAATTGTAACGTTGTTGATGGTTGAATATAACTCGAATCTTAAACGCAGAGTTTGAACAAAACTTTATACCCAATATGCAAATACTAAAAAAACTCGATGGTATGTTAAAATATATAGCTGAAGTGTGAAGCATTTGAAAAATAAGATAGAAATGAATTAGAAGATAATTATTAAGATTAAAATAAATTAAAAAAGGGGGATCATACAAAAAAATATAATAAAAATAAAGTTAGAGATAATGATAGAATTGGAGATGAAAAAATTAAAAAAAAAAATTAAAAAGGAAGAAATAAGAAATAAAGAAAAATGAAAATACTAGAGAAGATTAAGCAAAATAAAAAATCAATAAAAAGAGATAAGGTGTCTTAGATAATAAAAAGATTTTAAAAGTTAAAAATTTAAAATAAAAACAATAGTAAGAGAAAAATATTTTTTATTGGAGAAAAATAAGGATGAAAAATTAAAAACGTAACTTTGAGAGAGCAACATGTAGGAAATAGAATCTTAACTCTACTTAAGTAATAAGTATTGAGACTTTGAAAATTTTAGAAAACACACTATATTTGCTTATATATAGTACTAGCATATCACCCGTGCTATGCACGGATTGTGTTTACAATTATCTATATATGTGAATTGTAATTTTTAAATGTCTTCTTTTTTTTTAAAAAAAAAAATGCCTTCTTTTTTTCCTTTTTTATATTATATTAAAGTTTAATATTTTGATAATAATCATATGTGTTAGACTTTTCAAGAAATTAAATATCTTTTATTTATTTATTATATTATATTAAAGTTTAATATTTTGATAATAATCATATGTGTTGAACTTTTCAACAAATTTTTTTTATGCTTGTTCTTAATGCATTAAAGTGCTATTATGAGGGATAGTAATCATATGTGTTGGAACTTTTCAAGGAATTCATATGTGTTGGATTTCAAAGAATTTTTTTTATGCTTGTTCTTAATGCATTAAAGTGTTATTATGAGGGTAAGACTTGGGGGTTGGGAGAACTTAATAAATGCTAAGTTTTTTTTTTTTTTTTTAAATCAAAAAATCAGGAAATTTAGATTGGGAGATTGGAGCTCCCACAAGATTTGGGGTTAAAAATTCAATTTTGCTTAATATATAGTATAGATATATATATATATATATATATAGGTAAAAAGATAGATATCAAATCTAATTTGAAAAGTAAAATAAACATTCTACAAAAAAAAGAAGAGAGAAATGTGGGAATTTGGTTGTTGATAATCAAAATTTTAAAAAGATGAAATATTTATGAGAGATTACGTATGAGTAATAATTTAATTTTGTTTGTTATATCAAAATAAAGGCATATATATTTTCTTGAATAGTAGAAAAATAAATTTACTTTTTTAATTAAGTTGTAATAGAAGAAAATGTATTTAATTTTTAAATTGCATGCTTGATGATGATTTTTTCAACAAAAATAAAAAATAAAAAATATATTGATAGAAAATTTTAAAATTGATGGTAGTCAATTGTTTTCATTATAGCCAACAAAAAGAATTTTGGATAAAATCATGGATAGCCAATAAAAAATCAACACTTAGAATTAAATTTTGTAAAAATAAAAAAAATGGAAAATTCAGAATAAAGTATTGGAATTCCTCGAATCATATAATTAGACATTCTAGTTAATTTTAAAATTTAAATGTTAAATCCACTAAGATTATGCCATGTGAGTTAATTCAAAATTTAGATAATACACTAATAGATTTGAACCATTTTTTTTAATATTGTAAAAAAAATTCAAAATTTTAAATTAGATATGTTTAGATAGAATTTAAAGATTTTAAAATTTTAAAATTAAATATTGTTAGATGTACCTATCACTTTAAGCCAAATATATTTTTTATTTTTAAAATTGAGAAATTGTGGGTTTTGAAGCTGTTTTGTGTGTGTATTTAATTGGGTGTATATTGGTTGCAAATTATTCGAAGAACTCTCATCTAAGAGAGCTTAAGGGAGAAAATGTGAGATTAACTCAATGCGTAGCTGATCATCTTGATTTCGAGAGTTTACCCGAAACCATTAATGGGTGTGATGGTGTGATAGATATTAGATAAAATTAAAAAAAAAAATTTAAATTAAATTCAAGATTTGATGAGTTTCAAATCTGATTAAATTGAAGAACAAACGCAAATCACAAATTAAAATATATATATATATATATATATAAAAAGAAGCAAGCCCAAATCATGCAAAATATAATAATGAAGAAGATGAAAAGATGTGTAAATGAATTGAAAAATATTAGGAAAAAAATATACACACACAAAAGTAATAGACATTGGAAAAATACATATAAAGTAGGAAATAATATTAGGAGCATAAAAATGGAGAAGATGAAAAAATGTGTAGATGAATTGAAAAATATTAGAAAAAAATATATGCACACAAAATAAAAAAACACTAAAAAAATACATATAAAGTAAAAAATAATATTACACTGACATTGTAATGATTTTCACAGATCATCAAACTTGCAAAATATAACAATCAAGAAGATGAGTTATTTTGAGAAAAGATAGGTAGCTAAGAGAATGATTGAATGTAATAATGGAGAAGATGAAAAAATGTGTAGATAAACTGAAAAATATTGACAATATATATATATATATATATAGATACAAAAGTAATAAATACTTAAAAAAACGCATATATAGTAAAAAATAATATTAGGAGTATAAAAATGAAGAAGATGAAAAGATGTGTAGATGAATTGAAAAATATTGAGAAAAAGAAATATATACACACAAAGTAACAAACACTAAAAAAATACATATAAAATAAGAAATAATATTACACTGACATTGTAATAATTTTTCCAGATCATCAAACTTGCAAAATGTAACAATGGAGAATAGTTATTTTGAGAAATAAAAGATGGGTAGATGAGAGAATGATTGAATTTGATTGGAATAAATTGAATAGAGAAACTCGTGTGTGGAAGTTACAGGAGTTGTGGGTTTCTTTATTTATTTATTTTTTATTTTTAAATTGAGATTGAGAGTAAGATAGATATTATTACACTGGCATTGTAATGATTTTTCCAGATCATCAAACTTGCAAAAGTAACAATGGAGAAGATGAGTTATTTTGAGAAATAAAAGATGGGTAGATGAGAGAATGATTGAATTTGATTGGCAGTTTGGGAAGTGGGTTGGCTTTTTGGCTTTTTTGCCTATTTTAGCCTGGGCTAAAAAGCTTGGTTTGGAAAGGACTTTTTGGCTTTTTGGCTTTTTTGACTTTTTTTGTGAGAGAAGAGTGTAATGATTATGGGTTGGATGTGATGTTTTGCTTGTTGTGGCTAAAATAGCTTATTTTGTTTTTTGTGGCTAAAATAGCCAAAAAAACCTGGAAACTTTCTTCCCAAATTATAGGAGTTGTGGGTTTCTTTTTTTTATTTTTTATTTTTAAATTGAGATTGAGAGTGAGATAGATATTATGGATGAATATTTTATTATTTTGGGATAAATATTTTTGTTGGTGATGGATATAGATGAATATTTTAATATTTTATATTTTATATAGGGAGAGAGATTGAGAAGGCTTGAAGAGTGGGAAGGAAGAAGAAAGAAAGTGCCACATAATATTTTTTTTTTTTCTTCAAAAGTATGAGAATTTAGGATTCAAGTTTTGGAGCATTTTGACTTAACAACTTCATTTGGTTATATATTGTAACGCCCTCAAAAATAAACCCATAATACATAATATTAACATGCGGAATTATAAGGAAATAAAGTGTCTTAATCCATTCATCAGAGTACCATGAAATAAGACATCAAAATAAATGCCCTATGAGCTTACATCTTGCCAAGCCAACACTTGGACACAATTCCATGAGTTCTAACTCAAAAACAAATAAAGCCCTAGGCTTGAAAGTTTACAAGTTGTTCAAATAAAACAAATAAAATAAAGCAAACAGGTCTTCAAGTGCAAATCCTCACAAGCTAAGTCTTTGGAGGTAGTGAACCACCTGAACCTGAAAATGAAGTTCCCATATAGGGTGAGCCACAGCCCAGTAGAAAAATACTAAACCAAGCATAAGAATTAACTAAAGCATTAGCATTCGATACATGGTTAACACAAGATAATCAATTTCCAATTTCATGACACGAATGTCTACATTATCTATGACATATAGTCTATGACACCTTTCACTTTCCAATATTTATTCAACTTTCCAATTATATCATTATGGCTCAGAACCTGGCCAACTATAATAGTGATCCAGATGTCACAAAATAAATGAGACTAAAGCTCAAACCACAACACTTCCATACTTCCAACTGATACACATTATAATGATGTATCATATCAACAACAAATAGCAATAAGCACACATATGAGTGATGCTACTGGAGTCCATCCCCTATCTCCTCCCAACAAATCCGGTTTAGAGGTCCATCCCCTATCTTTCCCTAAACCGTGGAGTTCATCCCCTATCTTCTCCAAACAACATGCATATGCAATGAAACACACAATTGCCATATACAACACATAATCAATACAAGTAATGTTCTGTATTAATTCAACAGTCAACATAAGTGACTTAATTCCAGTTATACCTAAGCCACATGCAAGGTCTACAACAATCATGACTATCCTCCACCGATAGCCCAAAACAGTTATTTCTAAACAAGAAATAAATACAAAAATGAATGTAAAATCAACATTCTCATAGGTAAGTATTTAAACTACCCAACTATATCATTAATCTCATAATTTCCCCAATTTCATGAATTAAACCCAATTCCACATTTTCCCCTTAAATTAATTATACAGATTAATCTAAGCCAAAACCCTAAGGTTTCTCCCAAAATTACCAAACTACCCCCACATACCAAAATACCAACACTTAGGATTAAAGCGTATAAATGGAGTAGGAAATCCCTACCTCGAAGAAATAACTCAAAAAAAAGAGAAGATGAAGATGATGCCCAAAACTCCAAAGTGCTCCAAACCAACAATTTCTCAGATTAAAATGTAGCCCTCACTCTCCTCTACCTTTTTAATGAAGGAACTAGTGTAGATACACACTCTAAATAGATCAATCCTAAGAGAGAAGATGAGTAGGGAGAGAGAGAACTCGTAATCTAGGGTTTGGAATCTGAAAGGAGATGAAAAACTGATTAAAAACCCGCTGCTGCCTATATAAACTAAACAGGTCCGCTCGAGCGTACAACACACCGCTCGAGCGTAAAGAACAAAAACAAGGTCCGCTCGAGCTCAATGGTAACCGCTCGAGCGTAGATTCCCCCATTCCAGAACCCACGCGGAGAACACACTACCCGCTCGAGCTCCAACAATACCGCTCGAGCTCAACCCGCTCGAGCGTAAAAAAACCCGCTCGAGCGTAGAACTCTCACCTGCAGAAGTTTTGCAGGGACCAAAAAAATGCTGGAAGAGTGTAAACCCCGCTCGAGCGCAGAAATGTCCGCTCGAGCGGAAAGGCTAAAAACTGGGCAACCAACATCTAGACCAAGGCTCAACCCAACTGTTCGAAACACTCCCAACACATCCTAAAACTCAATCAAATAGAATTAAAGGATGACAACGACAATAACACAACAATGGAATCTACGGAACATAAGTCCGGATACAATAATCAAAAGGGAAAAAGACCGGGGTCGCTATATATATAAAATATAGATATAGATAGATAAACAAATATTAACTTTGTCTCAAACTATTTGTTTCGTGCATAAACAAAAAACTTAAAAATAATATATTTGATCCATTTGTATTAATTTAGAATATTATAATTGTTGTTTTGTCAGTTATTATTAATTATCTAGTAATTAGGAGTTCTAACATTAGTGAGTTATGGGTTAGGTCACATGTGATGTAGTAGTGGATTGTTAATAAGGTCAAATTTAACTTGATTGAACGAACATTCAACAGAGGTTTCCCTATCTCAGGGTGGGTTTCTTCTTTCCAATTTCTTCTCTCTTTTTTTTTTTATTATTTTTTTTTCAATTTCTTCTTCTTCTTTTTGTCAATTTCTTTCTTCTTTATTTCTTTATTTGTGTTAATGTGTTAATTTTGTTAAGAAAAGGGGACTGAACTTCTAATTACTAGATAATGAATAATAATAACAAAATAAAGCTTATAATATTCTAAAATAATCCGAATTTACCTCTTAAAATCAACGTTGCTCTCAAGGTTGAAATACAACTCAATGACATATTTTTTGAAACCAATATTCTATTCACGTATCAAAATTAAAAATAATATATATATATATATATATATATGTATATACCCATTAGAAAGTATTATATATTTCAAACAATTTAGATCAAAGATAGTATTGTTAATCGCAACTCACTTGTGATATGATTCTCACTATTATTGAAAATTAAAAAATAATTTATTCATAAATTATTTTTCACTCGCTTATGATCCACGTTAAGTTATTTTTTTATATTCTCCTATGAATAATATAATTATCAAAATATTTCTAATAATAATAGGATGAACTGTGTATTAATGTTCACATTGAGGGTCTAAATGTTCCATGATAAGAACATACACACTGTCAAATGCGAGCATTCACACTATCAACATAAATATTTACATTTTCAAATTTATTTAATGTGAATATTCGCATCACTAAGTTGCTAAATGTTCAAAAAATATTTGTAAGGGTAAAATTGTTTATAAAATACCTTAATGGTTGAGAAATGAAGTCGCACATTTTGTGATAGTGTTATACATTTTATGATAGTGTTATGCATTTTCTTATTCAAACATTTTCTAATCACAAAATGTGTAACAATACTATAAAATAAGTAACATTATCACAAAAATACGCAACTTTATTTCTCAAATATAAATTGTCATAACTCCTACAAAAAAATATGTAATATTTATCACAAAAATATATAACAAGGTGCATGCAATACACACTTTGTGGTGTTGTGTATATGCTACCGTAGTATTAAGGGGAATGCTATGGTACACAAACCTCAAAAAGTGTACACATCTATATTACGCATTTTTGTGATATATGTCACGTATTTTTATGATAAATATATTTTTTTTTATTGTAGAGTTACGACAATTGTAAATGAACATTTTTGTGATAATGTTAAGCATTTTTTGGCTAAAAAATATTTGAATAAAAAAATACATAACATTATCACAAAAATAAATAATATTATCACAAAATACGTACTATTACTTTTGAACCACAAATTATTTCTCTTCTATAAAAAAAAAAATTTATTTGTTAGTTATTATTAATTATCTAGTAATTAGGAGTTTTAAGGCTATGTTTGGCATAAATGGTTTGGGTTAAAATAGGTACAAACAGACAAAATAGATTAAAAAGTCAATAAGACAAAATGTCACATCTAAATTATAATCATTTATTTCTCTTACAAAAGTGAAAAAAATCAAAAATCCTATCACAAACGAAACTTTTTAGCTCCAAACCTCGTTTAGCATGCAACCCTTTTAGTCTAATAGTCAAAAAGTTATTAAAAAAACCAAAAAACCTATAATTTATATGAAAAAAATCAAAAATTTTATTTTCTCTTTATTTTTTACATATCTTTTAGCTTGATTGAATAATCAACATTCAATCAAAGGTGTCCCCTTGGAGGTGGGTCTCTTCTTTCCAATTTCTTCCTTTTTTTAATTTTAATTTTTTTTTTTAATTTCTTCTTCTTCTTCTTCCTGTCAATTTCTTTTTCTTCTTCATTTATTTATTTATATATTTGTGTTAGTGTGTTAATTTTTTTAAGAAAGGCCTTTATTTGGCATGGACTAAAATGAGGTTAGGGTTAAAATAATCATAAAAATATAAAATAAATAAAAAAATTAATAAAATAAAATGTTACATTTAAATCATAATAATTTTTTTTTTTTTTTTTCAAAAAATCCATTTGAGTCCCAAACTAAAAAAATCAAAAAGTTAATATAATTTCCAAACGAGATAATAAATAATAATAACAAAATAATATTCTAAAATAATCCGAATTTACCCCTTAACTCTCTACTTATATATAAAGTGCGGATGTAATCTATGGTCCCTGGTGAAATTACCTTTTTGCCCTTCATTTCGACTTTCAACCTCATTTGCTTCAAAGGGATTAAGTCGAATTTCGCTTTGTGGAGGAGGCCCTATGCTTTCCCCTGTCTTCTCTTCGGCAGAGAGACCACCTCCCTTATTTCTGTCATTTCCCTTTCTCTCTTTGTCTTCTCTCTCTTTGATCACTATTGAAGTTTAAGTTTTGAGCTTCAAACGGAATTACATCAGTGGGTTTTTGGCATTATCCGAGACAGAGCAGTTGATTCAATTTAATGAGAAGCCAACTCTTAAAAATCTTGCCCATCAACCTATTTTCTACATGTAATTTTATGTTTAATTTTTGTGTTATTTATTATAATTTTTTTTTCCCCAAACTTTTCCATCCTTGGAAGAATGGTAGGACCAAAAAGTGCTTTGAAGTTTGAATGGGAATTATTTTTCGTAGCAATAAAAAATAGCATTCATGTTCTTGTCTCTCAAAGAGTTCCCCATTCTAGGGATCAAAGCATCCCCAAGTAGGAAAAGCACTCATTAAAAGGATAGCTTCCCCACTTGGCTTTCAAGATAAGAAACTTTAAACTTCTTGATAGACTGAGACCCATACTGTGCAGTTCAAACCATTTGCAATCTCATGTCACATTCAATGAAATCACTAATATTAAGTGGTGTTTTGAGAAGATAATTCAAAATTGATCTTTTTGGTTTTTTTTTGTTGACCTTTTGGCTTTTTTTTTTTTATGAGAGATGAAGTGGGTTAAAAAGTGAGAAATGACTTTTAACTCACTATACAAAATTAAAATACAGAATAAATCACAAAAAAATATATAATAATAAGTCCTAAATGTAAATCTTTTCATACCTATATCTAATTTCAATCTTCCGTTATAATTTCTATAAATTATTATAAAATTTATTTTGTGTTTTTAACACCGAAGACACGTGAGACTACTCACCAAACCATCCATCTCTAATGTTTGGGACACTGATGGATTTTGTCATCCAATTCTCCTACCAAGTGCATGTGCGAGACACACGTGGGTGTCATTGGCTTTTGTTACAAGAACATCTTTTTTTGTCGTTAGGGTTATAATAAACACCCCTTTGCTAGAAGGCCTACACCAATGTCCAATTTTTGGATGATAGACTAAAATTTGTTATCTAGAGAGAGAGACAAATTAGAAATGGATTAAACTAACTATTCGGAAAATTAGAGAGCAAAATTAATGCAATTGAAATTATAGTTATCAAATTAACAAGACAATTATAATATTAATGAAAATTATTTTGTTCATACACTTTTTATTGTTCAAACACATTAAAAAGTGTATGAACAAAACACACATTGTGATTAGTTAAAATAGTATAATGCACTCTATTTAAAGTTTGATAGACCCATTTAAAATGAAAAAATCTACTATTTTAACCAATCAAAATTTATTTTATTCACATATAGTATAGTGTAAACAAAATCGGACTTAAAATTAACTAGTATGAAGGTAACCCATATGCCTCCCATTATAGGGACTATTTACTAAGGCCTCACTATGTTCTGTCCAAGGACTATACCAAGGGTTGTAACTTGTACCCACCATCTCATGAATCAGACACTACATTTGAACATCAATTTTATGTTTTCATGAG
This sequence comes from Camellia japonica, assembly GCA_030407325.1. Taxonomy (NCBI): domain Eukaryota; kingdom Viridiplantae; phylum Streptophyta; class Magnoliopsida; order Ericales; family Theaceae; genus Camellia; species Camellia japonica. Next base: position 137,096,752 of record JAPPVO010000013.1, read on the forward strand.
ATACAAAGTCTAAAGAATATCAATAGTTTTGGTTCATGAATCAAGTTTATCAAATTCATTTCACCATATTTCGTTCAATTCCTTTCATTCCACATAATGCTTCAACACCGTGTCGAGGATTATATAATGGCTTGTGCCCACCATTTCATGAATCTAGTGCTTGCCAGACAATCCCCTTTTTTGGTTTCTTGTTTTTGTTTGATACATCATATATTAACGAAACAGCAAAAAAAGCTTCTTCTTCTTTTTTTTTTTTTTATTTTTTTTATTTTTAAGCACAAAAATGCAAGTATGCTATAATCAGAAAATGCAAAATAATTTCTCTCCATAAAAATTGTATGGTCAAATACCTTTGCTCATCCAACCCGTACACAGGGTTCCTCATCATAAAAACAGAAAAAAGTGAAACTCTAGTTGTAAAACTTTTTTTTTTTTTCTAACTACAGACTATATACTTCATGAGCAATGCATCAATATTTTCATGTTCTAAGTTGGCATAAAGCTTTCACCGTTAATAACATTGTACATCAACATTTCACATGTTATTGCTTGGTTATGTAAAAGCAAGAACAAAATACCGCCTATATGAATCTTTGTGCAAAAAAAAATCTGAAAGTAGACAAGTTACGCATGCACATAAAAAATGGTCTGGTTGTATTGCATGGTGTGCTAAAAAATACATGCTTATAGGTGCTTATCATGATGTTAATACCAAAATATGAACCAAACGATAAGTCATATTACCAAATTACTCAAAGGAAGAGAGAAAAAGTGCCTCGCACATGCATCGGTAAGTGCTATCAATTTTTAATGTTTCTAAACGTATCAAGTGACTTCTAAATTCAAAAATTATGTTCCACTGTTAGTATTCAGCTCCTCAGAACAACCAATCAAGTGCATTCCTAAGGTTAGAATATGCAAACATTCATTGACCATGGTTGAGAGATGAAGTCAAAATCATTGTCATCTCTTGCTGACCAAAACCATACTACACACTGTAAGCAAAAGAAGCAGTTAGAAAGAGCAATTTACCTTCCAACAACAGACAAGGTGTACTTCTGCCCTGCCAGAACATACTCAACCAGCATTGTAAATACCACAGTTGTCCTCCTAAGGGTGGTGTACATGGGCACATTTACTCCTCGGACAGACACCATGGTAACTAGCTTTCAAGGACAAACCGAACAGTGGCTATAAATTATTTACAACTAGAAGTGAAACTTGGAATATTCCATCAAAAGAAAAAGCTTTATGTTAAACAGTCAAATGCCATACCATATAAAGCAAACAGGTCAGTGCAAAAGGTGAGGTGTGGATCAACGTCTTTAATGGAACAAATGTTGGGGAGTTATCAGCTAAAGGCAAGGATTCACCCACACTGAAAGATATAGCTTCCAGCGTCATTTTTTTTTTTTTTTTGATCGGCAAAAGAAAAACTTTATTGATGATATAAATTACATATGATAGGCAAACATCAATAAAGAGGAGGTTGGAGCTAGAAAAAGCTCCAACCTCCTAGTTGGTGAGAAACCAACAACACAAAAACACCTAATTGACAGCAGCAGCAGATCAATTCCACTCTACATAATTACTTCCAAAAACAGCAGCAGATAGACACGCACCAACCTCCTAGATACTAAAATAGACATGCATCAGCAGATCAATTCACACCCTTCCATCACAAAGCCTCATGAGGTATTGAAGACAGCATCACAACAACACTGCAGACCTACAAACTGTGCCTCCATCACTACTGCAAAAACAGAGATGCTCTGTCTGAAGAACATCACAAACTAGGGAAAAAAAAAAAAAAAATCATGCAGCAGCAGTTAACAAGAAGCTCCAGACCAATTCACACCCTTCCATCACAAAGCATCCATTTAACATCAGCACCCAAGCATCATAGCATCCATTCAACACATTACATGTAGCTAAATTGCAGCAGCAGTTTATTTGAGGCCTTCACAACACTAAGCTCCAACCACCTAATTTACAGCAACACAGCACCCATCACAACCTAGCCTCCTACACAGAGCCGTCAAGCATTAGCAGGCCACACCACCAGGCCTAACAGCATCAGCCCGAACCAGACAAACAGGAGGCCAAAACCAGACCAACTTAGCTCTGCCACACACCAGATATAAAACCAGCAGCACACAACACTCAATTCAGCAACAAACAACAAAATACAGAAGGCCAAAACCAGACCAACTTAGCTCTGCCACACAACAGATATAGATTCAGCAGAACAAGACATACCAGATGAACTACCAACAACTCTAGACCATCCATCCAAACCCATTATCAAACCTTGTCTGATTTACATTAGACAAAAGACCTGCACCCCACCTGAATCTAGAGCACAGGCCCACTGCATTTTGAACAACAAACCTCTGAAGTATTGAACCTCACTGCAATTTGATCTGGTAGAGATTGGACACTAAATGTAACGCTCTCAAAATAAACCCATAAATCATACATTCAAGACATCCATAAACTCAAGAAAATAAGACATAATTCTATTTATCATAGTATTCATTACAAATGTATTACATGTTGACATCAAAAGTAAATGCCCTACGGGCTTACAACTTTCCAAGCCAACACTTGGTTACAAAAAGAGAGTACTAACTCAAAACACAAAATAAGCCCTTGGCTTGATTTACATGTAATACACAAAATAATCACAAAAGATCTCTTAGCCACTAAGCCTCCCAAGCTACGTCCTTGGAGGTGGCATGTCACCTATACCTGAAAATGATGTCTCATATACGGTGAGCCAACGCCCAGTAGAGATATGCTAAACATAATATGAGCAATAACTAAAACATTAGCATTTGATAAATGTTTAACTCATACAAACCAGCGTACAACACAATTCAATTCCATGATAGATATATCCAAATTTCATTCCACTTTCCTTTACTTATCAAATTTTCAATTCATAACATGTCTCAGAACTTGGCTAACAATTTAATGACACTACGACTCATATTAAAGCACTTCCTTTTTAAATGAGATATCAACTCAAATCAAAACACTTCCATACTTCACAATAGATACACAAATTTGTTGTATCAATAACATATTAAAACACTTCTATACTTCACAAATGATACACATATTTGCTGTATCAGTGGAGTCCATTCCCTATCTCCTCCCAAAAAATATCCGGTTTAGGAGTCTATCACCTATCTCCTCCCAAACCGTGGAGTACATCCCCTATCTCCTCCCACACAATACAATGTATATAAACAATTTTCATATACATGATCAATCAATACACATATTTGAAGTATTATTCCAACTGTCATATTCAATAACATATTCAATCGATTAGTTTTAGTTTTCCCTAATCAACATACAGTGTCTACAACAATCAAGACTATCCTCCACCGATAGCCCAAAGCAATTATTTCTAAACAGATAATAAATGAATCAACAGATAAGTTATCAACATTTTCAAAAGTGAGCGATTAATAAATCCAACTTCACCATTCGATCACATCTTAAGCCAATTTCATCATTTCCATCCCAATTTCTAATTTCACAATGAAAGTCATTAATTACACTAATGACCCAATAAAACCCAAATATGACATTTTTTTCCATTTTTTCCAATGTTGACCCAATGGTCCAAATATCATTAATAAACATTCATAACATCATTTTAAGACCCATATATACATGTATAGTTCAAAAGGAACAAACCCCCCTTTTCAATATTTCAAATCTCAAAATCCTAACTTCCCAAATCAACCCATTTATAGTAAATGCCCAACATCTATGTTAAAGATCATAAAAATGAGTAGTTATCCCTACCTCAAACGGAGAGACCAAATGGAGAAGATGAAGAAACCCAAAGATGTTCCAAATCAACACTTTTTCGAATCCAAAGATAGCCCAAGCCAAACTTTACCTTTTATACAAAGGAACCAAGGTAGAAACACTCTAGAACTAGATGGATTCTTAGAGAGAGAGAGAGAGAGTGTAGAGAGAGAGGCTGCCGAAATTAGGGTTTTGAAAAGTTAGAGAGAGAGAGAATGTTGAAAAAGTGATTTAAAATGACCCAGCTGCAATCTGATATACGTATGACCCGCTCGAGCGGAGAATAGGACGCTCGAGCGCCAAGGCACAACAACAAAACACTACCCGCTCGAGCGCAAAGGAACCCGCTCGAGCGTAGATTACACTCCTCTAATACTTTTACAGACTTCGAACACCCGCTCGAGCGTCAGATACCCTCTCGAGCGCGACCCGCTCGAGCGTAAGGAAATCCGCTCAAGCGTGAAAAACACACCTGCAGTATTTTTGCAGATGCACAAAATGCTGAAAGGATGCAAACTCCGCTCGAGCGCAAAGGGACCCGCTTGAGCGGATCATCAAAAATCTGGGCAACAAGAATAGAGACCAAAGCTCACCGAGCCTGTTCGGAACACGCACAAGACATTTCTAAACTCAACTTTAAAGAGTTAAAGGACAGAAATGTAATACAGACAACAACAATCATCCACGGAATCGAGTCCGAAATACAATAAACAATGAGAGGAAAACCGGGATCGCTATAACCTCCCCCCCTTAAGGAATTTCGTCCTTGAAATTACTTATAAGTTTCAAAAACATGCTTTCTCAATTCTTAACAATATTACAATTCAATATTTATCAACCTGACCCATCACCGGTCATACCATCCCTTCTAAAGGGGCAAATTACAACATATCCCACAACATGCATTATCAATATGCATTCCTTGAATTTCAACAAATTTCAATACCATGTTCCACAATTCTATAACATATTCAATGTCAATATATTTGCATTTCCAAAACATAATTAACATATGCAATGTTAAAGTAAACTTTCATTTCCGAACCATATTCAACAATTTCCATAAATCAAAACATATATAATGTTTTACAACTTAAGACATATTCAATGCTCTTAAAGTTCATCAATACTATAAAATTCCCAATACCTGATTACACATTAACAAACAAGTCCGGATATTTCTCACAGACCTCCAACTCACGTTCCCAAGTGGCTTCCTCCACTTTGTGATGTTTCCACAAAACTTTTACCAAGGATATTGTCTTGCCTCGCAAGACTTGATTTCGCCTATCCAAGACCCTTTCCGGTCTGTCCTCATACGAGGCATCCTCATCAACCTCTAAGTCGGTCCAATCCAATACATGCGATGGATCTGGCTCGTACTTCCGAAGCATACTAACATGAAACACGTCATGTATCCCGGACAACTGCGGCGGCAAAGCTAAACGGTAGGCAACCTCCCCAATCCGCTCAAGGATCTCGAAAGGGCCAATAAACCGAGGGGACAACTTTCCACTCTTCCCAAATCTCATCAGACCTCGCCTAGGTGATATTTTCAAGAAAACATGATCACCCACCTCAAACACCAAAGGCCTCCTTCTACGGTCGGCATAACTCTTTTGGCGACTCTGGGCTATAACAAGCCTCCTACGGATAAGCTCAACCTTCTCCGTCGTTTCCCTCACCAACTCCGGGCCTAACAGAGGTGCATCATCCACCTTGGCCCAACAAACTAGAGACCTACAAGGTCGGCCATACAAGGCCTCAAATGGTGCCATACCGATACTCGACTGGAAACTGTTGTTGTAGGCAAACTCCACCCAAGGCAAGTGCCTCTCCCACGACCCACTAAAGTCAAGGACACAACCTCGAAGCATATCCTCAAGGATTTGAATAGTACGCTCAGATTGCCCGTCAATCTGAGGATGATAAGCCGTGCTAAAGGTCAATCTAGTACCCAAGGCACTCTGCAGACTCTGCCACAACCTAGCAGTAAAACGTGGATCTCTATCTGAGACGATCGACACTGGGACCCCGTGCAATCTCACTATGTCCTAAATATACAAGTCGGCAAGATGATCTACCGAATCTCTCACGCGCATAGGGATGAAGTGCGCCGACTTAGTCAACCGGTCTACAACCACCCAAATAGCATCACTACCCCGCTGAGTCCTGGGAAGACCTACAACAAAGTCCATAGTGACATGCTCCCACTTCCACTCGGCAATAGGCAAGGGTTGCAACAAACCCGCTGGCCTCTGATGTTCGGCCTTCACTTGCTGACAAGTAAGGCACTTAGACACAAAAACTGCCACATCTCTCTTTATACCCTGCCACCAAAACTGGCGACCCAGATCACGATACATCTTAGTGCCTCCTGGATGCACCGTAAGGCGTAAATGGTGAAACTCTCGGAGTATATCCTCTCGGCAAGACTCCGGCACAAACAATCGGTCTCGGTATGTCACACTCAGGTCGGGATACACAGTCAAACCCTTCTCAGCCTTCCCACTGGAGATCTTCTCCCGGAGGGATTCTACCTCAAGGTCACATCTCTGTGCCTCTAACACTCGATTCACAAGTGTAGGCTGTGCAACTGCAGAAAACAAGGCCGCAATATCAACGGATTCGCCCAGAAGCAAATTGAACTTGCCAAGTGCACCCAACATCTCCCACTCCCGGATGGCTATACAAGCTACATCACTAATGGATTTCCTACTAAGGGCATCGGCCACAACATTGGCCTTTCCCGGGTGATAGTGCAATTTGAAATCATAATCCTCAATGAACTCCATCCATCTTCTTTGCCTCAAATTCAAGTCTCTCTGTGTAAACAGATACTTCAAACTCTTATGATCCGAGTACACCTCGAACCACTCACCATAAAGGTAGTGCCTCCAAATCTTCAAGGCAAAAATCACAGCTGCTAACTCTAGGTCATGGGTAGGGTAATTCCTCTCGTGTATTTTTAACTGCCGCGAGCCATAGGCTATCACTTTCCCCTCTTGCATCAACACACAACCCAAACCCTCTCGTGAGGCATCACAATAAACCGCATAACCCAAACCTCTCTCTGGAATAATCAAAACCGGAGCGGTGGTATGTCTAACCTTTAGCTCTTGAAACGACTCTTCACAAGTCTCACTCCATACAAATTTGACCCCTTTCCGCATCAATCTAGTCAACGGCGAAGCTAGCCTGGAGAAATCCTTCACAAACCGGTGGTAATACCTAGCTAATCCCAGAAAACTGCGGATCTCAAAAACACTCTTCGGCTGTGCCCAATCCTGCACTGCCTCAATCTTGGACGTATCAACAGACACCCCTTCCTTGGAGACTACATGGCCTAAGAACTTCACCTCTCTTAGCCAGAACTCACACTTCCCAAACTTGGCATACAACCTATGGGCTCTAAGCAACTCAAGCACCACTCTCAAGTGTTCCTCGTGTTCCTCCTCAGAAGGTGAATAAATCAGGATGTCGTCTACAAAAACGACCACAAAGCGATCTAAGAACTCCCGGAAGATCCGGTTCATCAAGTCCATAAACACTGCCGGTGCATTGGTGAGCCCAAAAGGCATCACTAGAAATTCATAGTGGCCATACCGCGTACGGAATGCCGTCTTCGGGATATCCTCCTCCCTGACCCTCAACTGATGGTAACCCGATCTCAAATCTATCTTAGAGAAACAACGGGACCCTTTCAATTGGTCAAACAAATCATCAATACAAGGCATAGGGTACTTGTTCTTAACCGTAGCCCGATTCAATTTCCAGTAATCGATACAAAGTCTCAAGGCACCATCTTTCTTTCTAGCAAAGAGGGCCGGTGCTCCCCACGGCGAAACACTAGGGCGGACAAAACCCTTATCTAGCAACTCCTGGAGTTGAATCTTCAATTCACTCAACTCGGCTGGGGCAAAACGATAAGGTGCCATAGAAATCAGTGCCGTGCCAGGCACTAAGTCAATAGAGAACTCAATTTCTCGATGAGGTGGCAAACTAACAAGATCCTCAGGAAAGACGTCCGAGTACTCACAAACCACTCTTGGCAATACAGTCTAGGTCTCTTTACACTCACTACTCATAAAGCTAGCGAGAAGACCACTAAGCTCACTCCGCCCTCGCGGATCATACACCGGTGGCAACATACTACCAACCCGATCCCCCAAGAAATGGAAACAATCCCCGTTCAAGGTACATACAGTGACCCTCTGGCGGTAACAATTAATAACAGCCCGGTATGACAATAACCAGTCCATACCCAAAATCACATCAAAACCCGACATAGCCATAACTAAAAAAGAAAATGGAAGCCGGCGGTCGGCGATCTCTATATCACAACCCCGACACCCTTGTTTCAAAATCAACTCACCGCCAATAGGTGATACAACACAAATGGGAGATGCTAACTGCGCCAACTCTAACCCCAAAACAGATGCAAATGCAGCAGATATAAAGGAATGTGATGCACTCGTATCAATCAATACATTGGCAACCAAGTTGCAAAACAAAAAGATACCTCTCACAACAGATGGAACCGGTACAAGATCTTGCGCGGTAACAGCATACACACACCCTGAAGGTCTCTGGTCTACCTGCTCACCTCTCAGAGCAAAAGACTGCTGCATAGACTGAGACGATGAAGCCCCCTGATTGGCCCTCGAGGCCTGAACTGACTGTGCTGGTTGAAAACTCTGCGTCTGCCTCAAACCAGAAGCACCCGATGTGCCACTCAACTGCGGGCAATACCTCTTCAGGTGCCCTACCTGACCACACTAGTAACAAGAGAGTGGTTGGCCTCTGCCTTGACTCTGGCTCTGAGGTCGAGCCGAAGATGAAGCTACTCTCTGCCCTCCTCCCCTCTGCGGGCAAACTGGAGACTTGTGGCCCAACTGACCACATTTGTAATAGGTAATGTCTCCCTGACTGCCTCTCCCAGAACCTGCACTCGGCACTAGAAAGGTAGATCTCGCTAAAGCACCCTGGGACTGCTAAGGGTTAGAACCCCTTTGCCTCCGACCATCCCCCTGGCCATCCTGACTCCTCTTGGAGCCCCTCATCCTCTTGTCCTCCTCATGCATAATAATCTCCATATGCGCCATGGCATCTACAAGGCGTCCATACTCCCAAGTCATGGACCCAACAACTCTAGTCTTAAGCCTGTGCCTCAGCTTCTTTTCGAACTCAAGACAACGATGTTCCTCAGACGCCATTAGCTCAGGAGCAAATCTAGATAGACTGGTAAATACGGCCTCAAACTCAACCACAGGCATACTCAGCTGCTTGAGTTAACAAAACTGGTCCCTTAACTTCTCCCTAACAGCTGGAAACAGAAACTTCTCCTGGAAAGCATCTACAAAGGCCTCCCATGTGCCTCCAATACGGCCCCTCACAAACTTTCACCACTGACCCGCATCTCCCTTCAGCTGGAAAGACGCCAAGATCACCTTCAAAGCCCCGCCTTCGATGCCAAGCATCTCAAACGTCTTCATCATCTGTTCAAGCCACTCGTCAGCCTTAAGTGGCTTTTTCGGATCACCTACAAACTCGTCCGGGTTAGACCGGAAGAACTCCCTTTTCAAAAAAGAAGGCCCTGCCTCAGCAACATGGGCCTAGACTTGATTCTCAGCTTTGAGAATGTCCATGGACTCCCTCAAAGCTCCTGCCATCTCGCGGGCTAAGGCGCCCATGGCCTGCTGACCTACTGGCTCGGCCACATTGGCCTGACCAACACCCTCCTACTGCATAGGAATCTCATCCGGTATAGGCATCTCCTGCCTACCACGCCTACCACCACGTCCTCGTCCTGACATCCTAATAAAGGTAACGAAGAACATTAGCACATTCACAAATGTGCCGAAGCCATTTTACTCACATCCTAAAGCAACGGACAACAGTAATTCATTCCACGTAAGCACATAATCACATAAGCACTTACGAATTCCATTTCTGAATAATGACAGTCCCAAGACGTTGCTAAAGTTCCAGTAAGAAACAGCATTGATCAAGTTCTTTTCCAATAGGACTCCCAGAAACCCAAGGATCTAATCAACATCCTAGAAACTAAATCCCATACCCATATAGCCACATAAACATGTTATCACATAAGCACATAACATTACATCTAAGTCTCTAACAAACGAGACAAACCCATTGTGACACTAATCACTTCCTACGTACCCAAAGCATTTAAACCCAGTGCGCTCTGATACCAAGTTGTAACACCCTCAAAATAAATCCATAAATCATACATTCAAGACATCCATAAACTCAAGAGAATAAGACATAATTCTATTTATCAGAGTATTCATTACAAATGTATTACATGTTGACATCAAAAGTAAATGCCCTACGGGCTTACAACTTTCCAAGCCAACATTTGGTTACAAAAAGAGAGTACTAACTCAAAACACAAAATAAGCCCTTGGCTTGATTTACATGTAATACACAAAATAATCACAAAAGATCTCTCAGCCACTAAGCCTCCCAAGCTACGTCCTTGGAGGTGGCATGTCACCTGTACCTGAAAATAATGTCCCATATAGGGTGAGCCAATGCCCAGTAGAGATATGCTAAACATAATATATAAAACATTAGCATTTGATAAATGTTTAACTCATAGAAACCAACGTACAACACAATCCAATTCCATGACAGATATGTCCACATTTCATTCCACTTTCCTTTACTTATCAAATTTTCAATTCATAACATGGCTCAGAACCTGGCCAACAATTTAATGAAACTACAGCTCATATTAAAGCACTTCCTTTTTAAATGAGATATCAACTCAAATCAAAACACTTCCATACTTCACAATAGATACACAAATTTGTTGTATCAATAACATATTAAAACACTTCCATACTTCACAAATGATACACATATTTGCTGTATCAGTGGAGTCCATTCTGTATCTCCTCCCAAACCGTGGAGTACATCCCCTATCTCCTCCCACACAATACAATGTATATAAGCAATTTTCATATACATGATCAATCAATACACATATTTGAAGTATTATTCCAACTGTCATATTCAATAACATATTCAATCGATTAGTTTTAGTTTTCCCTAATCAACATACAGTGTCTACAACAATCAAGACTATCCTCCACCGATAGCCCAAAGCAATTATTTCTAAACAGATAATAAATGAATCAACAGATAAGTTATCAACATTTTCAAAAGTGAGCGATTAATAAATCCAACTTCACCATTCGATCACATCTTAAGCCAATTTCATCATTTCCATCCCAATTTCTAATTTCACAATGAAAGTCATTAATTACACTAATGACCCAATAAAACCCAAATATGACATTTTTTTCCATTTTTTCCAATGTTGACCCAATGGTCCAAATATCATTAATAAACATTCATAACATCATTTTAAGACCCATATACACATGTATAGTTCAAAAGGAACAAACCCCCCTTTTCAATATTTCAAATCTCAAAACCCTAACTTCCCAAATCAACCCATTTATACAAAATGCCCAACATCTATGTTAAAGATCATAAAAATGAGTAGTTATCCCTACCTCAAACGGAGAGACCAAATGGAGAAGATGAAGAAACCCAAAGATGCTCCAAATCAACACTTTTTCGGATCCAAAGATAGCCCAAGCCAAACTCTACCTTTTATACAAAGGAACCAAGGTAGAAACACTCTAGAACTAGATGGATTCTTAGAGAGAGAGAGAGAGAGAGAGAGAGAGAGTGTGTGTAGGAGAGAGGCTGCCGAAATTAGGGTTTTGAAAAGTTAGAGAGAGAGAAAATGTTGAAAAAGTGATTTAAAATGACCCAACTACGATCTGATATACGTATGACCAGCTCGAGCGGAGAATAGGACGCTCAAGCGTCAAACACAAAAACTTAGCCCGCTTGAGCGCAAAAATACCCGCTCGAGCGTAGATTACACTCATCTAGTACTTTTACAGACTTCGAACACTCGCTCGAGCGTCAAATACCCGCTCGAGCGCGACCCGCTCGAGCGTGAAAAACACACCTGTAGTATTTTTGCAGACGCACAAAATGCTGAAAGGATGCAAACTCCACTCGAACGCAAAGGGACCCGCTTGAGCAAATCATCAAAAATCTGGGCAACAAGAATGGAGACCAAAGCTCACCCAACCTGCTCGAAACACGCATAAGACATTTCTAAACTCAACTTTAAAGAGTTAAAGGACGGAAATGTAATACAGACAACAACAATCATCCACGGAATCGAGCCCGAAATACAATAAACAATGAGAGGAAAATCGGGATCGCTATACTAAATCATGGACTAAATAATCCACCTTCAAGTGCCATTTGGACCACAAAGCTACCTGCAACTTAACTTGTTCACAGAGTTCTTGGAGATCAGGAATAGCATCCTTAAATAAGCATTGGTTTCTCAACTTCCATACTGACCATAAGACTACAGAGGGAATAATTTGCCAAACTTTGAGTACCCAAGACTTGAATTTGGACTTGCCACCATACCACCACTGCAACAGGCCTTCTACAGAACCTGGAATAGCCCAAACCTCGTCCCACCACTCCACCATGTGAGACCAGCACTTCCATACCAGAGGACACAGCAGTAGCATATGTTCAACAATTTCTATCTCAGCATGGCAAAAAACACACAGATTACTAGCATTCAAATGAAGAGCCCCAATTCTTTGAAGTTAGGATGAGGTTTTAACTCTGCCACGCCAAGCCAACCAATAGAAAAACTGCATCTTTGGAGGGGCCAGTCTCACCCAGACCTCCTGCTGGGACTACCAGACCATTCCCACTAGCTGCAGCCCTCTACCTCCACACAGAGGCAACTGAAAACTACTCTGTCTTCTCTGCCAACCAGGAGCAGGAGTCCTCAACACCATCTCTGAGACTAAGAGATAAGAACAGCAAGCCTAATAACCTCTGCAGATCCTCTTCTTCCCAAGCTAAGAGATTCCTTCTGAAATGAAGTTGTCACCCACCTGAGGCACCAAACTTTGCATTGAGCTGCTGCAAAGAATCCTCATTCTCTATGGATAAACTGAACAATCTAGGAAAGTCAGCCTTCAAGCCTCTACCACCTAACCAAGGATCATACCAAAACTTTATTCTCCTCCCATTGCCAACTAATATTTTAACGTGTTCACCAAAAAATTCACCCATTTACTGACTAACCACAGAAAATTGTGAGATATCATTCCAAACCAATAAGACCCCTACTGATTGATACAATGAAGGTGACCATCCCTTACCTATTTTTCCATACCTAGAGCAAATCATTGATTTCCACAGAGCTTTATCCTCACTGCCATACCTCCACCACCACTTTAGCAACAAGCATTCATTTACCACACCTAAGTCCCTAACTTCCAAGCCTCCTTGATTCTTACTTTTTGTGACCTCCATTCACTTAACCATGTGCACTTTTCTGCTGGTAGCATAACTTCCCCACAGAAAATTGGCTTGAATCTTAGAGATGGATTTTACGACCCCCTTTGGCATTTTAAAGATTGACAGGAAGTAGTTAGGCAAATTAGACAAGGCTGATTTGATCAAAGTCAGTCTACCAGCATAAGACAACAGTCTCCTTTTCCAAGAAGAGAGCTTCTTCTGAAATTTCGCCACTACCGGAGACCAAGTACTCTTTCTATTAGGATTGGCCCCTAAAGGCAAGCCTAAAAAATTAATAGGCAATTTATTAGGCAGACAATTCAACACCTTAGCAAACTCCTTAGTTTGGTCTTCATGATAACCCACCCCACAAACCACACTTTTGTGGAAGTTTATTCTTAAACCAGAGATCACCTTAAAGCACCTCAAAACTCTTTTAATATTCAAGACTTCCTCCATGCCTCCTTCACAAAAAATAATGGTATCATCTACAAATTGAAGATGAGAGATGCCCAGCTGATCACAGCCTACTGATGCACCCTTAAACAGGCCCTTCTCAATAGCCCTACCCAACAAAAGATTAAGGCCTTCAGCTGCTATAATGAACAAAAATGGAGATAGAGGGTCACCTTGCCTTAACTACTTTTGTGGTTGAAACTCCTCCGTGGGTGAACCATTAGCTAATATAGACACCATAGTTGTTGTAATACAAGTCTTCATCCACCTAATCCACCTAGCCCCAAAGCCAAAACTACCCAATATTGATAGCAAAAATTCCCAGCTTAATGAATCATAGGCTTTCTCGAAATCCAGCTTCAAGATAATGCTCTTCTTCCTAGCTCTGTGCCACCCATCTACAACTTCATTGGCAATCAACACACCATCTAAAATATGCCTACCTCTGACAAAAGCTGATTACACCTCACTAATCACAGTTGAGAGAACCTGCTTCATTCTTTTGGACAACACCTTGGCTAAGATCTTGTAGATGGAGCTGACCAAGCTAATTGGCCTATAATCTCCCAATCCTGAAGGATTATCCCTCTTAGGAATAAGTACAATAAAGGAATTATTAATCCCAGTCCCAGATGATAGCTTAGCATTTGTGTGAAATTGATGAAACATTTGAACAATCTTACTTTTCATGACAGGCCAACACTTTTTTATGCATGCCAAATTAAAACCTTATGGACCGGGGGCCTTGTTCCCGTCACAATCTTGAAGAGCTACCCAAATCTCATCTTCCGAGAACACTACTTCCAAGTTAGCTGCTGCCTCTGAGTTAATAACATTGAAAGGGCTTGAAAGCTTTGGCCTCACAGACCAACTCTCCATAAACTGCTTTCTAAAATGCCTCACCACAGCCTGTTTAATCTGAGTAGGGTCCTCAAAGCACACCCTTTCCACACACACTGAGTCTAACAAGTTCTTTCTCTGTCTCCTGCAAGCCATAATGTGGAAAAATCTAGTGTTTTTATCACCATTTCGAGCCCACAGCACCCTGGACTTTTGATGCTACAACCTTGCCTTATCTCTGCTTAACTTCCACAATAGACTTCTAACTTCTCTTCTACTTCTAATGTCCTCATCATCGAGAGACCCAGACTCTACCTTCAAATCCCAATCATGTAACTCATCTTCAGCAGACTTTAGAAGAGAGTCAATATTGCCAAACACCTCCTTGTTCCACATTCTTAAATGAGATCTTAAATCTTTCAGTTTTCTCATGAGTTTAAACCCAGCCCAACCTGACACCTGATTATTTTCCCAAATCTGTTTAACTGCAGGCATAAAGGTAGGGTGTGAAAGCCAGGGATTTAAGAACTTGAAGGGTTTGGCACCTCAATCCCTTACATCCTCCCTCAACAGAATAGGGCAGTGATCTGATAAAGTTCTAGGTAAACCCTATTGCTTAAAGGAGAACTTTTCTAGCCACCTAGAATCTAGTAGGAATCTATCTATCCTACTCCATCTCTCCCCATCCAATGCATTACACTAGGTGAACTACCTATCTAACAAAGGCATATCTGATAATTCCAATTTGTCAATAAACTCATTAAAATCCTTCATCCCTCTCTCCCTCCTAGAGCACCCTCTCCTCTTACTGATGAATCTGATTTCATTGAAATCCTCCCCCCTTCCCCCCCCACACACTAAGGGTTTGGATAATGAGGGTAAACATTAACCAAAACCTCCCATAACTTTCTCCTACCTGCAACCTCATTTGGGGCATAAATATTGACTATGGCACACTCAAAAGAAAGGCAAGATGTACTTGATAGAAGAATAAAATTCTTACTGCAACAACAATCACTAAGCTTAAAGACTTTTGGCCTCCAAATGCACAAAAGTCCACCTGCACTACCTTCTGAATCCACACCCATAAACTCCATCTCTTCATAAGGCCATATGGTCTTCACAAAACTAGCATCCACCAAACTTCTTTTTGATTCTTGTAGTAATAAAACATCCACACTCCTTTCCCTCACCAGTTGCTTGATTTTCCCCTTTTTTTCTAACCTTCTCAGCCCTCTAACATTCCAAGATAAAATATGCATGATTAAACTGATTTAACACCCTCATTTCCCTAAATTGCAACCAGCTAGCTTCTATTTGCCCCAACTGCACCTGCAAGTCTTTCCACATCATTCTCCTCTAACTTTACTATTTTGCTTACAACTTCTTCCTCTCTACCTTGGTACTGCAGCCCCAGAACAGCTCCTACCTTCAGAGTTGACTGTGCTTTTTCAATTAAACTTCTTCTTCTACTCCTCGCTTGACTTTGAGAGGATGACAATGAGGAAGCAACTGCTGCTGCCGTTGCTCTGAAAATGGCACCTCTTTGGAAGCCAAGGCTGCCGACTGCACCACTTTGTTTGCTGATGCCACCAGCTATCCTGCAACCCTTTCTCGAAACAAAGCCTTTTTTGCGAGTGGTAACTGTTTTCTGGTCTACAACTTCCTTGCCTTTACTGCTTACACCAACATATTTTTCCAAATTATTCTGTATGGATTGAACCACATTGGGCCTGAGTCTGGGCTGGGCCATACTATCATCCAATTTCAACCTCTCCCTATTATTTGATCCACTGAGCAAAGGCCCAGCCTACACCCCCTCAAGTAAAACTTCAAGATTAATATTTGAGCTTCCCTCCTCTGGCCCACACCACTCTGTAAAAAACCCAGAAGAGCCTATAGCCCCTTTTGGAATTTGAATATCGTTCATCATTTCCTGTTGTGAGTTGACTACTTGAACCATACCTTCCTCTTTGGAGCATGCACCTATGCCATCATACCCCATGCCTCCCTATAGAACACCTTCGACTACTGCATACTTACCATTATCATCCCTATCCAACACATCTAGTCTGTCTGGCTCTGTCTCCAACACCCTACTCACCTCATCAGAGCCACCCCTCATTACCTCCTCCCTTGCTAAAGAAGCTTTCTGGGCACTCCTTATACAACCTCCATTGCCAGATAGCTGATCCACCTCTTCTTTATCTTTGGATGGAAGAAGAACAAGGTCTTTTCCCCTACTAGAACTTGAACTCGGACATAAACAATGTGGTAATTCCTCGTTGACCCTCACAGGATAAAGAGTTCCTTTACATTCCAAGTAAACATTCGTGTTGATCATCTTCATGCACCTCGTTAGTACTTGAACTCTGCCTTGCTGAAAGGTTTGAGGATTATTAACATCCTCTTCAAGTTGGACCACCATCCCCCAAAGACTAGCTATACTGCGAAAGGTAGTGACACTCCAAAGATTGATTGGGATGCCGCAGTAGCACAGCCAAACACACCTCTCCTGCTCTACGAAGTGACCTTCCCCCCATTCTTCAACTGAATCACACCACTCCTGGCACCACGTATCCATCTTAGCCTTCCCTTCCTTCATTTGTTGAACTGAGCTGAAAGTTAGCAGCACTAATCTGCCTCCACACTCCCTTGCAATCACATCCTTCATCCCTCTTTTATATAACTTTGCTCTAAACTCCTTGAAAGCTAAAAAACTGCACAATTTCACAACTAAGCTTTCGTACCTCCACCCATTTCCTTCCTCGAAAGTCTTGATCACCACCTTCTCCCCTTCACTTGCTCCTCCATTAACCAGTGCCTGAAACTCAGCATATGACCTTTTTCCTCCCTGAAACTGCCTCTGCTGCACTTGAAGCCACTGTTGGATCCTCGTCCCAGCTTCGTACTTGCATAGCCCCCTCTGCACCATTGGAACAGCACTTTGGGATTTTTGATACTTTGCTCTTTTCACCATCAAAGCCCTATTATCACACCACAGACCATCTACCTTCTGGATTGCTATCTTTGCAGCCACTTCACAATCGAACCTAATAAAACCAAATCTAGATCTTGTTGCTTGCCTTCTTTTCGCTGGGATGAACACATCTTTTACTATACCAAACTTACGAAAAAAAGTGAACAACCCTTTAGGATCCATTGATTCTAGGATGTTATCCACGAAAATGGTGATTAGCCCTTGCTCCTTCCGAGATCCTCTCTGCCAACTCGTATTCTTTCTTCTTCGTATTAATGCATAAAGAAAAGCACATGAGCATATCATCTGCAGCAGATACAAACATACAAGATTGAAAGGGATTAAAATATAAATAAATAAACAAATAAAACTACACAAGAGGTCAGAATCCGTCTTAACATTAAAACGGGTGCAGCCATAAAAATAAATAAATAAATAAATAAATAAAAGAAAGAAAGGAAACGAAAGCTAAAACATACAATTTACAAGCATGGAAAACCAATGCAAACTAAAGAGTAACAAAATTATAAGAAGCCAACGGTACCGTGATCAGGATTTATTGCTTGATTAGAAAAAGTGCATCAGACTTTGGAAACCTAAAACAACACCTAATTAAATTACTAGAACGCTGTTTTTAGCTACAAGAAAATGGTGGGATCATTTTTTACAAGGCATTAACAAAATGTTGGTTGATAGTTATGGAGTAGTGACAACTACTCATTTAGCATATCCGATTATAAAGCACAAGTCTCCATTTCAAGGAAGCCATGAGCAGCTGCAACTAAATGATAAATAATAGATAGATAATTTGCCTTCTTTGGTTTCACTCCACTTTTGTACAAATACGCTACCCTTTTTGTCTTCATTATCTAAAGTTACAATAATGCCCTTCTTGCCCGGGGGAGGCAAAAATAATTGCCCCACCCTCAGGGACATTTTTGTAATTTCATATCATAGAGATAAGGAAAAAAGGCATGCATTTGTACAAAAGTGGAGTGAGCATAACTCCACTATTTTTTTTTATTTTGTTATTTTCCTTTCAATTTAAAATAAGAAATTAAAATCGATAATCCAAATTCCTTCTTAGAAAATTAATGTTCACCTATTATGACAAAAGAAAAGGATAAGCCAAATAATGGTAGTTTGCTTCATAAATTAATAGCCTGGAAATCAAAATACTGGTTCAACATGTCAATTACATTAAGTGATCAAAACTTCATTAGGATATGGGTCAAAAGTAGACAACTAGTTACAAAATGAGACCAGTAACTACTGGAAATCATGTTCATTAACTTCCTACCTGGAAGAGAGTGATGACATTTGCACATGGGAAACTATAAGAAGAAAGAGCTGCTTTGTTGAACAGTATCAACAGTGCTACAAAATGGAAAAGGGAACTATAAGATAAGCTAATAACAAAATCTTTTAAAGGAAATATCATGAGAAGGAGAAGAAATACGAAGGCTTAAGCATACATGATACAACGAATTAAGGAAAGCTCTTGTGACGTTGAGAGGATTGGCCTTCCTAGGTTTTTGTCAAATTAAAGATCTACCTCCAAGTGTGTTTGAATGAGAAGTTACTGGGAGTAATGGGTGGGTTAGTAAAATAAAAAATGAAAGTTGCAAATCAATGATATTTTTTGTATGGAGCAAGGAAGAAATGGTGGTTGGATCCCGGTTGTGAATCAAAGGAGAGGAGGTGGATCTCGGGGCTATGAAGAAAGGAGTGGTTTGTTTACTGTGTTTGTGGACAATATCCCAAGTTCTTTGGATGCAACGTCATTGTTCAAACTTTTCAATAAGTTTGGTGTAGTCAAAGATGTCTTCATCCCTTTCAAAAGAAGAAAAGCGACGAATTCAAGATTCGGTTTTGTGAGATTCGACTGTCATGTTGCATCAGACATGGCAGTCCAGAAAACTAATGGACTTTTGGTAGATGATGAGGTGCTTGCAGTCAAGTATGCAACTCATGACAGAAGTGTGCTTAGCAGGAGAAGGCCCCAGGTCAACAGAGAAGACTTTAACCCAATCAGAGGTAAAGGTTCAATCTCATATATTGGCCACAAATCATTTGCAGAGGTACTAAAAGGGGACTCAACCATGGTGGATGTTAAAGCTAGCATGATCGTAAAGGCCAATGAGGATGGTCACGGTTGGCTTTATGAAAGCGTAATTATCAGGCTCAACTCGGATTTCTCCATTAACAACATTAGATTTGCGTTGAAAGATATTGGGTTAGAGCAAGTGGTGGTCAAACAAGGGGGCGGCAGGGGTGCAATCTTGACTTTCAAATCCAAGGAGGAGCTCCAATCAAATATCCAGAAGAATAAGGACTGGTTTAAAGACTGGAGTCAGTTTGTTGTGGAATGGAGACCAGGAATCCATGTAGTCCAAGAGAGATGTGTTTGGTTGAAATGTCATGGTATTCCTCTGAATCTCTGGAATAGGAGCAATCTAAACAACATTGGAGCTTTGTGGGGTTCAGTCATTCAACTGGAGGGTGATCTTAGCCAACCAAAGTCATTTACATACTCCAGAATTAAAGTGGTTACAACATGCATGGAGCTAATTAACAAAACCATCCATCTGGAATGTAAGAGTAAATTACACCCAGTTTTTGTCTGTGAAGACCACTGTGTCGATCAAACCGAGTGCAATAGAGTGAGAAAAATTGGACTGGGTGATTGCAATAGCAGCTCCTTAGTGGTATTCAGTAGAGTTGAGGAAAATGACTCCATAGATGGGGGTTGTAAGGGGAAGGAAGAGGTTGATTTAGTGGCAAATCAGTTTGTCTTGGATGATGCTGTGATGCCGTCCTCCATTGAAGTGGCTCAAAGGAAGGAGCTCTCTCAATGCAACAATAGAGAGGCGGTGGACACAGCTGTTGAGAAGACACGATGTGATGTGGAGGTCAGCAGACCTAGTGCATTAGGTGGGAAAGAAGCTATGATGGAAGAGTGTGCACCCTGCCCAAAGAGCGATGACCTTTCACTGAGGTGTGTTGAGCACGCTTCTGCAACTGGTGTGTTTAAAAATCTCAGCGGGTCGGTAGATGGGTTTGGGCCTGGAATTAATCTGGAGGTTGTTTTGGGCTCTCCGAATATTGAGCAAATCGTTCAAGGTCCTATTCGTAAACCATGTATACAACAAGGTAACAAGGCTTGCGATAAGTCTCTATTACCTGGGCCTCCCTTAACTGTTGGTCCACATGGGTCAGGCACTATGAGTTTACATGATCAAGGCCCTGTTCATTGTCCTGCTCCGTTCCTCAACCCAAATCGGCCTGCCAAGAAAGCTGGGAAAAAGAAGGTTCAGATGGAAGGATTTTCTCGATTTGCTTGACTTTATGGTCACCAATCTACAGCTATCGGTAGGCTTCCCTCCAAGTCCGTGATCTTCAGGCCAGCAGCAGTGGCCCTTGCACACTCTGAGCTGTCTGAGAGTGAATCAAGCACGCATAGCTATCTCCTCAAGGAAGCGCAGGCCACTGTCAAATTAGGGAAAGAGCTGGGAATTAATTTCGGTGGGCAAGAAGAGGGTGTGGTTGATAAGATTCTTGAGCTGGAGCGTAAGGACAAAGACAGATACTTAAAGGATAGAACCGCTTAGATGTAATAGCAGTGTGCTGGGCTGCATCAGGAGGAACCTTTTGCGGTGTATGGGTTGTTAACATTGGAGCTTCAGCAGCAGATTTGTCCCTTGGATGTTTCGAAGTAGCAGATTTGTTTCGGAGTGGCAGTTTCGGAGTAGCAGATTTGATTTGTTTCAGTTAGGTGAGTGTCCTTGGGTGTATTAGGTTGCATTGGGTGTTCGAAACTTGTATCGTTAAAGTAGTGGTTCTAAATTTGGAGGTGGGTGTTTTGTTAGGTGAGAATCTGCTCAGTGGGTGCGATTTACTTATGGGATGTGGTTTACTTGGTTATTGTAGGGGTAGTTTGTGGGGCTCCTGGTTTGTGTTGAGTTAAGTTCTTCTTAACCTTTGTTTTTTTATCTTGTACAAAAAAAAGTGTGAGGCAGAGGGGTTGGATGTTTGGGTGCGAGTAGCAGTAGTAGGGGTAATTTGTTCCTTCTGAACCTCTCTTGGTGCACTTTATCTTCCTGTACTCTTAATTTCATGCTGTTAATGAAATTTTTCTTTGCTGATCAAAAAAAAAAAAAAAAAAGATCTACCTCCATGTTTAACATTAAGTAACAATCACCTCAATGGCTTCAAACATTTTACATTAAAATCAAGTTCATGTCATTCTGCCTCTAAACATACTTAATTTATTGGGTCATAACTTGTCACACTACCAAGAAAATAAGAGGAAGTCATGCATTTGATATCTTAAGCACAAATTGGAAAGATGGCTCACAAGTAAGATAGTATGGGCAAAAGGGCCTCAAATTCGATCATCATCAAGAATCTTAAGCACAATGGAGAAGCAACAAACATCTAGGAGCAGGCAGCTACAAGACTACCACTTAATTAGCCTAACAAATTTTCAAAGTCAAATATTTTCTCAAGAGAAGACATAAACAATTAGCACTGGAAAATTTATCAGCAACATTTAGATTGAAAAGGAAAGGGAAAAATCACTAAATCAGAAAGACCCTCATTGTTAATTTATTTTTAATCTACATTTATGACTTGCATTCTTTTGCTTACTTCATCGCCCTTCTACTAATAATATGGGAATTCATCAGCAAGCTATTACATAAATCCCTGAAGTTTCCAACTTTCAAGTTACTAAACAAGGCACCTATGAAGCACGAACACTTCTCCGGAGGTCGCGTACATGTGTCGGACACGTGTCGGACACGCTGGAAAGAGTTGAACACATTGGGACACATTGCGGACACATTAGGACATGCTGAGAACATGCAAGAGACACATTGAGGACACGCTAGGGACACGCTGAGGACACACTGGGGACACTCTAGGGACATACTGAGTCCTATTTTTTTCAAAAAAAAATTATAATTTTCAATATTTTACTAAAATAGCATATCTAAAGTTGATAAATTTGGTGAAATTAAATATTTGACATAAAATACATATTAAATATTTAAAAATATACATATAATAAAAATATAAAAATATATGTTTTGAGCGTATTCCTAATGGGTCGTGTCCTGTATTTTTTGAAAATTTGCGTGTCTGTGTCCGTGTCCGTGTCCGTGTCCGTGTCTGTGTCTCTTAGCAAGGCACCAATAGCAAGGGCAGTATGTAGGCAGGGAGGTAGGTTCTAGAAAAAATAAGCACGGGACTTGCACAACATTATCTTAATTTCCAAAGACTTGAAAGCAGTGATGCATGGCAAGGATTGGATCAATGACTATTTTCTTAAGGCCTAAAAAATTGGCTTTTTGTGACGGTAAAATACCATCGCTAATACTCCTAATGCCGTCGCAAAAACTTTTTATGACGGCAAAATGACTTTTTGCGACGGCAAGAGGGGGTCGCAAATGGAGTTGCAAAAGAGATTTTGCGACGGCACAGTGCCGTCGCTAATGTTTTTGCGATGGCATTTTTGCCTTTTGCGACGGCACTGTGCAGTCGCTAATAATGTTTGAAATTTCTTGACTTTTTGCGACGGCACTATTTTACCGTCGATAAAAATGTTATTTGAGGCGGCAAAAAATACTGTCGCTAATAGTCTTTTTTTGCAACGGCAAAAACACTGTTTTTGTAACGGTGTGGTGCCGTCGCAAAAAGTATTAAAAATATGAAAATTTTTATTTTTTTGCGACAGTGTAATGCCGTCGCAAAAAGTATTAAAAAAATAATAAAATTTCTATTTTTTGCGACAGTTTAGTGTCGTCGCAAAAAGTAAAACCTATAACAAAATCAATAAAAATAATAAAATTTTCTGTTTTTTGCGACAGTGTAGTGCCGTCACAAAAAAGGAAAAAAAATCCTCCGATAAAATTATTAAAAATATTAAAATTTCTCCATAATAATATAAAAATTCCTGTATAAAAATAATAATTTCTTCGTAATAAAATATTCTTCCATTCATAATTACACATCAACAAAATTATCCCACTACATAATGTTCCATAATTATCCTCCGATAAAATTTAAAAATATAAAAGAAATGAAAAAAAATAAACACAATATAAATGAATATAAATTACTTTTCTCTTCATTTATAAATTCACGATTCAAACAAAGCAAGAGTTCACAAAGGTAACCAATGATCACTTCTGTTACTTAACTCAGTTTTAATAAAAATCTCAGAATGGGGAATTATCCTTGGATTTACATGCAGCCTCCACCTCACCATCTCCATATGCTGCAAAATTATCCTCAAAATCTCCATTTGGAGATAATTCACCCTCCTCTCTTTCAATTTTGAAGTGCCCAATCACCTCATTTGAAGATGAAACTGGCCTTGTACAACCACCTTGTAGCATCAAAGATGATCAAAGATCTTACATTAATAAACAATAAATCAATATTAAAGATCAAGACCATCAATATCCCAATCACAATATTGTCATTCATAAGCAATCCAGCTTGTATCAATAGGCCAAGAGAGTGTCCTACTGTTAGGACTTGATGGAAACTTGCGGATTAATAGCATTTCAACAATCTTAAGTTATAAAGTCAGTGTTTCGGTGAAAGAAATATCTAACTTTCTGGCTTAATACTTATTCAGTTGAAACTAGAAAGATCAAGGCAATATCATGTGATTAATGAGTGATCACAAAAGATATATGTGTGTGTGTGTGTGTGTGTGTGTGTGTGTGTGTAGAATTAGTTGCAGAGTTAGAAACTACTCAATTGGTGTGTAAACAAGAAGTGATGGGGAATAGAAGTTTAGGGATTCAAATATTTTCTAGGCTTTAGGCCAGAGGGTCATTCACCAATATTTTTTTTTTTTAATAAGAAAAATTCAGCCTAGAGACTGTAAACTTGATTTCACAATCTCCCGTTTTTTTCAGTGTTAAAATTACATTAATATATATATATATATATATACCAAATGACAAATAGCGAAACTTGACCTACACCAACCCTCGGAAATCCTTAAATATAATCCGATGCCAGTTCCTGAAAATTTAAGCCTTAGTTATTTTGTCTGTAACTCTTACCTTGATATCTACCAACTGCATTTGTTTGCCCAATTTGATGTAATTAAGTACTTCATTGAAATAGGTAGGAAAGAAAGACATCAAAGTAAAATACAAGTAGCCAAAACCAACAGCGCTCGACCGATTAGAGTTACCCTACTCAATAACCAAAGAATGCCAATTTCATGACATTATTGCTAGAAACTATACTCATCCATACCTCCAATGAAGGTAAAATTTCATCAATTGGACCCATTTCAGCCACACCCTCAACAGTAGCATTGCCATGTCTCGTAGGAGTAGCACCAAGCCCTAGCAATAAAAAGTGCATCTCAGCATCCCAGCCATCAATGTGAGAAAAATGAAACCAAAAGACTGACTGGAAGTAGTCCTGAAGACCATCTTCCTTCATCCCATTACCACCAGTTACCAACCCAGCTTGACAGGAACTTAATTGCTCAGGTGGATTACTTTCATCTCCATTTTTGGAAGGATTTGAATCCTTGGTAGTAATGACAGTTGCACCACCAACTGGACTGCCATTACTTTCTCCAACACTAGCTGCACCACTTTGTGAAATTTGATTTTTAGCCTTTACAACATCTTCTGTGTCCCCTGCCCCCTGAGGCCGACAAGGAACCCCAATAATCGGTTCCAGGAAGGTTGTCCAAATCTTCATAACTTCATCCAGCTGTTCACTTGTACAAATTTCACCACAGGAATATTTGATGAGCTGGTAAAGGTCTTCATGGATGTCTGAATCAGGATATTCAAATTCCATATGTGGAATAATCGGTTGTTTATTTGCAGCAGCAATAGCAAGCAGCACATCATCCTCCTTGCACTTCTGTTCACTGATTTCTTTGATCTCGACCAATAACGCTGTAAAAAGATATTAAAACATGAAATGTAATCCATCATAACTGAGCAAAATATGGGCGACTTCATGTCATATGGTAATTGAAGGACTCCCTTTTGTTGAACATGATATTAGAAAATAGTCAACTTCAATTTATATATATATATATATATGGTATTTATAAGTATCAATATCAATTTGGCTTCATAAAGCAGGTCCAAAATAAGGCATTTAAAAGGTTTTGTTTAGATGGCCTGAATTTTCATACTATATTGGTGGTTGTTTTGATGGCATGTGTGAGATTACCAAGATCTGTTTAACACAAGATTTGTTTCTTAACCTGCATATCTTCATTAGGTATTCTTGTTCACACTTCCAATTGCATATTAATTAGATTTGCACTTGTCATTTAGCAGTTCTAACCCAAATGCTTTTTTCCTTTAACAGCTATATATGTAATGGGTAAATATGCCAGCTATGAATTCAAAAGAATGAAGGCGATAATATTTTAATCATTTCTGGTAAATATGTTCCTTATCTTAGACCATAATTTATGTTATTTATTGGTCCCCACATACCCAATCTTCATTTTTAGCAATCTTTCTTCTTGGATGATACAAGTATTGCAGATGCAAAGCTGCCATGGAGACCAACTGTTTGATGTTGCATATATGAGTGCTAAAGAGTTCTTAAAGAATAGAACGTTACATGAATAGAACGTTCCAATGCACAAGAGATTAAAGAATAGAACGTTCCAATGCACAAGAGATTAAAGAATAGAACGTTATTGGAACAAAGCAAACTAGTATTACAAACATAATTCTATAAGGAAGTTCCAGTACGAACGAATTCTTTAAACATTTTTTAAGCTAGTTTTGATTCAACTAGATCATTCTTGACCCCGAGGGGGAGAAAAACATTTCAGAGGAGTACCCTTACATACCAGCAAAGGTACACATTCAGGTCAACTATCAAAACTTGCCAGCAGATAATAAAGCATAAACTTTGCCATATCCTAAAGCAGTGGTTTGACACTGGTAAACCAAAATCCCAACCAAGCAATGGGATACACGTGAAGGATCACCCCCAAATATGTAATTCCTAAATCTAGGAAATGGACAGAGGGTTGCATTTCTATGTCTACCCCCCTGATTTCAATGCATTCTATCATTTTAATCCTAATAAGTTGTTGTAATAGTGAGGGGATGAAATTGTGATCATTCATTGTGTCTTGCTACTAAATTGGTCAGGATGATACTTATCTACATATTGATACTTACAAGCTAATTCTTTCCTTGCCAATATCACTTCCATTACAGTAAGGGTAAAGCATTTTGCTCTTCATTTTTTTTTCTTTTTTTTTTTTTGGGTGTATAAACAACCATGATTTCGGCGGAGCTGAAGAAAAAATACAGTGCCACAACATCTTGAAGCAAATATAGTTGATTCTCACCTTTCCTTTCTTTGGAGCATCTGAATCTGTTGGTACCACCTCTTCCGTAAGCAAAGGAGTTTCCACTGGAGTGCTATCCTTAGCAGTGTACTTGATGGGAAGATTTCTGTCCTCAATGTCGAAGGTACCTTCAGGAGGGGGTTCAAGCATCTGATAAACATAGGTGTATAGAACAATTGCACCAACCTAAATAAATAGATAAAAAAATTTATTACATGTTACTCATTTTCTTTGCACAGACTGCAT
This sequence comes from Camellia japonica, assembly GCA_030407325.1. Lineage (NCBI taxonomy): Eukaryota > Viridiplantae > Streptophyta > Magnoliopsida > Ericales > Theaceae > Camellia > Camellia japonica. The sequence goes on from JAPPVO010000013.1 coordinate 137,123,862, forward strand.
GAGAAATACAAAATGCACAGACAAAATTCTTAAAGATATGTAGACACCTAACAAGCCAACAAGAATTCAGATTTAGGAAACCCTATGAACATTGATTTTAAAAAGATGCAATTAACCTATATGCAGATTCATAGGTACAATTCCAAAATGCTAAATAGTAAAAGCAAATGATAAATAGGGCATTTGTAACTCTACAGAAACACCTTTTTTCTTTTTATTTTTTATATTTTTTAATCTTTCCAATTTGTAGTGACATAAAAAATAAATAAACCAGACTTCCACTTATGGGACATATATAACCTAATGATGGAATAAGTCAAAAATGTTCCTGCATAAAAAATACATTCATGCAATTAACAATCTAAATCATATACGTGAATAACAAAGGAGTGATTCTTCTTCCCTCCCCTTGTTTCCCATGTCCAAGACCAAACTGTTAGTTTTATCCTCAATCGATTCTACCATTTTTTTTCTCATGAACAAGTGGGGACTATAAAATGTTTAACATACTCTGATTTAGATGGCATCCAAAATTGGCAAGGAAGTGCGAAGAGAATAGATGTTATAAAATGTGAAGTTCCTTGTCAATATATTATTTGACAGTTATTGTGATATTTTCTGTCTAATTTTGAATAAAAATTACCTTTGGAGTAAAGAAAAAATAAACTTTTAAGATTGAAAAAATGACCAAACATAAAGGGCAAAGTGTAACAATGTTTAGATTGATGAAATTAAAAAAAACTTGGGTTTAATTCGCTACCAACCCTATAAAAATTTAATTATTTTTTGCAATTTTCCCTAAAATTTAACAATAGGCTTTAATTGAACCCTGAGTTTTTTTTTGGTTTTTTTTTCTTGGGATCAACTGTTTTACAGACCAACACTAAATTAATTTAATTTAAGAGCCAAAAAATAAGGGAAATTAAGGGAAAAAACAATGGGGTTTGATTTGAATAAAAGCAAATGAATGAGAGACCTTTTTGGCGACCGATTGTTGTTGCTCAAGAGAAGGAACTTCACGGCCAGCGGACTTCAAAGGCAACATAGGAGCAACCAAGTAGTCCAGCAATGCCTGTACCACATCCTCTGCTGAACCAATCTCCGATTGTGATGATGATGACTTTGAATCCATGACCTCTGAAGCTTTTTCAACCATCAAATCGACCCTATTAAACAATCCAATCAAAATCACAAAGAAGATTAGGGTTTATGACAATAGTAGTAGTGAAGTAAAAAATCAAAAGAATCGAGAAAGGGTTAGTCAGTGTTACCGATCAAACAAAGCACGACCCTTGTGGACTCCGTAGAGAGAGACAGAGAGAGCGAGTTGGGACAGTCGTCTTCTACTTGAGGGGTCTGTGGCAGACAGTGTGGGATACGGAAAGTGTTCTGCTGAGTGGACCAAGTGGCGTACACTTACAATGAACCTCAATGCTCCAGGTTTTCAAAAGTTTTGTTCATAGAAGTTCCTTGTCATAAAATCTGAGAAGTTGCTTCACATGATTAGAGAGAGAGAGAGAGAGAGAGAGAGAGAGCATGCGCTGAGTGAGAAAGTCGTCGCCGGTCCGGCCCTCGTTGTCGTCGTCGCCGCACCACTGCACCACCGCTAGCCTGCTCGCCGTTCGTCGCTCGTCCAGAGGGGGAAAAAGTTCGCCCTTCGTCGTTTGGGGATTTCGAACATTTAGGGATTTCAAACATTTAGGGCTTTCGACCCAAATGCGAGCGCCAAGATGAAAGGGATAAGAGCGGCAAATTTTTTTACTTTTTGCGACGGTACATTTTATACCGTCGCAAATGATAAATTATTATAGCTAAACCGACGCCATTTTAATAAGCTTTTTTGGCAACGGACATTTTGCCGTCGCAAATGGACCGCTATTTGTGACAGCCAACTCATGCCGTCTCGACAAAATTTTTATTTGCGATGGCAACAAACGCCGTCGCTAATACTTCCGTTTATCCGTGTAGTTTTATTACCGACGGTAAAACACTGTCGCTAAAGCGCTTATTTGCGACGGTTAAAAATGTCGTCGCAAAAAACTATTTTTTGCGACGGGAAGTGCACCGTCGCAAAAACTTCCGTGTTTTATACTCCCTTTTCTTGTAGTGCTAGGTATGTATAATTATAGAGTAAAGACAATTTGATCAAACTCAATTACTCCAAAAATCTATGAAGCTTTTAAAAAACAATAACTCAAGAATTAAGCCAGGAGTCTTCTCCACTAAATTTTAAATTTTTTGATAAGCTCTGTAGATATATTTGTGATAATTAGAGAAACATAAACATTTAAAACAATCACTTACACTGTTTTTGGTTCATGATTTGGGAAGGGAAGAGGAAAATACAGGTGAAATATGTGTAAAATATAACTACATTTCACACACTTTTTTCCTTTGCAAATCCATTTCCAAGTCCATGAACTAAACACAGCCTTAGTAGTGTACAAAGCCCTGACCAGCATCATGACATATCATCATCCCAATAACATCTCAAACAAAAATTCTCCAATATTTCAAATTCTTTTCTTGTAAACCCTAATTTTCTGAATCAAACTTCATCATAATTGGACTTGCTCAACCACATGAAGTCAACTAACAATTGACTTCAATGAAAATATTCAAATAAAATAAATGAAATTAGAACACAATTTTTGCGCGAACCAGAAATAAATCAACGAAGATCCATCACGAAACAAACAGTTCAAAAACATTCGAAGAAATGATTGAAAATTCTAACATCCGAGTGCGTCAAAATATAGACTTATTCTTGTTCAAATTGTTCCTCTCTTATATATCACTTATTCAGTAAGTTTTTAGTAAATTTAAAAAATAATAAATTGAACAGTGAATCAAACACAAAACACACAAACAAACACAATAATCATCATTATATCAATGGACTATTATGCCTTTGACCTTAGATTTTAAATGATTGTTGGTTAACATTATTCAATTGAAATTGGACTTAAAGTATATAGTTAATATTGTTCAATTAAAATAACAGGGATCAAATTAAAATTTAAGTCAAAATTTTCAAGACAAAAAGTGTAATAAACCCATACATTTTCGTATTCAGTTTTGTGTTTAATTTATGTATTTCTACACTTTGGTCAAAATTGTATTTTTAACAGCTGGTAGTAGGAGAGTTGCTCATGAATGGATACCTTGGCTTCTGAAGTAGGTCTCAAAAGCTCATGAATTTTGTGGCAGCAGCAGGTTTAGTGCATTGTAGCAGGGTTTGGGGTGTCTTTTGGTGCCTGGGTTAGAAGGAGCAGCAGCAGCAGCTTTGTGCTTTGTTACTTTGAAGCATTGTGGCAGCAGCAATATAGTTTTCCTCCAACCTGATGTCATATGGTGGCTTATTACTTTAGGTGGCTCTGTTATGTTGAGATGAGCTGGTCTGTTGCTGCATTTTTGGGTTTGCATTTTGATCTGATTTTCTTCTGAACTGGTTTTATTCTATGGTTGTGCTGCTGTGAAGATTATGCTAGCATTATGAGCTCTAGGAATTTAAAATGTGGTTGATCAGCATACAGGGCTGTAAATCAGACTATGCTTAGGTGCTAGGTTTGGTTGGTTGGTTGGGTGGCTGTTCTGTTGTTACTTTGGTCTGTTTTTTTTTGTTGGTCTCTCACCAACTTGGGGGTGCTAGCAAATGATAGGATGAGTTTTGTGGTGCCAACCTAGTTGGGATCATTTAGCTCATTGTGATGCTTTTGCATTCCCCTTTTCTTTATTGTTGCAATTTGTCTTGTACCTTGTATTTGTTTATTCCATCAATAAAATTTCTTTTTTGCCGATAAAAAAAAAAAAAAAAAACAGCTTTTTTTATTAATATTTTTCGTCTTCACTTTCTTTCTTGCTTTTTTTTTTTTTAATTTCAAAAAAACTTCATTTTTAGGTTTTAGTAGAATAAACAAACTTGAAAAGTAAAAAATATGATACATTAAAAAAATATGATTCTTTAAACTTTTTATCAAATAGAGTCAATTATTGAAAAACATTCTCTTGACATTGTTGATCATAATAACAACATTTGATTCTAAGCATGCCCTTGATTTTCTTTGAATATAATAAAAAGCAGGGGCGGCTCCAAGGCTTGGTCAGGGGTGTCTTCACCCGAACCCCCTGGCTGAATTTATTTATTTATTTATTATATAAATATTAGATTTTAGGAAAAAAAATTAGTAATTAAGCCCACTAAAATACAATTTTGAACCCATAGTTTTAAGTCCTACTCTTTTGAACCCACCAATTTTGAACCCATATTAGATATTAGCATGTCTTTTTGCTTAAACAATAGTATCAATATATTGAAATATTTTTGTTTATAATTTTAGAATTTAAATTAATTTGTTGATTTTTTTCTTCATAGGTGATATAATGATTAATGTGAATTTTCAATAAGATATATGGTATTTAAGTTTTTGATTGACACCACTGACAAAAATTCCTAGAGTTGCCACTGATAAAAAGGGATTCTTTTTGTCGGAGTATTGTTCAACATTGCCGCCCCAATAATAGTTGATTTGAAGAGAAGAGAGCAAAGTTTGGAGGGGAATGAATGATCCTACTATGCCTAGACAAAGCAACCAACATCATATCAAAACGTTTGGTATGTGTTTTTTTGCATCTTTGATTCCAAAAATACAAACTACAAAATATGACCTCACATTAGGAAATTTATTCTAAATAAATAATTGTGTAGTTGAAATTTAATTAATATATTATAATATTTATATATAAAATAAATCTGAACAATACATTTCGAAAAAAAATTCTCAATAAAATTTTTAAATATGTAGTATTTCTGGAATGGGACATAGCAAATGATCAATGCTAGGCTTGTTTGGAAACTAGGTTAAGAATACCTTGTGAAGTTCACGTGGACTCTTATCTGGGTTCACGACATGCAAGTCATGCAAAACCCCCACATTTCTTTATTCTATTATTATCATTATTATATAAAATGTGCATTTTAGTTGGTGTGTACACTGTCATTTTTTTTTAAATTTTTTTTTAGATGTTCTTCACATTCAATTACTGTTAAACAATTTTTTTCATTTATCAAATTGTTTAAAACTATTAAATAAATTGTCTCATTCATTAAATTAAAAAATAGTAATAATATAAAATTACAAATATATTTGAGTTATCAAAAAATGAATGTGTATATATGTATGGATACATTGAAACCAGGTCAGTAAGTAATAAACACAGACTGTCCCATGCATTGAAACTGGCTGGATCGCACGTGTGGTGGTGTGGAACCTAACCAAAAAAAGGGACCATATATGTATATGTTGGAAATGGTTTAGAAATTCTGGGTTAATAATAGAATTTTTTCCTTAGTTTGGTCTATTTTTTAGGTGGGTCCCGTACGTCGATTTTCGTGAGTCAAAGTGATAATGCGTTCTATGCCGCGTTTTGATTCACGTGGTATTTTTGGTTGCTCAAAACCATTACCGAGTGAATGAAAAAGTGAAGCCAAAGTATGCTCCATAGAAATGAAGTTTTGGTGAAAAATCCTTAAAGGTTTGAATAAGGCTTGTCCCACATTGATTTGGTGGGAAGTTTTGAATAGGTTTATATGGCATGGGATTGGAACTTGAGATGTGCCTCAAGGGGTACCCAAGTGTTTTAGAGAGGGAGGTTATGGGCAAAATGGGCTACACCCATTGGACCCAAAAATCACCACACGCGCGCACCGCTGCCGTCCAATCTGGCTGGGGTGGGCGGTGTGAGGTTGGGTTGGGCTTGTCTAGCCCAATACTCTTTTTGGGCAAAAAACATTTGAATTTAATTTTATTTTTTGGTAAAATAAAATCTAGAATTCAAATTAAACCGGAAATAAACTGGTCCGGTTTTTTCTGTACACCCCTTCCATTTTTTGAACCCAACAAATTTAAATCTGTTTAAATTCAAAACCGAACAGTTTTCAATTTGTCCAAACAGTGCCTATCTGTTTAAATTAAAAAGGTTTTTCACCTGTTTAATTCAAAACTAACGGCCATAATTTTGCCTATAAATAGACTAGCCCCCCATTTGGATTATAACTCCAATTTTCGTACTCCATCTTCTGCTATAAATCTCTGCATTTTGCTGCATTTAATTTCTGTAAGAAAGAGTGTAAACACTAAGTGTGTTCATTAGGCAAACAATTTGTAGTGCTGCTATTGTTTGTAGTTGATCATTTCATCCTGGAAGATAAACGCCCATATTCTGAAAGCACCGTGGAGAGAACGAATCTGTCTTAAGGACACAGTGTCAAACATTGGACTTGATCAGATTATTAATTGAACAAATTAATCAATACACAAACAGAATTAATTAATTATAGTGAAAATTGTCCTACAGTATATAGATGTACTATATGTATCTTTTAGCTGGCCCTCATGAATTTCCAACTATGAACAGCTCAGTTAACTTAATTGTATTCAAATCCCACTTTTGACGATGTTTGGAAATACTATTTGTCCATTTTTTTCATTGAGAGGGAATGAAAATAAGATCGACATACTGTCTTTACGATGTTAATTGTTTCACTAGTAATTTATTATCCAATTTAAATAATAACACAAGAAATTGATTAGATTGACAAGTAAAAATGTTCACCAGTAAGAAACAAAATACTTCTGATATATAACAAAGTCATCGAAACTTTGTGGTTCAATAATTCCAAAGTTTTTTTATTTTTTTATAAAATTGTGTTTCATTTTATTTGAACAATGAATGAGTAGTTTTCAACATATGTAATTGAGATTTTAAACTTCTTATTTATGGAGGTTACCAAAATACCCTTTTATTGAAGTTCAAACTCTTTTTATAACAGGCATCTTAAAATGAAAATGTGATGTAGTTTCATTAGAAACAATGTTAGACTAATTTTCTATAATAATTGTCTGGAAATGTCTGTTTTCAACTTGTTTTGACACATTTCTAATACTTTCAAGTATTCAAATTTTAACTTATTTCAAACTCAAATTTTCTATTTTTGATAATTTTCTATTTCTTTTATTATACTTTCATGTCTAAGCAAAAATATGACTAATTAGTTGTTTTTCTTTTCAAATTAGGACTTCCCTTGTTATAAATAGTTATTCTTAATTTCTTCCTTATGAATTCAAAATTCTACGTCTCTTCAAACAATATCTAATCATGAGTAATAATTTAGTTGCGTCAACAATCTACATAAAAATCCAACGAATTAAAACTCTAATAAAGCCCACTTGAATTTCAATTTCACTATAAGTGGATGGAAAACTATAATAGAGGAAGCTCCACCACTTTGAGGCACTCAACATGCTTTCAATTGAGTTGTTATTGTCTATAAAGGAGTGAAGTTTGTCCAAAAGCTTTTTATATCGAAAGAACATTCAAATTTCTACTTGACTTCATTATTCTTTCCATCAGTTGAAACCCCTGGGGTAGTGATTAGTTTGATGTTTGTAGAAATAAAAGATAGAGGAATTTAGGAATTTTATCTTAAAATTACTTAGAAAGCGAGTGTATAGTGTAGATATAAACTTAGAGGGCTGCTAATTGCTAAATGCCTCTATCTATTTACTTTGGACCCCTATCTTAAAATTACTTAGAAAGCGAGTGTATAGTGTAGATATAAACTTAGAGGACTGCTAATTGCTAAATGCCTCTATCTATTTACTTTGGACCCCTCACTTCTTTGAACTCCTACCCACATAATTGAAACCCTCTCACCTTCTCTTTGAACACCTACATTAATACAAAAAATATCATGTTCTTTGGATCCTAACTTTTCTTGTCCCTTCGACAGTGCCATTCCGACCAGTGGCGGAGGAAAAGAAGGGTCAGGGGGGTCACGTGCCCCCCTTCAGTTTTGAGGTTTTTTTGTTTTGTTTTGTTTTGTTTTGTTTTTTTTTGTGTGTTTTGTTTTCATATATAAAATGTATTTTTTTTTTCCTTAACATATTTTTTTTGCTAAAGATTTATTGTATTGTTCACAACAAGTAATTATTTGATACTTTGAGAGCACTATGTGGTATTATTTATGTAGTAATTTAAACCAATAGTATAACGAAAAATCTTATAGATTGGATATAATGAAATCATTATTTTCAGGCAGTTGATAGACTACTTAGTGTGATTTGTGATTTCTCATTCTTTGAACATCACGTAGGCAATGCTACATGGTATTCTAAGACTGTTTAATAATTTTCATTCAAAACACATTATTTATAAGCAATGTCATCTCTTTAATATTTTTTCTTCAAATAAAAATTAAATAGATTTTATAATAAATTGTGCTATAAATGATGTGTTTTTGTTTTCTAAAATTAAGAATTTTAATTTGTAATTTTTTGTGTTAAAATTACAAACTTACATCACCATCCCGTACCGAGCTATTCTACACTATTATAGAATTTTAATTTGTTCCAATTAATAATGAATATGTAATTTTTTTTATGCTTAAATTTAGCTCATAAAATTATTATTATCTTAATGTTGATCATGATTTTTTTTAAAATAAAAAATTATAATTAATAATGTCCCCTCTAACTTAATTTCCTGGCTCCGCCACTGCTTCCGGTGATATTCTTCCTCTTTCTCTTCTTTTTTTCTTCTTCTTCTTCCCCTTCCATTCCCCTCCTCTTCCCCTTCCTCTCTCTATCTCTCTCTTGTTTTGCTCTACTGTTTCGCCGCTACCAACACTGCCAAAACCGTAATCCTAGATCTCGCACGCCCTCTCTCAAATCACCATCACTAGAAGGAGATCGAGTTTGATGGAGGAAGATCTGGGTTACGATTTAAGTTCACGAGTTTTGGGGCTTGGTACAAATCAAAATGAGGAGTTGTGGGGTTTGAAGATGAAGATGATGATGGAAGGAGATCAAGTGAGAGAGAGACAGAGACAGAGACAAAGAAGAGAACCCTAAAGGGAGAGAGATAGAGAGAGAGAGAAAGAGTGGATCAATGATTTCAGTGTTGCCGTCGACGCCCCGCTCGCCATCACCGTAGATCCGAAACTCTTCTTCTTTATACTCTGTTTGTTTGTTTGTTTTTTTTTTTTTTGGTGTTAGTGGTTACGACGGATTCCAATAAGAAATGTAGCGACGTCAGGGGCAATGGAGCGGAGACGGTAGCGGTGTAGCAAGGGGTTGAAAATCGTCGAAAAAAGAATGCGACAATCGGATGTGATGGAATGGCTGATAGGATTAGGGTTAGGGTTTTCAAAATCAGGGTCAAAAGGTTATGGACAAGGGTAAAAGAGGGACTTCATGTTTAGACAAAATTGAAATTAAAAAAAATATATAAAAAAAAATGGGGGGTCCTAAGTAAAAAGGTAAGTGTAGATAGCATTGTTCTAAACTTAATACATTATGTGTTACACATATAATGAATTTAATTTATTGGTGATTATAAGAAGTTAGTTTCTTTCTAATTCACGGTAGACTAAATGAACTACAAAGGTATAGCCGGGGCCTTTAAGCCCACTATGGAACCTCCTTCAAATACACAAAATTTTACAAGAAAAAAGAATGATGAAATTCTTAAAAGATGGCATGTAGTGGGCTTAAAGGCACATATTGCATGCACCTCTTTCAGAGTTTTAAAATATTTTTCTTTGATCTGCCTAGCATGCTCCTTCTCTTCAGCAAGGATCTTTTTTTTTTTTTGGTGTCTCTACTAACTTCCCTCTTTACAACAGTTAAGATTCACCTTAAGAGAATTTAATGACTCAAATTACTTTATTAAAAAATAATTTTTATTTTTTTTAATAAAATGATCTAGACCGTTAGATTGAGACCAGGTAAAAAAAAAAAAAAAAGTTAGGAGAGGATCCTTGCTCTCTCTCCCCACTCCAATATCTTCTTCCACTTTCCGCAGTCTTGCTGTCATGTCATGAGTCATGCCACGTGTCAATTTAATTTTCAAAAAGATTCATTTAACATTCTAGAGTCACCATTGCTGCAATCATTAAAATTTAATCTGATAATCTTGAGATTATGGGTTTAAATTTTGGAACTATCACTTTATGCATTATATCAAGAATTAAGTGCGTACTCAATTTTTCTCCTTTTAATGTACCAATTAGTGTATTAACTAGTGTACCAACATTAGTTATGACATTATTATTGACCTCACTCATTAATCACATTACAAATCTCAAAAACCTCTTAAATTATACCACATTATTAATTAGTACATTAGTTACTATACTCAATTTTTTTTCCTTTCTAAACACGCATTAAAATATACTAATTGAATTTTTTTTTCTTTTTATTTATTATTTTTTAATCCACGTAGCATTCTAGAAGTAAAAGGTCCTTAGTGGCCTTCACGCATCCACCGGTTCATAAAATTGTTCTCCCCGTCTTCTTTTTTTTTTTTGAATAAATAAAAAGATATAGATCCGCCTATATATATAATAAAAAAAATACTGCTTCCGTTTCAAAATAATATTCCATTTTGAAAAATTTAGAGTGTGTTTAGTTTATGTTTTCAGATAAATTTTCAAAAAAAAAAAAAAATTTGAGAGAAAATTTAGAAATTTTTTTAGTTTGTTTGATTGTATATTTTGAAAATAATTTTGGAGTTGAGAGTTTAAATTGATTTTATATTTTGTTATAGTTGAGAAGATGTGTGTGAGAAAAAAATGATTGAGAATGAGAAAAACAGTAATTGATTGATGTTTAAGAGAGAGAAAGTGATTTTGGATTTCAAAAAAATTTTTGAAATTTTTTCTCAAAAATTGTATCTTGAAATACAAACCAAATAGGCCTTAATTTTTTTTAGTAGTACAATTATTACACTTTAAAAAAATTAAATTTTCAAAATTATCTTTTGATAATACTTTTTTAGAGAATATCAATTGTCATAATTGTAATTTTGTGTTGTTAATGAATTTGAAAAAATTACTAAATAGAAAATTCATATTATTTTAGTCTTTAAGTTTTGAAAAGAGGTTAACATTTTAGAATAATGAAAAATAAAATAATGGACTAATATTTTAGAACAAAGGGAGTATATAAATTTATTTTCTAAACTCATTTTTTAAATTAAAATAACAAAATTATCGTATATTTAAAATTGGGCACTTGCTCCAATTTTTTTTGAATTGGAGTAGAATAATGTTATATGTATCAATTAGTGTACTAATTAATTATGTGACATAATTTAAGAGATTTTTGATATTTATAATTTATATAATGAGTGAGATCAATAATAATGTCATAATTAGTGTTGGTACACTTAGTACACTAATTGGTACATATAGTATCACGAAATAACAAAATTCTATAATTCACATTTAAAAAATGTATAATTGATTTGATTATAACCTATTCGCATAAATATTAAAAAATATTAACCTGTATATAATATATATATATACACAAATTCGTATTAGTAATTATATGAGACACTAACAAATATACATAAAAAAAGAAAGTACTATATGCATCAATTAGTGTACATATTAGTATATCAACTAATATTATGATATTATTATGAATAATACTATATGTACCAATTAGTATACTAACTAGTGTACCAATTGATGATGTGGTATAATTTAAGAGATTTTTGGTATTTGTAATGTGATTAATGAGTGAGGTCAATAATAATATTATAACTAGTGTTGGCACACTAATAAGTACATTAATTGGTACATGTAACACCACCGTATTATTATTAACCACATTTATTATACAAGTTATAAATACCCACAACCATACAAATGATGTCACATCATCTGTTAGTATACTAGTGTGTACATTAATTGATACATATAGTATTATTCCACACAAAATACAGTGGTGCTACATGCACTAATTAATATAGCAATATATGTTATGACATTATTATTGATCTTGTAACAACTCAGATTTTTAATTATTCTATAGAATTTATACTAATATTATTTAATTACAGTTAGGAAAATATATAATTTATTTTATATTATTATGTGTAATTTTGTAAAATAATAAAATTATTATGAATTTAGGGGTCAAAATAATAATAATAATAATAATAATAATAATAATAATGGGCAAAAGTGAAATATTGTGAAAGGTGGCCAAACACCTGTTAAGTCTAAGTCCTTAGATGTGGTGAATCATCACCTAGGAAATTAAGCTCGAGTATAAAAGAAGGAGGCGTTTCACCTGGAAAGAAAGAAAGAAGAGAGAGTTACCAATAAATCCTAAATGTTGAACTTATGTTCCATTTAGTCCTAAATTAATACTTGTGATCCATTTAGTCCTCTATGTTATGTGAAAGACATAAGTGACCTTTGCTTGACTTTATAAACAGCTGTGTGATTTAAATTGGTACGTTGTTGGTGGTAAGCATTAGTCACGTGTGGCTATATGTAAATGTTCATTAGTTTGTATGATGAACATGTGGCAAATTGTGCGATTGGATGGGTGCCACACAACACAAAAGTATACTATAAGGTTTTTATGCTGTATGCTTTTTGTGTGTAGTGTACGTGCCACACAACCATTTTTTTTAAGTGTTACATCATACCTATCACGTTGTTACATCAGGGAAAAATACACTAAACAAAATTTTTTTTTTTTTGAGTAAAAGTTTTGGAGTGTCACGTCATACTCGTCGCGTTGTCACATTTAAGAAAAGTACACTAAGGAGTTTTTAATTTTTTTGGAGTGTCACATTTATACCTGCCACATTGGAGTATATTTTTTTTAGAGTGTCACATCATATCCGTCATGTTGTCACGTTTGAAAAAAGTACACTAAAGAGTTTTTTTTTTTTTTGAAGTGTCACATTATACACGCTACATTGTCACATTAAGAAAAAGTACACTAAAGATTTTTTTTGAAGTGTCACATCATACCCGCCACGTTGTTACATTAGGGAAAAATATACTAAAGAAATTTTATTTTTTTTACAAAAAATTTATGGAGTGTCACATCATATTCGCCACGTTATCACATTTAAGAAAAGTGAGTTTTTAATTTTTTTAGAGTGTCACATTAATACCTGTCACATTGGAGTATCACATCATACTTGCCACATTAATAAAAAGGTACAGTTGTCCATCAAAACACTACCAAAATAAAAAATAGGACCACATGGAAAGAAACTCTCTATTAATAGGACTTAACAGATCAATAGAAAAAACTTAAGACTAATTAGAGTACTTGTTTTTGAGATGGGATTTATTGGTAAATATCCCAAGAAAGGAAAGAAAAAAAAAAGAAAGAAAAGGAAAGAAAGAGAGAAAGGAAGGAGAAAGAAAAGAGAGGAGGAAGGGAAAAAAAATAATGGAAGCTAAGAGAGTCTTTAATAGTGGAAAGAAAAAGTAAGGTATTAAAGTTAAGGTGAGTTATATTGTACTTTGAGACACCATAATATATTTTACTTATATTTTGACTTACCAAATGTTATTTTATACAAGTTATGTTTTAGTAGTATATTAATAAAAGTTATGTTTTATAAATTATATTACTATTTCCAGTTACATGTGTTATTTTCTGAACTCTATTTGCTAAAATGAAATCCATGGATATGTTTGTTTATATTTTAAAGAATATTTGACTATGACCTTATAAACAATTATGTTTTGTAAGTACCACCACGGGAGTGCCTTGGGGGATTTAAATAATCATTGGCTTTTGTTTGAACACTTTGTGGTCCTCTATTTGTCATGGATCCGGTGACCTCTGTTCTATGCGGAGTAAAATGCTGTGCGGAGATAAGTGCTACACTATTGCGGGAGTCACCTCTATAATTCGTATGAGCCACCTCTTGAATCCGTACCTCTGTTCGAACTGTTACTTCTATGACCTCTATTTTGTTCTGTTCGGTACTGTGGTTATGGTTGTTTATTTGCATAATTTCTGTATTTCAGTTTCTGCTACTTAAATGATTTATTTACCAAACTGAGTTATGTAAATGTTTTGGCCTAACTAACTATCCATGGTTATTTCGTGTCCCTTCTACTCTTGGTATAATATTTCTCACTCTGCCATGTGCTTATAGTTGTTTACCAATTTTCAGGAAACAATATACTTCAGAAATAGCTTTTGGAAAGTCTTAGACGTGGAGCTGCGGAATAGACACACACAACACTTTTATGATATTTTTTTTATATGTAAATATCGGCCTTTTTGGTCAGCAAATTTTGTAATAAAAATAGAAGCTCCGATGATTATTTTGGTATCCTCATTTAAATATTACTTCTGCTTGCGTTTATTAATTTGTTTAAGAATTGGCCTTGATAATCCTATGTGATTCGTGATTAGATAAAGATTAAAATATTCCAAACACTCAAAAATTCCAAAACACTCAATCTAAAATCATCAAGCACTTACGAGAGTGATTTTAGTTTGTTTGTTTTTAGGAATAAATAATAAATCAACACAAAAGATTTTTTACGTGGAAAAAATCACAATTGAAGAACCTTCAATTGTAATCAAAAACCACGGGCGAACCGCCACTAATCAATCCACTACAGAAGGACTACAAGGTTACAAAGAAACCATACAAATTACCCAACTCAGTCAATTTGTCTCTGAATCTTCTGTAACTCTTTCACCACGCCTTCGTCACGGAACTGATTCTGAAGTTGATTCCACACCACAACTTCACTTGTCGAATTAACGACTACGTAAAGAATCAAACGCCTTTTGAAACTTTACGTGATGATCTTCGGATCTCACCGAAGAGAACACTCTTGAATATGTAGTATCAAACTCTCTGATGTATGAATCTCAACTCATGAGTTTTAGAACTCTCTCAAGAACATCAAAGAAAAACTCATCAAACTCTCAGAAGAATACTTCAAACAAAACTCTAGAATTCTTGAATTAAATCTAGAAAAAGTTAGATTGGTTTGAGATGAAAACCATCTACTTATAGCAAATCAAAAGGAGTCCCAGATCTGAAAGAAACCGACTACTTGAATCCAATCCGGAATCTGAAACTCGCGAGCTCCGCTCGAGCGCTCCACTCTCCGCTCGAGCAGCCTGAACAAAAGATGTGTGTGATTTAAGCTGAGGTACGCTCGAGCGCTTCCTCTTCCGCTCGAGCGTGAAATCACACTCTTCAGTACTTCTGTAAACCTGTCAATATACTGAGGTCCTCCAATCTACGCTCGAGCGCACATGGCCCCGCTCGAGCGGGAAGTACAAAAATACAAAAATTACATTTTGATCAGGCACAAAGTTTTGTCACCGGATTTGACAATAAAGGGACCTAACAGGCCTGATGTAACTTTAGTTACTAGCAATCACGATATTTAACCCTTGGGTACGGAGAGCGAGTCGTGACAGATCTCACTTATTATACAAATTATAAATATCCAAAACCTCTAACATTATGTCACATCATCGATTAATATATTAATTGATATACTATTTGATGCATATAGTATTATTTCACGTGGATAGAGAAAATTAAACTACTATTAGCTTTTAATAAGATGCAAGAGCTAA
The DNA here is from genome assembly GCA_030407325.1 of Camellia japonica. Lineage (NCBI taxonomy): Eukaryota > Viridiplantae > Streptophyta > Magnoliopsida > Ericales > Theaceae > Camellia > Camellia japonica. The sequence continues at coordinate 137,139,302 of JAPPVO010000013.1, forward strand.
TAAATAAATTGAATTTAAAATATTTTAAATCATACAACACCGCTATATTCACATAATTTTTACAACTTGAATGTACATAATTGAGACTCTTACCAGTAAGACTTTTCGAAACAAATAATTCTAACGGATAAGAGTCTCATTTGGACAGATTCAGAAGGAAAAAATTATGTGAATAAATAATTAATCTAAATCATATTAGTTTTTGTTTACTTACTTCAAGTTATCAATTTTCTGAATATGAAAACGAAAATGATGAGTGTCACCAAATTATTTTTTAATTATTTAAAATTTCTTTCAAAAAAATAGGTTTTAAAAACCAAACCAAACTCTAATAAATGGATTGGACGCACTACTCATCTCATCTCTTGTGGGCTTGTCCTTTTTTTGGGTAAGTTTGGGGCTTATCATATAACTTGTTTTGATTATAAAAAAAAATTTATTAACAAAAATAAAAGTTTATTATATATATATATATATATATTTAGAGGGGAAAATTTTATTATCTTTAAATATACAAATACAGGGAGGCAATACAACTATGGATAATAACCCTTAACCAAAACAAAAAATAAAATAAAATAAAATTAGTAAGAATCCAACAAAAGCACACCACCACAAGTACAATAGAACTCTCTAATCAGCAAAACAAGAAAATTACTAATAATGAAGTCTGAACCGCCCAAAAGAATATACAATAAGTGGAAATTGTATTCATCACCAATAATTATTGTAACAGCTCAATAAGAGCTGAAATACAAAATCCATTTCCTAACAGACCATAAAACATATTAAAGATTTGTTTTTCCAAATGATGGTGATGATTCTAAACCACCATAACATCAAGTGTTGAAATACAATAATATATGCAATTTCAAAATCAATAGTTGCATTTCAGCTGACCATGTTATTCAAATAAGACCTCAACTTTTGTATGTGTCTTATTTAATTAATTAATTACTACTAAAATTGTTGTTACTACATAACTAAAACTGGTCAAATACACAATCTTAATGAAGTAACACATTATAATAACCAAACTACATAAGGTAAATAAAATAAGGACAAATACAAGAAAGAAAGAACAAAAATAAAAAGTTTAGGTACAAGCTTGGCTTATGTTTAACTAGAGAAATGTTTGTGATAAAATTATCGAAGACAGAGACTTTATTGAGTTGAGTTGAGTTGAGTCGAGTCGAGTCGAGCGGAGCCAATGTATTTAAGTTTTTAATTTAATTAATAGGGAAATAGTTGAATGGGAAGACTCTTCTTAGAGATAGGCATGGGATTAACAACAATCTTCTCATCGGGAATCAATTTCCCCCACTTGAACCTTTAAACAAGGTTGTGCATGAATACCAATATTTCCAAATGAGCATACTCTTTTCCAGGGCACATCCTTGGCCCTCCTTCAAATGGTACAAACGTGTAAGGCACTGGTCCTCTTCCATCAAATCTCGATGGGTCGAATTTATATGGTTCCAAGAAATATTCTGGATTTTTATGAGTTGAGTGCGTGCTCCAATATATCTACATACATACAAACATTTAAAATTTAACAACAAACAAGAAATGTGAATAATTAACTTAACGATTAAATTTGTACACAAAATGTGTTTCTTGCATTTATTATAGAAAATATCAATCAAACACATAAACTTATCACATAATTAAATACTACTCTCTCATAATTTCTATACAAGTAGAAGAATAATTAACTTATGAAGTAGGTAGTGTACCTTCCAACCCTTTGGGATATAGAAGCCTTCGTACATGAAATCAGTCAAGACATCTCTGAAAGCACCTTGAGCAGGTGGTGCAAGTCTCAACACTTCACAGGCTATACATTCCATGATAATTTCATCTTTTGAATGTCATCCCAATTTAATAATTCACCAGGACCTTTCGATTTTGCAATATCCATTTGCTCTGCATGTTCACAAAGGACCAAAAAAACCCAAAAAAAAAAAAAAAAAAGAAAAAAAAATTTAAATTATGTTAAAATCATAAAAACTATACTTGTCATGCCAATTCAACAATTCATCTGGAGCTTTTGGCAACTCTCACTTTTCTACTCTAGCATTCCTCTTTTAAGCATTACATCTTTACTTGTTAAATCAATTCTATATCATACTTTTTTTTTTTTGCTACAGAGTAAATTACAAATACACCCCATGAGTTTTGTTTAAAGTACAGATTACCCCCTGTGGTTTGAAAAATTACAAATACCCCTTTATTAGAATTTTTTATTTAACAGAATTAACTAAAAAATGAAATTCATAATTGTTCTCCTGTACAATAATAAAATTACCTAAATTATTAATTAAAACATATTTCTAACATCGTTATTGACTTGATGATTTATTAATAAAAGAGGCGTTTTGTTATAAAATTAGAAATCTCAGGGGGTGGAATGTAATTTCCAAAACCACAGAAGCAATTCGTATTTCAATCAAACCTCAGAAGTGTATTTGTAATTTACCCTTTTCTAAAAGACCAATTAAATGAAATTGTGTAGTTACAATTAGGGTGAAGTACTAATAAATCTCAAATAGTGGTCTTATAAACTATTTGGTCTTCCATTTTTTCTTATAGACCAAAAAGTCTCATTCTAGTGTGAATTACATAAAGGGCCAAGTATAAACGCGCGTATGTTACGTATTGAGGGATAAATGTGAGTTTTCTCATAATGTTGAAATTACTAAACGTAACACTTCAAAAAAATTTCTTAGTTTACTTTTCTTAAACATAACACTTCAATATAACACTAAAAAAACATAAAACTTTAATGTAATACACTAAAAACCTCTTTAGTGTATTTTTCTTTAATGCAACAATGTGGGCATTATAAAAAAAAAAAAAATTCTTAATGTACTTTTTCAAAACATAACAATCCAATTAATATAACACACAAAAACTCTTTAGTGTGCTTTTCCAAACGTAACACTCCAATGTAATACACTAAAAACCTCCTTAGTGTACTTTTCTCAAACATAATAATGTAACATTTTAGAAGAACTCCTTTGTGTATTTTTTCCAAACATAACATTCCAATCAATGTAACACACAAAAAATTCAGTATATTTTTTTTCAACTGTAACACTCTAATGTAATATTAGAAAATCACACTAACAGAAATATAGATTTTCATACTTAACAACCAACACTTCAGCCACCAATCCCTTAAAAAAGAATATTTCACACCTCACATTTCCATTCTCATACTAAAAATGAATCAGAAAATTGAAAAAATGAATCACAAAAGGACATTCACTTAAACTCAAATGGCACCAAATCAAATAAATATAACTTTTCGAAACAAAAAGGACTAATTGGTTCATAAAAAAACTCTTAAAACTAAATGGATCAACATTCTCTCATATGGGAATTATGAGTAAATTTTCCTTACGATTTATTGAATTAAATTAATTTTTTTTTAATATATATAAACTATACAAAAAAAAAATCTAAAATATAACATGTTAAATAACCAAAATAAGATACCACATATCTAATTGTTTTGGATTGGACTCTTTCCAAATTGTATCTCCACTCCAATTCAGTGAACATATTAATAAAATGATAACATGTAAGTTTTTAAAAAAAAAAAAATTAAAAGATCACATATTTTTTATGTATCACTTTTTTTAACGTTAATAAAATTCTCAATAAAAAATAAATTTATTTTGAGGTGAAAAAAAAAATTAAGTATTTATTGACAGAGGTCAAAAAAAAAATTAAAAAAAATTAATGCATCAAAAGTAGGGAGCTCACTATAAAAAAAGTTAAATGCAACTAATGACTTGATTCACATGATTTTCTGTTTTTAAATTTGGCCAAAGCTATATAAACTTAATTTTTTTTATCATATATTTTAATCAATCAATAATAAATTATTTGTAAATATAAATAGAATTACATTAATTTAGACAATATATCAACACATATCTATAAACACAAAAATTAACACAAAAGAAAGCCCATAATAAAAGTAATAACAAACTTGTTAGCTGGAAATTTATCAAGATTCATCTGGTAACTTTCTTATGCAGACTGCCACTACTCCAGTTGATCCTCAGACTCGTCTTACACCTCTTGATGGTTCCTTATTGTCTAATGCCATTTTATATCGTCAACTAGTTGGTAGTCTTGTCTATCTCACAGTTATTCGTTCAGATATTGATTATGCTATTCACAATCTCAGTCAATTCATGGCTGCCCCCCGTCCACACTATGATGCTCTGGTTCGCATTTTGCACTATCTCAAAAGCACTCTGTTTCATGGTATTCACTATTCCGCTCAGTTTTCTCTACAACTACATGCATTTTCTGATGCAAATTGAGTAGGAGATCCTACTAACCACCGTTCCTTTACTGGGCTCTGCTTCTTCTTGGGCAACTCTTTCATTGCCTGGCGTAGCAAGAAGCAAACTCGTGTTGCTCGTTCTAGTATCGAGGCTGAGTATCGTGCTCTTGCTGACACTACTCAGGAGCTTGTATGACTTCGTTGGCTTTTTTCTGATATGGGAGTTTCTCATTCTGCTGCCACCAATCTTTATTATGATAACCAGAGTGCTATTTAGATTGCACATAATGATGTCTTCCATGATCGCACAAAGCATATTGAGATAGATTGCCATTTCATGCGCCAGCATATTACTAGGGGCAATGTTTGTCTTCTCTTTGTTTCCTCTGCTGATCAGACTGCTGACCTCTTCACCAAAGCTCATCCTTCAGGATGCTTCTCTGATCTCCTCTCCAAGCTGAAGTTGATTTATGCCTTACCACATTGAGCTTGAGAGAGGTGTTAACTGTATACTTACCTATACCTATACTTAGGATTCTTGTACAGTTGGGATTCTTGTACACTTAGGTTTCTTGTATACTTAGGTTTCTAGACTTATATATACATGCTTCTCCTATTATATTGTATTGATTCATTAATATAGTTTATATACTTCTCTCTCTCTCTCTCTCTCTCTCTCTCTCTCTCTCTCTCTCTATTAATCTTTCAAAACTCAATATAACAAAAAAATTCATAATAAAAGAAAAATAATTATTATTTATCTTCAAGTTGATCCCGGACCCAATATCTCTATATGTTGTTCTCTATATGTGGATAATATATTTAAATTTTAAGTAATTTTTTGATAAGTAACATTATATGATAAGTTAAAACTACAATAATAAGATAACTAACGTTTCACATCTATACACAACGAATATCACAGAAAAATATGAAATCAAATGTATATGTGAGTACAAAGAGGTTCACATTAGATGAAAATATACATCTAGCTAGTGGATTCATATCATTTCAATTCCAAAATGGCATTATTAATTTTTGAGGGGTGCATTTAGAGGCACCCGAGATGATCAAATTAAGTAGAGTAAAATTAGGAACATACATACCCTTGTAAACTCCTTGATAGATGTGAGGTAACTCTGCAAGTTACTTGACAATAAAAGCACAAGCAGAGCTTGCAGTGTCATAGCCACCAATAAGCAAACCCAATATCTTATCTGCAATATCACTCTCCTTCATGAACTTGCCATCCACATCTGCCATGAGCAACATGTGGGACAATATATCTTACGTTGGTGACGCCTTCTATAACGAGTTGAATCAAATTGAATTTAAACTTTAATCTCAGTTGGGAATTTATTTTAAATTATTAAATTCCATTCATTTTGAACCTAATTGATTGAATCGTGACCCGTTAGTAACCATGAAATATTGTTCTGGTTTTATTATTATTATTTGATTACCATAAAAGAGTTGTGAATATTTATGATGTATACCATTAAATGAGAGTTATATTTTGTGATAGCAAAAATTATACCATTTTATAATTTTATGTTACAAAATTTTATAATTTTGCTAAATCATAATTTTAATTGTAGATATTTTTATCAATTTTGAGGATAGAACTATGTGGGGTCTGCTAGCCATGCCTTGTTTGGGTGATTGGTTTGCCACTTGCTTAGCTTTTGTTTATATATACTTTTTTAATCAATTTCTCTACCAGCACAAGGCAGAGAAATAAGGAGACTTGGATTACTTTTGTTTGTTTCCATCAAACACCTCTCTCTCTCAGTTATCTCTCTCCTTCTGAATTTTTTTTTTCTTTGGTTATTTTTATTATTATATAAAATCCTTTATTCATCAAAACCTGTTAGGTTTTAGACCCCAGTTCCATAGATCAAATTGTAGAGGGTTCTGAGGGCTCCGATTTAATCTGAACGAATCGAAATTTTATCGCCGAAATTTTTTATTTTCTTGGAAGCTCTTGGATCGAGGTAGGGATTTTTCCTACACTTCTTTATGTACTTTTACTTGATTATATGGAGCTTAGAGTTGTATATAATTTAATTAGAATTTTTGAAAAATTTGTGATTTATTTGCTTAAATGGGAAATTTTGAGAAAAATAAAGAGTTGATGTCCAAATTGTGAAAGTGTAAACTTGGAATATGTTTGTAAGGTTATGAAAGAGTTATGTTTTAAATTTGAACAAAAACAGACTTCGATTCGATTGGTTTTGAAATTTTTACCATTTTGCGACCAAAAGAGCATTTTTAAAGAAAACAAAGGAATTACGTTTAACTTTTGGGGCTTTTGATCAAAATAGGATGTCATAGTTGAATAATTCTTGGAGAATGAGTTTGGAAAGAAAATGATGTTTTTTTGGGCATTAACTGTATTATTTTGCTTAATGTATCTGTTGGAATAAAACCGACACGATTAGAAATGGACCTTAAGAGGTTACCGGACGTGATTGTGATATGAAAACTAGTGTAGTTGTTCATATTTAATGAGATGTGGAATAGATTGCATTTATCGGAATTTAATTGTTTAAATATCTGTTTAGAAATATTTGTTTGGGTTATCGGTGGAGGATAGCCATGATTGTTGTAGAAAGGCATGAGACTTAGGTAAATCGAACCACATTTCTCATTTGTTGCATTGGACATTGCATTACATTTATTTCATTGGAAATGTATCTGTTTTTGAGAAATGTTTGTAAATGTATCTGTTTGCGAAAAGATAAATACTTGGTGAATCTGGATAGAGGGTGTGGAATCGTGCGGTTAGGTGTCGAGCCTTGCATTTTACTGGTAAAAATGACAGTGGTAGTGCATTAGGGCCTACTTGCAGACACTCACCTAGAGATTCATGGAGCTTGTATTCATGTAATAGATATGATTTAAAATGGAAATGGTTTTATATCTGTTGTTGTATCTCAGCATTGCATGCTTTATAAAAAGAGAGATAAACTGTTTTATCATGAGCATGGCATGAGCATACTCCTCTTTAGTCTTGTCATGGTCCATATGTTGTGTAGTATATTTCTACTGGGCTGTGGCTCACCCTATAAGGGAAACCATTTCAGGTACAAGTGATATGCCTCCGCCAAGGCACTGACTTGGGAGGACTCGGAGTTGAGACTCCGTTTTTGTTTTATTGTTATTTGTTGAATGTAAGCCCAGGGCTGTATTTGCGTTGAGTTGAAACTCCATTTTGTGTAACCAAGAATGTTCTTGGATAAATTTGTAAGCCTGTAGAGAGCTTATTATCTGTTTAGCTTCCATTTCATACTTGTTGTAAAATACATGTTTGGAATGGAACTGGGGCATTGAGATGTGAACAACATGTATTTGACATTTGGGATTTAATGGAAATGGATGTATAGAATAGTTAGCTATAATATATGTGTTTGTCTATCATGTGGGTTTTGTTGCATAAATAAATATACCCTGCCCAATTTCTGGGGCGTTACACCTTCCCCTCTGCCAAGTCAATCTTTCTTTGCTTGATGATCCTCCGTAGGAACTCTTTTCTAATGTATTCGGACGCCTTGATGGAGCGATGAAATGGTGTCCCTGGCAAGTCCACTGGGATTGACACTAACCCCTCTGACAAGAGCTTGAAACGTTCCAAGAATCTATCAACTTCCTTTGGATCTTCTATGCTAAGAAACAATCAACATGCAATCCAGAATGTGTAGCGTTGGGTGAGTGGGTAGACCACAACAATCATGTCCTATAAAATTATATGCAACAACAAAATTAATAATTATTTAAATAAAATTTATTGTATTTATTTATTCATAAATACAATTGTACAATAGTTTAAGTACAATTATACTTAAAAATAGATTTATATGCTTTTAAATATGAGTCTCGGAATATGAGATTATGACGTTCTTCCCTTTTTGTAAAATTTAATTATCATTTTCCTATAAACATACACGTGTAAATGTGAAAGTACAATGCAAGAAAATAACTCAAATTATTTACTTGCATGTACTTGCAAGGAAAAAGTTTTATATATTTATAGGGTACCAAGTAGTATTATTTTTTCACCAATTACAATTATGTATGCTCTCTAGTGTTTCTCAAACATTTAACAATATAGTCTATATTCTACTACTTTTTACCAATGGTAATAATAAAATGTACCACATGGGTATATCATATCCACATATAAAAATCACTCACTTGCAAGGGTACAATTATTTATTTCCCAAATTACTTGGCTTTTTCTCTCAATATTGAAAGTCATAAATAGAAACACGCCATCTTAAAAAAAGTAGACGGTGGAGTAATTTTTATATGCATTTAGGATATATATTATGTGGTATTTTTTACTATTGTGATTAGTTTTGACAGTAAGATTTATTACATTTAAGTTGGACGTTTGTAAAATAATAAGAAACATATACATTTGTAATTGGTAAAAAATAATGTCACAGAGTATCCTATTAACATATAAAAATTTCTCTAGAAAGTGACTTTAAGAAAGAATTGGGACACTTGCCATTCTCTCCTTTCTAGTTTGAGATCGGATTGGAGCATACTGTTGGGCCTGTGAGGCCCACTACGGGTCCTGTTTTAATAATCTGAACCATTCAATATGTAAAATTCGTCGAGTATTTTATCCTTGTAAAAAATTATGTTGATCGAATATCAATAACTATTTGATCGAATCAGATTTTTGTCAACGGTAAATATAATTTTTAAAATAAATTGTTAAAAAAATTTAATCCGATCAAGTAGCTATCGATATCCAATCAATGCGATGTTTTACCGGAATAAAATACTCGACGAGCTCTATACATTGAATGGTTCAGATTATTGAAATAGAAATCGTGATAGACTTCACGAAGTTAACAATGCTGTCCAATCCACAAAATAGACTAATAAATTCTTAATAGCAAATAGCAGTTGAAATGAAGACAACCTATTTCAATATATCGTTTCTCACAAAGTGACCATTCGTCATTCTGCACTTTTGTTTCCTTCTTTAAACTAAAAAATTGTTTATTATTATTTTTTTGTCTTTGTAATTTTTTTTATATTTAACTTATTTTTAAAAAATATTAACCTAATCTAAATCTACCAAAAAAATAAATAAATAAATAAATAAACCTTTTTTAAAAAAAAATTCAAGATTTTTTTTTTTTTATTAATTATCTTCAAGTGAGTATTTTGGGTTTTTTTTTTTTTTTTGAAGTTAAGATCTACTTAGCTTTTTTTCTTTCTTTTTAAATTAAAAAACTTGTAAAATTGAGGGGTTTGTTGGCCCCATTTGGTGTAATTGTTAAAACAGATTATAGATTATAGATTATAGCTTTAATCAGAAAATGTTAATCTGTTTGGTGTAACTGTTGGATTATATATTTAAGTTGCTGAATAGTATTTGTTAAATAAGCTGTGAAGTAACTTTTTCAATTAACTTTTAGTTTTTGTTATTCACTACTTGTCTACATTTCTCATAAAAAAAAAATAATAATATTCTATAGTCCATTTGGGTCTTTTTCTATTTTTAAAAAAATAAAAAATAAAAAAATCTAAGAGTAACTGTAAATTAACATGTCCACGGCAAAAACTAATAATCAGAAGTAAGGGGTAAGCAGCTTCTCAGAATCAATTTTTTTGACTTAAAATAGGTTGTTAGAATCAAAAGTTATTTGAAATAAATTTAACCAAACAGTCTAAAATAACTTTTCAAAAGCCAAAAATCATAAGTTGGCTTAAAAAAGCCCAAACAAACACCCCCGTTGCGTGATTCTGAGCAACAATAGTAGAGGAGTTTTTATTCTCGGAATCTCTCAGTGCAATTCATTTTCTTGTACATGTAATTTTATATTTTTAATAAAACTTTATTTTGTTAATAAAAAAAGGGTGATGCACCAATAAATCCCAAATTAACAACTTATACACTGTTTAGTCCTAAAAGTTTTCTTATAGACTGAAAGGTCCTATTATAGGAAAATTGACCATAGAGGGCATATACATCAAACATCATCATCATCAAAACAACATCAAACATCACAACATCATTATCAAAACAACATCAAACATCATCATCAAAACAACATCAAACATCACAACATCATCATCGAACAACATCACAACATAATCATCAAACATCATCAAACATCATTCGTCAAACATCAAACACAGATTCTCAACCATTAAACATTAGGATTATTCATCAAACATCAAACATTATTCGTCAAACATCAAACATCAGATTTATGCGTAACATCATCGAAACAACATCAAACATCATCATCAAAACAACATCAAACATCACAACATCAACATCAAAACAATATCAAAATAACGATTAAACAATTTTTAAAATAACAATTAAACATCAAACATTAAACACAGATTCTGCAACATTAACATCATCAAACAACCTACACCCCCCCCCTCTCTCTCTCTCTCTTCCAAGACCCAATTTCAAAAGATACCCAGATCTCAAATTCCTCTGAATTTCCAACATCAAAATCGATCATTAATCATTTTATGGGTTCGAACTTCAGCGATGGATATATTTTATCCTCAGCCAAACACTGATTAATGAACATCAAAAAATACCATAAAATAGAACATCACTGTGTTAACCATCATGAACATCAAACATTAAAGAGAGAGAAAGCGGGTCAATGGTTTTAGTTGAGGGTGAAAAGGCAACACAAACAAATTAGAATTTTCAATTTTGTGAATTTGTAGTCAAAACCTAAAAATTGATCACTTCTATGGCCTTTCCTATAACTATCCTCAAACATCAAACATCAAAAACATCTCAGATCGAATTCGAGCCCCCCCCCGGCAATCACCTCTCTCTCTCAACTCCGACGTGTTTTGGAAACCCTAGCAATGGCAGACCAATCAGCCGCTGTCGATCTCATCCCTCCAAACACTAGCAATGGCGCTGTCTTCGGCGAATGAATCAGAGGCTGTGACGATGTACTGTATTTTCTTGAATTAAGGGAAAGCACCAATAAATCGTCCAATTTCTCGAATCAAAAGATTGGGTTTCAGAGTCGGTTCTCTCTGTAGGGATCTTTGTTCCGTTAGGATGCGGTTTAGCTTTGTGTATTTGTTGTTTATTTCGGTTTTAGGAATCGCTAGGTTAGGTTTTACAATGAATTCAATATCAAATTGATTGGTGTTTGTGTAATTATGCAGTTACATATCTGGATGGAGTTGTTTTCAATCAGATTATATGTCTTCGTTATGCGTTTTTAGGTTTATATTGGAATGTTCTCTGTTAAAAAGTTAGTATACTGGACTGGAGATCACATAATTTTTGTGTAATAGATACAATTTAGATACAATGTTTGATGTTGTTTTGATGATGATGTTTGATGTTGTTTTGATGATGATGTATACATAGGACTAAATGGTGCATAAGAAAACTTTTAGGACTAAATGATTCAACTTTTCAGAAAATAGGATTTATGGGTAAATTTTCCATAAAAAAAAGTGTGTTTTTCCCGATATCTTCATAAATATATTACTTTTTAAACCAAAAAAAATTTGATTAAAATATTAAAAAGAGAATAAAAAATAAATAAATAAAACTTTAAAAATTTGTGCAAAAACTAATGATCTGTTTGGTTTAGTTTTAAATTTATGATTTGAATGTAGAGTTGTGTTCTGAATTTTGAGTTTTTGAATCATGTTTTGAAAATAGAAAATTTATTTGGTTATAAATTTTGAAAATAGTTTTGAGATGATTTGTAATTTTTAAATTTTTTTAATTGATTAATGCATAAAATGTGAGAGAAGAGATGAGAGAGAAAAAACAATTGATTGATTGATTATTAATAATAAAAAATAAAAATAAAAAATAAAAAAGAGAAGAGAGAAATTTTGAAAATATTGTATTTTAAAATTTTATTTAGTTATGAGTTTTGATTCAAATTATGATTTGAAAATATAATTGAGTTTTGAAAAATAAATTAAACATTACGTTAAATCAAACCTTGTTCCCCTAGTCGGCAGCAAAGTGTTGCTGAGCAATGGTGTCCATGATGCCGATGTATCGCTGCAAGGCCTCCGGTTTGAAGAAATTGGGCAGCATTTTCCTCATCTTGATAGCCTCCTCTTTGGACGATGTTTGGCTAGAAGATGCGAGGATCTTGTCGACCGAGCTAGGCCACCATGACTGAAGCAGCTTGTTTTCGTTGGCAAACAAGAACTCATGTGCCGGTGCACCACAAAACACAACAGTTGGCTGTAGCATTAGATTTGTCTTGAAGATGTAAGATGTGTAGTTCGATATTTGCTCGAATATGAACTTTTCTGGTTGTCCCTTCCACCAGGCAGCCAAGTACTCGATGCTCTCCTCGATCACCGGCCATCTTGTTTTGCATGGCGGCAGGTTTTTGGCCTTGGACGGTGAGAGAAACACAATGAGAATGAGAATTATAGACAGGGAAATGAGAGAGATAGAGATATAGAAGAGCTCCATGACTGCCTTTGAGAAATGAATATATATATATATATATATATCGCAGCAAGAAGATCTTCACTCAAAACTTTTGGATCAACACACCAATTAAAAGAGATGAGAATGGCTTCCTTCTAGTCCTTCATCCGACTGAAGTGTACTGTTGGATCTGTAAGGATTTACTACGGGGTCTCATTTCGATAATCCGAATCTCTCAATGTGTAGAACTCGTCGAGACCGGTAATCGGCCCCACAGGTCTAATAATACCCTCCAGGGACTTGAGGGAAAGCCATTCCCAAAAGAGATATGAGATGTAGCACTGGCACATAAATGCAATTATGCAAGTGACTCGTGTACCTTGTGGCAGGAGCATATCAAAGTAAAACGATGTCGTTGAGGGCAAAAGAGATGACTAAGGTCTTGTTTGACAATTATATGCTTTCACTACAAGAAATAACACCTTTGCCGACTAAAAAATTGGTCACTAAAAGCCCATTTTTAGTTGGCAAAAGTTATCCGCGACCAATTTTTTTGGTCGCTACTTTGGTCGCCAATTGAGGGTCGGCAAAAGTAATTTGCGACCAAATTTTTTGTTGGTCGGGAAAAGCTGGATTTGCCGACTAAATTTTTGGTCGCTAACTATATCATTACTACGACTAATCCATTTTGTCGATAAAACACTTTGGTCGCAAAAAGTGATATTTTCCCGACCAAATATCTTAGTCGCCAATTGTCACATTCCACGACCAAATTGATTAGTCGCCAAAAATCAACGAATCGTCGACGAACAATTTAGTCGCCAAAAGGTAAGGAATTGCCGACCAATGATTCTAGTCGCAAAAGTGTAGAATTTGCCGACTAATTTTTTAGTCGCCAAATCTCTTTCTCTTTTTTTTTTTTTTTTTTGTTGAGAACAATCAATTTTTATTTATAAACATTCAATCCAATATCTAACAAAATTCATTCAACCCAACCACAATTAAGGAACAATAACATTTAAAAAAGGAACAAAGAGGAGCGTCCAAGTTTACAAGTCCATCCATTTTTGGTAGTCCTGTTAAGTGAAGAAGTTAAAAAAATTCAAAAGTTTAATCATCACTCGCAAATTACCCTTCTTCAAATTCCAAAACAGGTTATTCAAACAGAACAAAAGATATTTTTGTAAATATTTTATTCAAGATGCTTTTTTCAACTTGTGTGCATGGTTAACCATGCCACCAGAAATGGGATGGAGTAACATATATTACAAGCTCAGCAAAATTAATCTTTCAAGAGAGACAAATAAACACCTCATGCTAATATAATTGACTGTTTATATGTATAAGCGCTTCTACTACAGCGACAGGATTTGCGTCCATCTTTTTTGAGCGTGCACCTTCAAATTCCATCTCTTTATAATGCAAAGCCTTTGCAAATGCTCAACACTGAAATGAAGAGTAGAAAAGTAAGGACACCATGAATGCACAAGATGAACCAATATAGTTTTTAAGGTTTCAGAAGCAAGCAGCATACTTTATCTACAAGAGCCCCAAGTAGACAGATGTCTATAGAAAGAGGTTTTTCATCATGTTCCATGAACTCCGCCTGAAAGATAATTATGTATTCATAGGTAACAATGAGTTAAATCCATAAAAATAATAGCAGCCTCATAAATAAAGACAAATTGCTGCACAACAATGTTGCGATTTTGTTTCTCATTGGGATATTACATACTTCAGCTAGGTAAACTAAGAATTCAATTTCTGCTGATTGCAAAAAGTGTGATGGAAATTAGCATGTACGATTCATGGAATCAGAATGCAACACCCCAAGGATTTTTGGAGCTTCTATTAATAGAAATTAAGATGAACTATAAAAGAATTATAGAAAATCAGTGCAACATTTCACGGAATCAGAATGTAATACCCAAGGGACATTTGGAAGTTGTATTAATAGAAATTAAGTTGAATTATACTGAAACACTTTTACCTTCTACACAATCTAAACTGCATTGGAGCACATCTCCATAGTGTCAAAGAATTCTTCGTACTAAAGTCTTGTTTGTCAACTATACATGTTACTAAAAAATCAAAAAAATCACTATATCACATCACTCTCTCTACTTTATTTTGCATTTTAATTTTCTGTGCACTTTTTTTTTTTTGCAAAATGACCTTATCATTCTGTGCATCAACACAATGCACTCCCAAATTTTCTCAATAAGAACAAAATAATAGTGATTAAACAGACCGTTACCTTTAAAACGCCTGGAAACACTAGGCTTGGAACCAACCCATCATGAATAATGAAACAGATCACCAAACATTGGCTGGCTTCTAAAACCTTAGCTTAAAAATCTCAAACCATAGAATACAATATATATATATAATGACACTCGAAAGTAGTCTTCACTGGCCAGCCAATTAGGCAATCTGATCTCAGACTAATAGCTATGTACAACTGCAAGGCTCAACACAAGTTGACCTTACCGGCAGGTAAAATAAGTTTCATTACAATTTCGAGTAGGATCATAGTTCAAACCTAAGAAGAATTCAAGAAATTACAAATGTCGCACACAAATATAGCCAAAAACATCTCAGAATAACACTTATTTAAAATCTCTAAAATCTGAGGCCAAGGTGATTGTGCAATAATCTAAGTTCTAAACATATTTATTCCATTCAGTAGTGACATGTTTTTGCTTTGATCTGAGCAGCTGCTTTGCGTAGTAGGCTATAGCCCGATTGCAACCAAATTGGAATTCATACAGTACAGTTACAAACAACCATGTATAAAATTTCTCCCAACTCGTACAGAGTGAGTTTTTATGACAGTTGAAAATAAACATAATCATACAGCAAATACCAAATACCAACCTAATTGGATGTTCTCTGTTGAAGGGAAGAAGAAAAGAAAAAAAAAAAAAAAACCCCTATATTGGCTGTCAACTCAACTCTAATTCCAACTGAAGATGCTTCCCTTGTCACAACAAACCCCATGTCCGAGTCAAGAATCCTGGCTGAGGGGCACTACGAATGACAATGGTTATGTTTGGACATGAGTACAGCAGCACGTGAAATAGACCATTAGTGCTAATGATCGAAAAATGATCCAAAAGCAATAAATGCAATGCAACATCTAGCCTATATACATGTCTAAAACATACAATAGCATTTTTCATGGTAATGTAAAACAACACAACAGGGAATTTGAGCACATCTTCAGAACCAGGGAATTTGAAGTGAACCAATGGCATGATGGAAAATAAGATGTAAATTAGGGTGGTGAAAGTAGTATCTACACTGATTTTTTTTTTCATTGCGTAACTCAGCAGAATGAGAACAAAAACCACACTACAGGGTCAGAAAGGAATTTAAGATTTCTCATCAACCTACCAGATTCTGAATAAATTCCATTTCATCAACGAATTGAAAAATAAGATTTGAAATATGCTACTGAAGTTAATTAAGCAAAACTCCAATTACCAATTTGGGTAGAAGCTTAGAAGCATTAGAAGGAAGTCCAGCTCCATCGACCGTCCAAGGTGCATCAGGCGATTTGTTGCTATGAATATCCTTTGCTCCCGAAGTTATGATCTCATTCAACCTAGCCTGATGACAGATAAAAAGAAATAACTGCTAAGATAAGGAAATAGTAGCAGAGCAATTTTCAATCTGGAATTGTTAAGACTTGAAACATAGAAACATAACTTTATTTGATCAGAAAATATGGTTTGACAATGGCAAATATTCTTTTCAATTTAGTTATGGGAATATCAAATTTCCATCGAATTCTTTTCAATTTGTAACTCAATTGGAGTTCGATCGCTTCAAAACAAAATACCAACTACACACAATTTCCATTAGAGTACTTCAAATTTGATTCTGAATCTGAATTACATGAACACACCACACAAAGGGCAGAGGAAGAGTAATTTAACTCACACAAAGATATGATCTGATCAATTACATATACAGATAGATTATAGAGAGAGAGTACCAGGATCGAAGGGGGTCTGCAGAACCGACTCGTTTTTCTTTGTCAAAGAAATGGGAGATGGAAATCCCTTGCGAGATTTAGAGGCCAGAGAGCTGCCTCTGCAGATACCATTCTGCCTCTGCAGATTTAGAGACGACAAACACTCACCTGAACCCAAATCACAGAGGGAGACAAGAAGACAGAGATACAGAGAAGAGATCGAACAGAGAGAGAGAGAGAGGGTCGTCGATCGAATGTGGTCTGAGGATCTGTGTGAGAGAAAGACAGAGGGCGATGGCGATTTACGGCGGTGGCGATGTGCGACGGACGTGAGCAACGGTGATGTGGGACTTCGGTGAGCTAAAGAGAGTGGGCATCGATTGAGAGAGAGAACACACAGAGAGGGAGAGGGCGGACCAACATAGAGAGACACAGAGCGATTTGGAGGGGAGATTAGGGCTTTTTTTTTCTGTACAATTTGCGACCAAATTTTTTTGTCACAAAAAAAATTTCAATTCCCGCCTCCACGTTTCAAATTTCCCTTCCCAACTTTTGGTGACCAAAAGACCAAATTAGTCGCAGAAAAGGTAGCTTCGCCGACAACCTTTTTAGTCGCCAAATCTCAATAAACGGCGACTAAAATATTAGTCGCTAAAAGTACTAATTTGGCGACTAATTTTTTTTTGGTTGCTGAAAATAAGTTTTTGGAGACTAAATTTTTGGTCGCCAAAGAAAAAAAAAAATTTATTTTCCATTCGGCGACTAAATTGTTTTAGTAGCCAAAACTCAATATTCGGCAACTAAAATATTTTTGGTTGGGGAAAATAAGTTTTTGGCGACTAAAATTTTGGTCGCCAATTCCACCACGAACATATTTTTGATCTTCCGTGACCAACTTATTTTTTGGTCGCCAAAATGTGACCTTTCGCGACCAAATTTGTAGTTGGTCGCCAAAAGCATACCACTTTCTACGACCAACTCATTTTTTGGTCACCAAAATATGACCCTCTACGACCAACTCATATTTGGTCGCCAAAAATAATGATCATTCGCGACTAATTAATATTTGGTCACCAAAAGGTAACTTTTAGCTGCCAACTTTTATATTAGTTGCAGAAAGTGGTCGCTAAAAGTGCATATTCTCGTAGTGTTTAGTTAAAATGTAATTATAAGTTGTCACATGTTTTTCTTTTTTTTTCTGTATATCTTTTTGTAAAAATTTAAAAAATTACTAAAAGAACTTATTCCCAAACAAGACCTAGATCTCCCAATTTAAATGATACTCTTGGATAGGGGTGTGCATTAAACCGTCCAACCTGATCAAGCCAATCAATCCAAACTAAGCCTTGGTTTGGGAAGAAAAAGTTTTGGGACTTTTTGGTTAAAATTGGTACCAAAAAAAAAAAAAAACCTAAAAAGTTAATAAGACAAAATGTCACAGCCAAACCTTAATCATTTATTTTTTCTCTCACAAAAATTAAAAAAAAATCAAAAAGTCCATCCCAAAAGAGACTTTTTAGCCCAAGTTAAAATAACTAAAAAGTCATAAAGCCAAAAAATCAACTCATATCTCAAATCAAGCCTAAATCGATCACAAATGGTTAACTCCAAGAGCTTACTCGGTGTTGTGAAATTGAAAAAAAATATTCCCCTCCGGTTGGTAATGAGTGCATAGAGTATAAAGTTGTTCAAACCGATCCGATCGATAGTCTATATTAAACAAACAAAACATGTGGCTTTTTTATATCGGTGGTACTACATGTATCAGTTAGTGTATTAATTAGTGTACTAACACTAATTATGATATTATTATTAACTCCACTCATTAATACATTACAAATACTAAAAACCTCTTAAATTATATCACATCATCAATTTGTACACTAGTTAGTACACTAACTGGTGCATATAGCATTATTCTTTTTATATTCACTAATATGAATGAGTGATATTACATATATCAATTAGTACACTAACTAGTGTACCAACAATAGTTATGATCTTATTATTGATCCACTGATTATACGAATTACAAATATAAAAAATATCTTAAATTATGTCATAGTTAGTATACTAATTGATACATATAGCATTGCTCAATATTCAGAGAATTATTAATTTATTATCATTTAACACATGGCTCTATATTCAGAGAATTATATCATCAATATTTAGTAGTTGTTTGAGATGTGCTATATAAGTGTACTTTTTGATTTTTTGATTAAAAAAATAGAGAAAAAAATATATGTTGGGATAATTTTTTTAACTTTTTACGAAAAGATGTGTAATAAAATATTTTAGTAAAATCAAAATGACAATTTTACCCTTTTGATTTTTTAACTTTTAACTTTTTGACTTTTTTGGTAGTTAAATTCAAAGGGCAAAATAATAATTTTGTTCTAGTGATTTCCCCCACAAGCTACCCTTGAATAGTATAAACATTTTAACTTTTTAAAATAACTTTTTGACTTTTTTAACTTATCTCAAACAAGGCCTTACTCACTTTAATGAGAATGTCGATCTTTGTCTCAAGAAACCCTTTCACACCATCTTCAATATTTCTCCAGAAATTTCTCTCTCTACTTTATCTCTCTCTCTCTCCCTCTCTCTCTCTCTCCCTCCCAAGAATCCCTAATCCTTTCTGAGAGGGAGATTTATAATCTGGCTTTGGGCCGTGGAAGAAGCCGGACTGGATAGGGCTGAGCACGTTTGGGCCGAGCTAATTTGGGCCTGTTCCGAGTGGGTTTCACTCGGTCGTGGCTCAGGCCCCCTGTTTAGGCCGAGCTAACTGGGGCTTCCCTGGAGTTGATCTTGCTCGGTCGAGGCCCAGGCCCGAGGTCCAGGTCCCATGTTTGGACCGAGCTTACTTGGCCGAGATGACCGCCTGCCAACCCGGGTTCCATAGGTCGCACGCGTAACTCGGTGTGAAATGTCTTCTGTTCACCGACCGACCTGCCTTGAAATCAGCTATGCCGGAATGCTACCAAGCTTGGCCGTTATGGAGCTCGGCGAGTGGAGCACTCAGGCACGTTACGCATCACGGTCGTGGAAGACCGAGGTAATTCCGCCAGGCTGCCGAGTTCCCGCTAATGTTGTCCGGCGGTTTGGTTAGGTGGTGTTCGCTGGATTTGTGCTGATAGATGGGAGAGCAGCTCCACGTGTCGAGAGACTAATGGGTGCAAAGTTGAGCGCAGAAAGTATATAAGCTTGACTGCACCCCCATGCTGGGAAAAAAACATCATTTGGTAAAACACTCATTGTGATATATCTCACTTCTTCTCTCTCCCTAAGTGTGGCTAACTTGACCGTCGGAGGGGTTTTCCGGCCACACACCGCCGGGTAGCTCATCGCCGTTGTGCTCGCAGGTCGATCGGACAGACAAGGAGCTTCGACGAAAGGAGTACGGACAGCGACGAGTATTTCCTCCCCGTACAATTGTCGCCGTCTGTGGGAAAGTTCAACAGACAAAACCTTGTCTTCCACGCCCATCCGATCGCTTTCAATGGCGAACAACGACGAAATACCGTTGTCTGCCATTGACGGTGTTGCCCCAGAATTAGCCAGATGGAGAGACGGACTCCCCACCGTTCAACACATGGAGGACTTGGAAACTTCCCCAGGAGGACTTCTGAGAGATGCACGAGATAAGCGCTCCAGAAGTTTCGGTCGCTCCCGGAGCCTAGAGGGACACCGGCGGCGAAGAGAATCGCATGCTCGACGTTTGGAGCATAAGTTAAGAGACCAAGACATCGTCATCCAGAGAATGGCGGTAGAGGTGGAAGCTCTCAAACGCCAGGTCAAAGGAAAGCGCACCCAGCCCCGCCATTCAGGCAGCCAGAGCCAGCGACGCACTCCCTCCCTTTCTATCACCAGAAGTTATAGGGGTGGAGACCCAAACACTCCTGCAGAAAAGTCTAGCGCGCAAGATAGTACCTACCATTCCTCACGTCCGACGATCACTTCGGGATATTCTTACTCCATCCGTTCAAAGGACCTGCGGGATGTCCTGAAGGAGCGAGCTCGCAGACGGGAGGCTGTATGGGTACCGACGTTCCAGCGGTTATCTTACGGAGGTCGTCATAGTGAGGAGGTTATGATGCCGCCGCCCCGTTTGGCTGTGCCGATTCCTTTGGACACTGACTTGGCAAGGCTAAACACCTCCCCCTTCTCCCTTGAAATAGAAACCACGCCGCTCCTAGCGGGCTTTCACCAGCCCAAGTTTACACTTTATAACAGAAAAAGCGATCCGTACATACATGTAAACCACTTCCAGTAGGTGATGGCCAGACACAGGCATAATGATGCTCTTATGTGCCTTATTTTCCCATCCAGCTTGGGTGAACTGGGCTTGAAATGTTTTGGAAGACTCCCAAAAGAGAGCATTGAGAGGTGGCAACAGTTGGCGGAAGCATTCGTGACTTGTTTCAAAACTAACACAAAAACACCAAAGGAAGTGGACCCACCTTCGAAGTGTCAAGATGGAGTCGAGTGACACCCTCAAGGCATACAACTCCAGGTATTGGGAAACCTTCAACACGATCCTAGATTGCCCGATCAATTTGGCAATCACTCAGTATAAGCGCGGTCCCCGGTCGGGCATAAACTGAGGGACTTGCTTACGATGAACCAGCCGACGTCCATGGGGAATTTAATGCAGCGCATCAATAAGCACCTCCGCGTAGAGGATGATGCGGCGACATCCACCGCGAAGAAAAATCTGGTGGTAACCGACAAAAGGGCGGCTGGCAAGGTACACGCGGTCGGACAAGAGACAAACCGTCTAAATGATGGCGCCAGGAAATCAGACCGTGGACCAAGCCATCGAAACCGGGGTAGAGGTCGCCGCAACGACCGAGCAGAGTATCCCCGCGATGACGCGGCTGATGCTAACAGAAGGCTAAACGCCCGGACGAGCATCACCACGGTATTTAAGATTCCAATCTATTGCATACTTAGTGAAATCCGTAACGAGGATTACGTCCGGTTTCCTGCTAAGTTAGGCGATGCGCAAAAGGGCTTCAATCCGCGGTACCACTGCACATACCATCGGGAGCGAGGCCACCGGACGGAGGACTGTTTGCCTTTGAAGCAACACTTGGAGGAGTTAGTTGCCGCCGGTCACTTAGACCTTTACATTGATGGGGGTGTCAAGGCCGCGCATCCTACCCTGGCTGATCCGAATGGTCTGGATGACTTAGAGGCGCCCCCTCAAGAAGTGGTCAACGTGATCCACAGTATAGTGGAGCCGGCGCGGGTGTGCGAGCTCCGAGGAATGATAAAAAAGGCGGAACATATGAGGGAGGTTTTGTCAGTCCAGCCCGCAATCAAAAGGGGGAAGACCTAGAAGAAAAATGTGATTAGTTTTGTCATCTAGTGACCTAGAGCGTATTCAAACGCCGCACAACGATGCCCTGGTAGTCACCCTTCGCGTCAGGGACTTCGATGTCAAGCGCATCCTGATTGACCAAGGAAGCTCGGTTGAGATTATGTACTACGATGCATTCAACCAACTCAAACTCCGGGATACAGACTTGGCTCCGACAACTTCACCACTGGTTGGTTTCAACTCGCAACCGAAGTGGCCTCTGGGAAAGATAATTTTACCGGTCAAAGCTGGATCCGTGGTCAAGCAGGTGGAGTTTTGGGTATTGAAGGTGCCGTCTACATACAATTTGATTCTTGGTAAGGGATGGCTTCATGCTATGTAGGCGGTAGCATCAACCTATCACCGGGTTATGAGATTCCCCTCGGCTATGGGGGAAGTTGAGGAAATTTGAGGCCATCAAGTCATGTCGAAATAATGTTTCGTGGCGGTGAATGGGAGCCAAGTTGCCAAGGGCTTCGTGCAAATGATTGAAGGTCCAGAAGACCAGAGTGTCCTTGACGACGTGGGCACCAGGGCCAAGGACAAAGCTGTTGAAGAATTGGTGGATGTACGGATCGACACGAAAAGTCCAAACAAGTTCTTTTTGCTCGGATCAAGCCTGACCGCCTAAGAACAGACCGAGATGGTAGAGTTCTTGATGGTGAATATCAAAGTCTTCGTATGGTCGCATACGACATGCCTGGCATCGATCTAAGTTTTATTTGCCACCAACTCAATGTTTTCCCCGATGCACGGCTCGTCATTCACAGAACGAGGAGATCGGCTCTTCATCACGCCGAGGTAGTCGCGGAGGAAGTTAGGAACTTGTTAGAAGCAAGGGCTATCCAGGAAGTGCACTACCCTTGGTGGGTTTCAAACACGGTTGTAGTACTGAAGAAGAATAGAAAGTGGCGAGTTTGCGTCGATTACAAGACGGTCAACCGAGCTTGCCCAAAAGACAGCTTTCCTTTGCCTAGAATAGACCAGCTGGTGGACCTTACAGCCGGGCATAACAGGCTCAGTTTCTTGGATGCCTATCGCGGTTATCACCAGATCGCTATGCATCCTCGCGACCGCGAGATAACCTCTTTCACTACCCCAAGGGGATTATTCTGCTATCGAGTCATGCCTTTTGGTTTGAAGAACGCCGGGGCGACTTTCCAAAGGATGGTGACCAAGATGTTTGCTCCTCTGCTTGGCCGGACGATGGAGGCTTACATCGATGACATGGTGGTCAAAAGTAGGCAACAGGCTGACCATTTATTCGAACTAGCCAGTCATCAGATCGTTGTCGCCCTTTCCATCGAGCTTTGAAGACCAAATTTTCATGGGACGAGGAATGTGACAAGGCTTTGGCCGAACTGAAGGCGTATTTGTCTTCTGCTCCATTATTAGTGATGCCTAAGCCTGGCGAAGAACTCTACCTATATCTTGCAGTTTCTCAGCATGCAGTTAGTGCAGTGCTTGTTCGGTTAGAAGGTATCCAGCATTTTCCTATCTTTTATGTGAGCAAAACCTTGCTACCAGCAGAGTCGAGGTACTTGCCGCTTGAAAAACTAGCTTTGGCGTTGATGATGGCCTCTAGGAAATTGGCACACTATTTCCATGCTTACATAATTGTCGTGTTGACCGAGTTCCCCCTCAAAGCCTTGTTCGAACGGGCGGATTTCTCCGGTCGAATCTTGAAGTGGGCGGTCGAGTTGGGACAATTCGACGTCAAGTTCCAACCCCGAACTGCCATAAAAGCACAAGCACTGGCCGATTTTGTTGCCGAATTCTTGCCTAGAATTTATCCAGTATGCCCGGTGGATCTTGCCATGGCAGCCGTGGAGGCGAATGAAGGCTCAACGAAAATTTCACTATAGGGTGATGGAGGCGACGTGGAACTTGGCGCCATCCCATAGAACCTCCTATCGGAATAGTACCGCAGCTCGGCAATGTGACGATGGACTTGGGCATAACAGACCAACCTTTTGGGTCCGATGCCGCATTGTTGAGGAGGGATGAAGTGGAACCAAACAGTAGCAAATCAGAAACCGAATCGCCGAGCAACCGTGATCTCGTCAACCTTTAAGCCTTCCAGGACCCTTCAAAATGTTGGAAGCTTTTCGTCGGTGAAATGTGGAAGCTTTTTGTAGATGGAGCCTCCAATCGTCACGGTGCCAGGCTGGGCATAGTTTTGATCTCGCCAGATGGTCTGACCATCGAACACTCCATCACACTCAGATTCCCTGCGTCAAACAATGAGGCTGAGTACGAGACGCTGCTGGCTGGACTTAAGAGCGCGCTCCAGTTGCGCGTATCCGAGTTGATGGTTTACAGCGATTCCCAACTTGTTGTCAACCAAGTGTCTAGGATCTACAAAGCTAAAGATGACAGAATGGCAAAGTACCAAGCTCTGGTAAGAGACCACATCAAGCGATTCCAGGCAATAAGGGTCCAACAAATTGGACGGGAAGAAAACGGCCGTGCGGATGAGTTAGCTAGTCTGGCTTCCATGGTCGACAGAACATCTCCCAGTCCTCTCCTGATTGAGTTTCTTCCAAGGCCTAGTATTGAGGAACCCGAGCAGATAGAATTACTCTGCACTGAGCTTGGCCCTTCTTGGATGGACCCTATTATCCTCTTCCTAAAAGAGCGGACCCTTTCGGCCGATAAAAAGGAAGCGCATAAAGTTTGGGTGAAGTCAAAGCGGTTTTGGCTCTCTTTATCTCGCGCTTTATACAAGAAGTCTTTCACCGGTCCTTACCTCAAGTGTGTACACCCAAACACCGTGGAAGTTTTCTTGTACGAGATTCATGAAGGCATTTGTGGAAGTCACATCGAGGGAAGATCTTTGACCTACAGAGCTATCTCGCAAGGATATTGGTGGCCATGCATGTAAGCGGACGCTCAAAAATATGTTAGAAAATGTGAGAAGTGCCAGAAGTTCGCTCACCAAATTCACCAGCTGGCCAGAGAACTTCTTCCCCTCATTAGCCCTTAGCCTTTTGCGATGTGGGGACTAGACAAAGTGGGACCACTCCCAATGACACCAGGCAACCGGAAGTTCTTCATCGCAACTACGGATTACTTCACCAAATGGGTTGAAGCTGAGCCCTTAGCGACTATCAAGGAGAAAGACGTCAAATGGTTTGTCTGGCAGAATGTGGTAACACGATTTGGCGTCCCCAAGATTCTGATTTCTGACAACAGCACCCAATTTGATGGCCGCTTATTCAGAGGATTTTGTGAGGAATTGAAGATCGAATTCTACAACTCCACCCCGGCTTACCCGCAGTCCAACAGCCAAGCTGAAGCATCAAACAAGACCATTCTTGATGCTTTGAAAAAAAGACTTGAGAAAGCTAAAGGAAAATGGGCCGAGGAACTCTTAAGTGTCCTTTGGGCATATCGGACGACCCCGAGGCGATCTACTGGGGAAACTCCTTTTGCTCTAGCATACAGCATGGAGGCGGTCATCCCATTAGAGATCATCATGCCCATCATCCGCAGTGAAAATTTTGAGCACGAGTTGAATTCTGAAGCAGTCGCCCTGGAACTAGACCTAGCTGAAGAGCGCCGAGAAAAAGCTTTGATCCACGTGGCTGCATACCAACAAGAGCTGTCCAGAAAGTACAACAAAATGGTGCACCCAAACCGTTCAAAGTCGGGGATTGGGTTTTACGAAAGGTGATGTGCAACACACTGGGGCCGAGCGAAAGCAAGCTGGGGGCAAATTGGGAAGGTCCTTACAAGATAACCGGTCTGGCGGGTAAGGGGGCATACCACTTGGAAGATTTGGAAGGAAAGGGCATACCCCGGCCATGGAATACGGCCAACCTCAAACTGTAATATTTTTAGCATTTGACATTCTTATGTAATTTTTTTGTGGAACGACTTGCTCTCCCTGTACTTCTGAATGTAATACTCTTTTGTCAATATAATGGAAGTGACTTGTCTTTGCTGAAGCATTTTGTTGTTTTCGAGGCCAACTTTGATATTTCAACTGAGAAGTTTTACTCCGGTTGAATGAGTTGATGATTTACTTAACTCTTTGGTTTCAACCGAGATGTTTATTCCGGTTGAATGGGTTGATGATTTACTCAACTCTTTGGTTTCAACCGAGATATTTACTCCGATTGAATGAGTTGATGATTTACTCAACTTTGTGGTTTCAACCGAGATGCTTTATTCTGGTTGAATGAGTGGATGATTTACTCAATTTTGTGGATTCAACCGAGATGCTTTATTTCGGTTGAATGAGCTAATGATTTACTCAACTCTTTGGTTTTAACCGAGATGTTTTACTCCGGTTGAATGAGTTGATAATTTACTCAACTCTTTGGTTTCAACCGAGATGTTTACTCTGGTTGAATGAGTTGATGATATACTCAACTCTTTGGTTTCAACCGAGATGCTTTATTTCGGTTGAATGAGTTGATGATTTACTCAACTCTTTGGTTTTAGCCGAGATGGTTTATCTCGGCTAGATGAGTTGATGATTTGCTCAAGGGTTGGTCAAAAGGTTTAACCGAGGTGCTTTACCCCGGCTAAAGTAGTTGACATTTTGCTTAAATTGTTTCTGCTGAGATGATGAAACTAAAGCACTGCAACAGTTAACGAAATCAAAACATTTCATTGATGAGAAATCGAATTACATAAGGAGGGGCATGCAACCCGATTACATTCTTTAAACAAAAAAGAAAAGACAGAAAACTACACCAAGGGGGAAAGGTCTGCAAAGTCATCCCCGGTTATACTTGTCTCCTGGCCGTCCGTAGTAGTGGTTTCTTGGACGCCGGACTCCACCTCGCTGGCCTGCTTTGGGCAGTTATCTCTCTCGACATTTTCCTCGGCTTTGTCCCCACTTTCTTCCTCGGCCTCAGCTTGCAATGCACTGAAGACATCGTTGGCGTATGACACCATGTATGTCGGCAAGAAGGCAACTGGGGGAGAGGCAAACACGTCGGTCCCAGATCCTTGGCCGAGCTGTTTGCAAGCAGCCTTCCAACCGGACTTGAAGAATATGTCCTTGGTGGCCTCGACCTGTTTGGTGTAGCTCTTTTCAGCCTCCTTGAAACTGGCGTTGTTGGCCTCGTCCACCTCATCCTTCCTTGATTGTTTTAATACCTCCAGCTCGGTCCGGAGAGCGTCCCTTTCTTTCTCGGCGGCCCCAAGTTGACCGAGCAATTTGGAGTTGTCTGTGTTGGGAATCTCCAAAGAGGCCTTTGATCGTCCCAGCTCGGTCTGCAGATGCTCGACCTGGCTGGCAGAGTCGGCCGCCTTTTGCTGGAGTCTGTGAATCCGCTCCATTACAAGGTGTTGTTTCTGGATGGCCTGCAATAAGAGAGTTTGATTAGAGAAAGGGAACTGAGCAAACACTTGGAAAATTTTGAATAAAGCATGCAAAATTCTTACCCGGGTCAAAGACTTGACTGAGGACTTCACTAGCCGGGTGTCGGGCACGTGGTCGCTGCCGACCATGTCACTCGGCAGGAGGAGGGCTTTTGTCAGGTCGAAGGCTAGGAGGTGTTCCTTGTCGCCTTTGACCGAAGCGGTTGTCGGGATCTCCTTACCCCGGTGCTTCAACTGGGGCTTCCAGGGCGGTGTTGGCTCAGTTGTGACTGCGGGTTGCTCAGTGTTCAGCTCCGTGATGAGCTTGGCTGAGGGATCGGCGGTTCAAGGCCTCTTCCCAGCTTGGCGGGTGTCCTTGCTAGCCTGTGCTGGGGGGGTTTATGCCAAGGCAATGATGGCCTCAGATGTTTGCCCAGCTTTTGAAGGGCGAGGTGGGATGCTCGGTAGCTCGGTGGATGTGGCTGTGATGAGATTTTTGATGCGGCTTCGTTTTGCCATCTCCTCTTCTTCGGTCAACCAGATTAGGGGCACGTCCGGTAGTGTTGGGTCAGGTGGTGGAGACGGCACGCGAAGAAAGTTGGTTACTCTACTTCGGCAGAGAGCGGAGTATCTGTAGGTCGGCACGTAATCGATAAGTTCGTGGCAATCCCAGTTACAGTACCGAAGCACGGTTCTGATGGCTGATTCGTTGGGGTTGTAGTAGTGGGCTTACAGAGCTTCAATGGCTACAAAGAGAAAAGAAGAAAAGATATTAAGTGCAGAATAGTGAAGGAAAGTAATTTGACCGAGCAGTTAGCACGACTTACATATTGAACGGAAGTTCTTGCTGATATACCAGCCCGACACGTCGGCTGTTTCATAATTACCGGACACCTAGAAAAAGTCATCGTCATGCATGTCATTATCTGGGGTGCCGGTTACTATCTTCTCTTTACCCGGTCTGATTTTTAAATAGTAGTTGAGACCATCACCGGTATGCCCTAGGGTGTACTGGCGAAGTATCTCGGCTAGTCCTAGGCTCGGGCCTAGCCGATTGTTCAGCTTGGCTATCTCGTTAATTATCCTATAAGTGTTGATTGAAACTTGGGTTGGTGCTAGCCTGGTGCGCCTCAGGAACTCGCACATTAAAGGGTTGACCAGGAAGCAAAGGCCGCCTTCGATAATGGAAAGCACGGTGAAAGGGCACTGGTCCAGTGTACTCCAAGGGGTTGTGTCCTCGGCACCGAGTTCTAGATGTACGTTGGCCGGGACACCGTATTCTTCCCGGAACGCATCTAGTGCGACCGGCGTGTCAACCAGGAAGTGGTAGCACCTCATGTGTAGCCGGCTGGATTTAGCATGGTTGTGTTGGTTTGGCAAATTTCTCGGTTGATGGCTGCTCGGCCTTAGAGAGCCTCAGTATTGGTGCGTGGTCCCCTTGAACTCTACAGTAAAAGGAAGTTTAAGTGCAAGCGGGAGCGCGGTCGCGCAAAACGAGCTTGACTTTAGCTCGGTCAGATGGAGTGCCTAACCATCTCGGTCACAAGGGAAAACCCAGAAGCTCGGTCGCTCAAGCGGGCCAGATTTTAGCCCGGTCGAGCAGTCTAGCACTCTATTACCTCAGTTCCTACGCAAGTTTTGCAAACCTACAACTTGCTTGGTGTTGGTGTTTTTTAGGATCAAATGAAGACCTGGAGCCCGGTTCGCCCCAGATCCTCGTGTGTTCATCACTGAGGTTGAAGAACAGTAAAGAGAGCAGGGGAAAATGAGGGTTTTGGGGGGTTATATCCTAAAACCAATGGTTTTTCGTGCCTAAAAATTTTAAATCCCAAATGAAAAAGCAATAAAGAGGTTCGAAGAACTTACCAGAATGGGGCAGAAGTCGAGTTTTCAAGCACGAACGCAGTAGAAAGCAAGAATGGAGCTTGAAAAAGCAATGGAGGGCACTGCAGGTCATCTGGAATGAAAGAGAGATAGTAGGAAGAAAATGAAGGGGGATGTGGCGTGCTTATAGGAGAAAAGAACCGCCTAAATTTGAATCTAAAAAGACGGTTGGGTTGGCAACTCGAGGCCAATGAATAATCGACGCGTGTCCCTATTGACGGCGGCGTCAGTATTGAAGAGACAGCAAAGCGAGTTGAGACGTCAACCGAGCAAATCAAGAAACCGAGCTTAGGGATTAGCGAGGTTAACATTTTGCGAACTAAGAACCGAGGGAGAATCTACCCCGGTCGGATCAGGTAATCCCAGTCACGCTTGCGCAGACAGAATTAAGGGGAAATTGAGAGAGAGATTTATAATCTGGCTTTGGGTCGTGGAAGAAGCCGGACTGGATAGGGTTGAGCACGTTTAGGCCGAGCTAATTTGGGCTTGTTCCGAGTGGGTTTCACTCGGTTGTGGCTCAGGCCCCCTGTTTAAGCCGAGCTAACTGGGGCTTCCCTGGAGTTGATCTTGCTCGGTCGAGGCCCAGGCCCGAGGTCCAGGTCCTATGTTTGGACCGAGCTTACTTGGCCGAGATGACCGCCTGCCAAACCGAGTTCCATAGGTTGCACGCGTAACTCGGCGGGAAATGTCTTCTGTTCACCGGCCAACCTGTCTTGAACTCGGCTATGCCGGAATGCTACCGAGCTCGGCCGTTATGGAGCTCGGCGAGTGGAGCACTCAGGCACGTTACGCAGCATGGTCGTGGAAGGCCGAGGTAATTCCGTCGGGCTACCGAGTTCCCACTAATGTTGTCCGGCGATTTGGTTAGGTGGTGTTCACTGTATTTGTGCTGACAAATAGGAAAGCAGCTCCACGTGTTGAGAGACTAATGGGTGCAGAGTTGAGCGCAGAAAGTATATAAGCTTGACTGTACCCCCTATGCTGGGAAAAAAAAATCATTTGGTAAAACACTCATTGTGATATATCTCTCTTCTTCTCTCTCCCTGAGTGTGGCTAACTTGACCGTCGGAGGGGTTTTCCGGCCACACACCGCCAGGTAACTCACCACCGTTGTGCTCGCAGGTCAATCGGACAGACAAGGAGCTTTGACGAAAGGAGTACGGACAGCGACAAGTATTTCCTCTCCGTATACTTTCAATATTCCTTTTCAAATTCCTTCATCTCTTAACAATGGCAACGATGCTGGTGCTAATTGACAAGAAGGAAGGTATTAGTGCATATTGAGTAGAACAGGAACTAAAATATTGGTGTTGATCGACAAAAACAGTACTGATGGTGTTCAAAAATAGTGAGTCTTTTCCTCTTACTCTCAAATCAGTGTGCTTGTTTCAATCTATTTTTGTTCAATCTCTCATATCTTGTCTCCCCTACTCCATTAATACATGTTTGAATACAAGGTTAGAGATGGTGGATTGTAGATTGAGTTCTGTATGTAGCACCGACCGAACCAACTGCTAAACCGAACAATTTATTTCGGTCGATTTCAAATACCATTGGGGTCGGCAACGGTTTTATTTTTTGAAATCGATGCACTTGGTTCGGTTGATGGTTTGAGGGTGAATCCGAGCTGAACCGACCCGTACACATCTCTACTCTTGGACATACAGTGTCCCACCCACCCATCATATCATATATAAGTAGTATTTTTCTCTTGTTGAGGTAACAAAATGTAAAATCTTTTTTTTTTTTTTGAAAAATTCTAAAAACTTATCTTGATATCCCACATTGAAAAAAAAGAAAAAAGAAAAAAAAGGTGAGTTGCTTAAGTGGCACATTCTAAAAGCTTCATTTTTTCCCCCTAAAAAATCCACATCAGCATATCTTTTCTATTAACATATAAAATTCTATACAAACTTAATTTTAATTATAATAACCAATTTTGTACGGACTCTTTTTCTTTTATATTTTTTATTTTTTGCCTATTTCATTGATGTCTTAATATTAATTTATATTTAATATTATATATATATATAAGTAGTGTTTATCTCAAAACAATTTCTCACCTATGTGGCATATCTCTCTTTTGTTTTTGTTTTTGTTTTTTTTTTTATGTGCCACGTAACATGCTCTCATACTTAATTATTTATAAAATCTAATATTTAAAAGATTTCTACTTAATCTAGACTATCCATAAATAAAAATTTAAAATAATTATATGTATTAAAAAAATATTTTACGAATTAATTTTCTTCTACTTTTTTGTATTAAAATTAAATATATGTTTTTTTTTGTCTATCTTATTTATATTTTATTATTAATTTATATTGAGTTTCCTATTTACCATGAAGTTGGTTATTAGGAAAAATTTATATTTAATTTAAACTTTATATAAATATGTATAAATAGTTTTAAAATAGATATTAAAGAAAAATCATTACTCAACGTAATTTATTTATTTATTTATTTTCTTAATCTAACTACAACATACTTATATTTAAATTTTTTAAAATAATTTTTCTCATAACTTCCATTCCTACTTTTTATTTTATTATATATATATACATATATATTTCCAACTGAATAAAATAAATAAATAAATAGAATCACATTTAATTGTATGTTAACATTTTTCTTTTCAATTTAATTATTATTAATAATGTCAAATTGAGTGTTTGTTTTATTATGTTATAAATTAATATCATATAAAATTA
Organism: Camellia japonica; assembly: GCA_030407325.1. Lineage (NCBI taxonomy): Eukaryota > Viridiplantae > Streptophyta > Magnoliopsida > Ericales > Theaceae > Camellia > Camellia japonica. Next base: position 137,171,285 of record JAPPVO010000013.1, read on the forward strand.
TTATATATTTATTTCAGTTACACTTTTATAATACGATAGGGTTAAAATTATCAAAATAAATAATTAGAATTATTCTTTAATTTTAAATGACTTTTTTCTCCAATTTAATCATTATTTTTAATATTAAAATAAATATGTATTTTATTATATTGAAATTAAGTACAAAAGTATCATACATATATATGTGTGTGTGTGTGTGTGTGTGTGTGTGTATAAACTACACTTTCATAGTTTAACAGAACAAAAAGGATAAATTACAAATACACCTCCTGAGATTTTATTAAAATACGAATCGCTCCCTGTGATTTAGAAAATTACATTCCACCCCCTGAGGTTTCTAATTTCATAGCAAATTACCCTTTTATTAATAAATCATTAAGTTAATTAACAGTTTTTTAATGATGTTAAAAATATGTTTCAATTAATAATTTAGGTAATTTTATTATTGTATAGGAGAACAATTATAAATTTTATTTTTTTAGTTAATTCTGTTAAATAAAAAATTCTAATAAGGGGGTATTTGTAATTTTTCAAACCACAGGGGCTAATCTAATCTGTATTTTAAGCAAACTGGTGTATTTGTAATTTACCCGAACGAATATTGCATTGCATATTTCGTAATATATTTTTTAAAATAATTTTATATAGATACATAGATATATATTATTCTTTTATAATACGTACATTGCAGTATATTTCTAAAACTAATTTATATATAGACACATATAAATAATTTTATTTTATTTTATAAAAATATTATTTAAAAAGAAAAAAATTAACCTACGCATCATATGAATCAACTACTAGTAAATTTAATTTTTAGAGATAATAATATGACACAAGTGTTATAATATAAATAGCGTAGAGTAATATTTAAAGACCATAACTATTTTCAAATCCAAAAAAAAGACCGTCAAATAACATAAATAATTTGTAAGTGAATTAGTTCATTATAGCTTTGTTATAATTAAAAATTAATACACCAATATTTTTTTTTAATACCCATGGGTCTCACATATGAGTAATTATTAAAATTTTGATAAATTATTATTATTATTATTATTATTATTATTATTATTATTATTGTAAGACAGACACTTTACATTTAATAGAAAGACACAAGAAAAAAAAAATCAAAAACGAAAAAGACAAAAAAGAAAGACACAAGAAAAAGTTGCTAAAAGTATCAAAGACAAATTCAACATGCATTTGCAGTCTCAGCTGGTTTTGTTGTATATTTTAATAATTACTAGTTGACCCCATGCACTACGTACATGGGGCCGTGCTATTGTTAGTTGAGAATAAGATACTTTTATAATATAATTCAAGTGTCTTGAGCTACTAAATTGATGCTACCAGTATCTAGTGAGCAGGATCCGAAAAAATTGTCAATAACTCAATCAATTTTCCATAGTCATTATGTATTTGAATAATTTTAAGATGCAAAAGAGATGAATCATAGCTAGCATAACCAGTTATAGCAATGCATGCTAAATCAAACGAGATAAAATCCAGGGATTCAACCTGAAGAATTACCAAAAGTTACAGAATTACCAAATATTTATGTGAGAGGTCCAACATGACTTACTTAAAGAGTGGGTGCAACAGTGATTCTATCTCCACCAATATGATGTTGAAAACCTACTCTAGTTAATCTTTCTAAATTGAATTACTTCACATCTCAATGAGAAAAAGGAAATAAATAGTTCATATTGCCATACTTCACTTTATCCATAGGTATTCTCTCTTCATTGCTTTGCATCTTCAATTACTGCCGGCGAAGAAATAATTCAAAATCCCTTCATCGAACTGGAAAGTAGCATCCCATAAGGTTCCAAAATTGTGTACATAATGAATTGTGGCATGGCAATTGCAATTACATGGCTATTCCTCTGGAAGACAACTCAAAAGCTATGAAAATTAGAAGTTAGCTATGAATGATTGATACACTGGCTACATAATATCAAATTTGGAAGTGACTGGGATCCCATAACTCAAAAAGACCACGTGATAATGATTGAATGCTACTCAAGGAATTACTTTTTGCCTTTAAGAAGGCAGAGAAAAAGGGCTATTGTCAATTCATTCCATTGTAGTCTATCCACTCATTGCTATGTACATTCCTAAATGTAAAAGACAATGAAAACTCCCACACTATTATTTCAAGCTAAACAACCACCCATTCATTTTAAATAATTAAACCCACAATTTATATTAGCTTGAATTCTAACTTGAAACTCCTAAATGATTCGTGATTAGTTCAAGATTTAAAATATTCCAAATCCCAATTATTCAAAACACACAATCTAAATCAACAAGCACTTACGAAAGTGATTTAGACTGTTTGTTTTTCGGAATAAACAATAAATTGACACAAACGATTTTTATGTGGAAAAAACCACAATTGAAGAACCTTCAATTGTAATCAAAAACCACGGGCGAAACGCCACTAATCAATCCACTACTGAAGAAAGAAAGATTACAAAGATAATACACAAATTACCCAACTCAGTCAATTTGCCTTCGAATCTTCTGTAACTCTTTCACCAAGCCTTCGTCTCGGAATTGATTGATCTGAAGTTGAATCCACAACTTCGTTTGTCGAATAAACGACTACGTACAGAATCAAACGCCTTTTGAAACTGTACGTTTGAATCTTCGAAATCCACCGAAGAGAACTCTCTTGAATTATAAAGTAACAAACTCCTTGATGTATGTATCTCAGATCATGAGTGACAAACTCTCTCAAAACATCAAGGAAAACTCACAAAAACCTCAGAAGAAAACTTCAAACAAAACCCTAGGACGCTTGAATAAGATCTAGGAAAAGTAATCCTAAAACAGACCCAACATGCGAATTTATAGAATCTGTGTTCGCGCGGTCCGCTCGAGCGTGGAAATGCCCGCTCAAGCAGAGGTTTCAAAATTGTGTGATTCATATAGGCTTCACGCTCGAGCAGATGTTTCCACGCTCGAGCGTCGAATCACACCATCCAGTACTTTTTCAGGCGAAGCAGAGATGCTGTGAGCTTGCAATCCCCGCTCGAGCGTCACTTTCCCCGCTTGAGCGGGGAGACCAAAATTGGAAAATCTGGAAAACAAGATCCTGTTACAACCTTGGTTTTGATCCATGGAATTTGACAACAAAGGGTCCTAACAATCTCCCCCTTTGTCAAATCCCGGACAAAACCATTCTAAAATAGTTTTCCTAACAAAATCATAAATACTAAAACAATTTTCCAAATGATTCTAAACCAAGTTTCCAACCAAAATCACAAAACGAACACCACCAACTACGAACCAACATTCACAACCAAATCTCAAATCCATGCTCTTGAATAATTATCCTGAAAGAAAAAACCACACACAAGCCAACCAAAAATATGTGAAACTGGATTAAATAACAAATAACCAATGACAAGTCCATCCAAAGTCCATCCATAAACAAACCATCCAAAACATATAACAATCCAACTGTACCAAAGAAGGATAAAAGTAAAGGGAAACTGTAGTAAAAACAACTGTACCATGTACCAAAAATTATAACTGTACCATGTACCAACTGTACCATGTATGTAACGCCCTCAAAATAAACCCATAATATATACAATATTAACATGCATTGATTAAGAAAGACAAAACATTATTCCATTCATCAGAGTAATCTTATTAAAAGACATTACATGTAATAACGAAAGTAAATGCCCTACGGGCTTACATCTTTCCAAGCCAACACTTGGACACAAAAGTCTGAGTACTAACTCAATTACACATTAAGCCCTTGGCTTGAGTTTACATGTAATATCAAACTAAAACAAAATAACAACTAATCTAAACAGAGTCTTCAACTCCAAATCCTTCCAAGCTAAGTCCTTGGAGGTAGCATATCACTTGGACCTGAAAATGATGTTTCCGTATAGGGTGAGCCACAGCCCAGCAGAAATATACTAAACCAAATATAAGAATTGACTAAAGCAATAGCATTCGATAGATGGTTAACACTGTTAAATCCATTATATCACTTTACAGTTTCATGACAATAATGTCCATGACATGTTTCGCTTTACGTTATTAATCAACCTTCCAATTATACAGACATGGCTCAGAACCTGGCCAAACAATAATAATGAGATTACACCTCATATCAACATTACTTCCAATATCAACAAATCAAATGAGACTAAGGCGCATACTAAAACACTTCCATAAATCAATAAGTACACATATTTGCTGTACTAATGGAGTCCATCCCCTTTCTCCTCCTACACAGGTTTGAGAGTCCATCCCCTATCTTCCCTCAAACCATGGAGTACATCCCCTATCTCCTCCCAAACAATATGCATATACAATGTATTAAACACTTGTCATACACAATAGTCAATCAATACACAGATTTGCAGTATTAATTCAACTGTCATATTCAATGACTCATTCAATGTGATTAGTTTCAATTTTCCCTAATCAACATGCAATGTCTACAACAATCACGACTATCCTCCACCGATAGCCCAAAACAGTTATTTCTAAACAGGAAATAAATGTATCAACAAATGTAAACTCAACATTTTCATAGGTGAGTGATTAAACTATTCAACTACACCATTTATCTCATAATTTTCCAATTTCATGAATTAAACTCAATTCCACATCTTTCCCAAAATTAATTATACAAATTAATTTATTACAACAATTAGGGCTTTTCCCCCTTTTCTCAAAATTAACCCTAAGGTTCAATTTTATCAACTTGACACTACCTATGTCATTTTTCATGATTCACAATCACATGGAATTTAATAAATAAACAATTCCCTACTTCTCAAATTATGATACAAACCCTAGTTTTTCCAAAATTACCAAACGACACCAACATATCAAAAATACCAAAACTTAGGACAAAACCTATAATATGGAGTAGGAAATCCCTACCTCGAAGTGAAGAACTCAAATGGAGATGATGGAGATGATGACCCAAAATCCAAAGTGCTCCAAGCTGCCAAACTCTCAGATTAAAGTAAAGCTCTCGTGACCCTCTATCTTTTTAATAAAGAACCTAGGGTAGAAACACCCTATAATTAGATGAAACCTAAGAGAGAAGGTGAGTGAAGGGAGAGGAAACACGGACCTAGGGTTCTGAAATCAAAAAGAGGATGAAAAAGTGTATTTAAAACTGCTGCTGCGTATTTAAATAAAACAGGCTCGCTCGAGCGAAGGAATGGTCGCTCGAGTGACCAGACACAAAGAATACTCGCTCGAGCGTAGGAAGCCTCGCTCGAGCCAACAATACGATGCTTCAGGTCTGCAACCCAGAAGCACGCTCGAGTGACAGAATGCTCGCTCGAGCGAAGAACTCGAAAACATACATCTCGCTCGCTCGAGCGAAGGAAAGCTCGCTCGAGCCAAGAAACATAGCTCTCAGGTTCTATACCCAGACGCAGTCTCTCGCTCGAGCGAAGAAACCCTGGATCGAGCGAAGAACCAAAAACAAAGAGCTCGCTCGAGCGACAAACTGCTCGTTCGAGCCAAGGACCAAAATTCTGGGCAGCAACTATTTGCTCCCAAACACAACCAACATGTAACAAACCTGCCCAACACATCCTATAACTCAAAAACAAAGTATGGAAGGACGGAAACAAGATATAAAGTATAACTAACATCCACGGAACCAAGTCCGGATCACTATACAACAAGGGATAAAACCCGGGATCGCTATAATGTACCACCAAAATGTACACCACTCCCATTTTTTGTCCGGGAGGGAACAAAAGAAAGAGAAACAAAAACATCAAAGGTCAAGGAGTCGGAGGCGAAAACTGCATTTGAAGCAAGGTCAAGATCTGAGCTAGCTGGGATGAAGACTATGCCACAGAATCCTCAATCTGCTGGGAAGAGGCCTCCGAAGCACTGAAACGGGTATCGGTAGTGGTCTCAAGATCAGTGAGTCTGGCCTCAAATATATCCATCCGTGCCTCAAGATGATCAAACCGGGAACCAACAGAGCCCTCGAGGGACTGAAGCTGACCACGGACTGTACGAACTAGAGGGTGCTGCTCCCCCTCACCATGATCTCCGCTAGCAGCAGCATCATACTCGGCCTCCTCTGCCATGGCCGCAGTAGCACTAGGACCTGCACCAAATCTACCAGAACCAGAAGAAACCCCCCTAATGTGAGACTGACTCTGGGAGACAGTCTTCTTGGTAAACGGGCGGGTAGGAGAAGCAAATTCATCCTCATCATATGCAGGGACCTCAAATTTGACTAAAAGTCGGTTGATGAGACAGCCATAAGGTAAGCCAAGATTGTTGTGCTCAAAAACAGCAACCATCTTTTGAATGATAAGAGTGGCAAGATCGATGGGACGGTTTTGGGCGATACACTGAAGAACAAAGCCTTGATCCTGGCTAATCTCAGAGCAGTGGGTGGTAACTATGATATTGGCACACACAATTAAGTTGAGCAACCGAAATTGTGGAAGAAGTTCATTCTGTTTTATCAAAGAATCGGAAGGCCAAGAACGAGGAAAACCACAAAGAGTCTGAGCAACCTCATCAAAATCACACGTGGGGCGCACTGGAAAAGGGTAAAAGATAGGAAATCTCTCACTAACTCCTAAAAGCTCGCAGATAATGTCAGTGGTAACAGTGATTTCCTTGGATCTAACCCATGTCTTAAAAGATGGTCCAATGTTGTCAAGACCATCCATATTGCAATAAAATTCCCGTACCCAAGTAAGATTTTGTGACCCAGAAAACAAAAGAACCTTATCACCACCCAAAGGATCAAAGAAAGACTGGATGGAAATGGACTCAAAGGTGGAGGGTTGAACATTACGTTCAAGATGGATGGAGCGAGATGGGTAAGACTCGTGGTATAACTTGGCTTTTTCAGCCAATGGGAAGCGCTCAGTGTTATATGGAGGGCGAGGGGCTGTAGACTTACGTCTTTTGAAGGTGGTCATGACTAAACAGGACAAACAAAATCCCAACCCAAGACAAACAAAAATTAACAAAGCCAAGAGAGACAACACAACCATTAGTAACACAGTTTTGATATAAGAACATGAGGCAAGGAAATAAAGGTGTGATGCATAAAAAAATGTAGGCTCAAGAGAGCCATATAGTGCAAACATGAAGCCTGGTCCAAGGCAGGCATCATGATTAATATCAGCAGATAAATGAAATTAGAACTTATGCCATCAAACTTCTATCAAACAACATAGGAATTCAACATGGGTAATGACTCAATGTAGCAATGTTAAAAAAATAAAACCAAAGAGCAATATATGTCCTTTACAAATCCCTAATGACAACCAGAACAACAGAAATTCGCAAAAGCCCCAAATGTAAAATAAACATCAAACATTAGTCAAACCCTAAATCTAGAACCCTAGAAATTCAAACAACTACACAATGGACAAAATAGCAAAGACTAAACCAGATGAGGAAAAAAAAAAAAAAACAATCTACACAATGTAAAAGCCACTCAAGAAAACCCAAAAATGAATAGTGCAAAGGGACAGAAATCCGACACAAAAACACAGGAGAATGAGAGGAAAGACATACCTGAGATGTGTAAACACATGAAAAAACACCAAGAATCCACCAAGGAAGTGCAGAGGATGAGAATCGCAAGGAAAGCCCTAGGAGAGAGAGAGAGCACTGTGGAAAAAATGAACTGAAAGGACGAATGAGGGAAATTTATACAAAACCAGTCCGCTCGAGCGTAGGTTTTAACGCTCGAGCGTGAGACAAAACACGCGAAGTCACGCTCGAGCTCGAAAACTGAAGATCGAGCATAAAAGCAACCCTCCCAGAACTGCAAAAACAAGGAGCAAACTACTACAAGGCTCAACATCACGCTCGAGCGTGGGAATTTCTGCTCGAGCGGGGGAAATTTTTTTTTTTTTTTTTAAAAAAACAACACTATACTCAAAATCAAGAGGTGAGACCTGAAACAAAAATAGATGATCACATTTAGCCAAAAATGAATACTCAGATGAAATAATCCGCAATTCATGAATTCTGTAAACTTGCAATTTTAAAAAACAATGACACTGGGAATCATGAGCAAAGCAGATAAAATATAATCAGTGATCATAAGCTACATGAGAATGTACAACTCAAAATCCAACATGAGATCTCACAAAATAAAGTGTGTGTGTGCAATCCATGAGAGTCCACTGAGCTAGAGTTAATCCTCGTAGTGATCGGATGGCTGGACCTCTACCAAGAGTAACTTAATTAACACAGAGAAAAGTCAAACCACTAAGAATCACGGGGTATTTGTTGAGTAAATGCGGAGGCTCCCCCTCAATCAATTAGTCCCTTTTTTTATATATTATTTTTCAGACTTTTTCTTTCTTGTGGGCACTCACTGGTGGCATTCACGCTCGAGAGTATGGAAACCAAACCAGAGAAGAATGAAGTCAATAATGATGGCCTGGTTGGTGCCGCTGAAGTAGCCTTTTCCTAATGCCCGGACTTCAAGGAACTGAGGGAGAAACCGTGGAAGTGAAAATAGATGGTAGATGGTTAAGAGACTCAACATCACCCATGATATATTAGTATCGGTCAATTCCACTGTAAAAATACAAGAAACACTGTTAGTGGTGCATAGAGAACTTTGATCACTTGTGCGGAAACCCCTGCAACAATTTATCTCAAGGATGTGTACAGAATGAGATCATGAGGTTAATGAGCATGGGCATTCAAAATGAGCTATGAACAATGATCAATGAGATCTTGTAAGCAGCATGAGTAGTGTACATAAATAGTGGGATGCAAGAAAAACAGATATTAATGACAATGAGATTATAGCATCCAAGCACACATAAGGCCAAACACTCACACCTACTCATGGAACAAGAAACACTCTAGTGATCGAGCATGACACCCAAGGTCTTTCTAAGGAACTCAAACCGAAGAAGATCAAGGGGTTTTGTAAACATATCAGCTTTTTGATGCTCAGTGGACACATGCTCAAGAACAACAAGGCCTTCTTCCACTAACTCTCGAATAAAATGATGACGAATGTCAATGTGTTTGGTGCGAGAGTGTTGGACAGGATTTTTTTGAAATGTTTATGGCACTTGTGTTATCACAGAAAAGTGTGAAAGTGTTCTGTTCTATCCCATAATCATGAAGCATTTGCTTCATCCACAGCATTTGTGCACAACAGCTCCCTGCAGCAATGTACTCAGCCTCAGCAGTGGAAAGAGAGATGGCATTTTGCTTTTTACTATGCCAGGAAACCAGATTATTCCCAAGGTAAAAACACCCCCCGGATGTACTTTTCCTATCATCAGCACACCCTGCCCAATCGGCATCAGAAAAACCAGTAATCTCAACTGTAGTATCAGTGGAAAACCAAACCCCATACCCCAAGGTCCCATTAACATATTTGATGTTGCGTTTGACTGCAAGAAGGTGAGACTCTTTAGGACTGGCTTGGTAACGGGCACAAACACCGACGCTGAAAGAAATATCAGGACGACTGGCTGTCAAATACAAAAGACTCCCTATCATACTCCTATAAAGGGTAGGATCAACATCAATACCAGAGGAATCTTTGGAGATGTGAAGACTGGTGCTCATGGGAGTGCGTGCATGTTTGGCAGACTCAAGACCAAACTTTAACACAAGATTTTTAGCATACTTAGATTGGGAAACAAACATACCCAAAGGAGATTATTTAATTTGAAGACCCAAGAAATAAGACAACTCTCCCATCATGCTCATCTCAAACTCATGTGTCATGCAATCCGAAAAATATTTCACAAGATGATCAGCAGTGGAACCAAACACAATATCATCAACATATATCTGAGCAACAAGAATATGAGACTTAGTATGTTTCACAAATAAAGTCTTATCCACACTACTCCTTTGAAAATCATTATCAAGAAGAAAGGTAGTAAGTCTATCATATCAAGCCCGAGGGGCTTGTTTCAACCCATACAAAGCCTTGTCTAACTTGTAGACATGATTAGGACATTTAGGGTCCTCAAACCCTTTTGGTTGCTCAACATATGCCTCTTCTTTCAAGTACCCATTCAGAAAGGCACTTTTCACATCCATTTGAAACAATTTAAAGCTAAGAAAATATGCAACACCAAGCAAAATACGAATAGATTCGAGACGTGCAACTGGGGCAAATGTCTCATCATAGTCAACACCCTCTACTTGTGTGTAGCCTTGAGCAACCAACCTAGCTTTATTCCTAACAACAGTACCATTCTCATCAGATTTATTTTTAAAGATCCACTTGGTACTTATCACATTCATGTCTCTAGGTCTGGGAACTAGAGTCCAAACTTTGTTACGTTCAAATTGACCTAATTCTTCATGCATAGCATTGACCCAACTATCATCTAGCAAGGCCTCTTTAAAATTCTTAGGTTCAATTAATGAAACATAACACATATGCAATACCTCATCCCAAATCTGTCTTCGGGTTTTCATTCAATCCGAGACACTTCCAATCACCTGTTGAGCTGGATGATTTAGTTTCACCCTTGCTGATGGTTTAAGCTCAGGACTTGCGGTGACAGAAGCAACAGGAGTGATGTCCCTTTGAGCACTCTTTGGACTTGAACTTACCTGTGAGGATGGTGCTGTAACAATTTCTTGTGATTAGACCGTAGCTTCTCCTTGATTTTGTGGTTCAGTATCCAAGATTGGAGACTCACCATTGTCATCCTCATTTGTTGCTGGAGTAGGTGCACCTGTGTCATCTATAACCACATTGATAGATTCCATTAAAGATGAAGTTCGCAGGTTATAGACTTGAAAAGCCCTACTGTTGGTTGAATACCCTAGAAAAATACCTTCATCACTTCGGGAGTCAAATTTGCCCAAGGGCTCTCTATCTTTGAAGATGTAACACTTACTCCCAAAAGTATTGAAGTATTTTACATTAGATTTAAAACCCTTCCACAATTCATATGGAGTTTGTAAAGTGCCGGGCTTTAAATACACGCGATTTATGACATAAACAGCAGTATTTAGGGCTTCGGCCCAAAACTTTGGAGGAAGACTCTTACTAAGGAGCATGACCCTAGCCATTTCTTGAACAACTCTGTTCTTCCTCTCAACCACTCCATTTTGTTGTGGAGTAATAGGTGCAGAAAATTCATGCTTAATTCCATGCATATCACAAAAATCCGAAAACGAACTATTTTCAAATTCACGACCATGATCAGTTCGGATTCTTATAATACGTCCAATGGAAACACCTTCTTCATTTTGGATTTTAAGGACTAAGGCCTGGAAAGCATCAAACGTATTAGATTTTTCCCTTAAGAAGTTTATCTACGAAAACTGAGTAAAATCATCAACAGTTAGAAAAATGTATCTTTTACCTCCAATGCTTTCAGTGCGAGTAGGACCCATTAAATCCATGTGAACCAATTCAAGAGGACGTTTGGTTGTAAAGCTGTTCACCTTTTTATGAGGGGCACGGGTTTGCTTTCTAAGTTGACATGGTCCACACACATGGCTCAAATTCTTACCCAGTTTAGGTACTCCTCTCACAAGCTCTTTGTTGGCTATCTTAGTTAGGTCTTTGAAATTCATGTGACCTAATCTTTGATGCCACAAATCAATGTTACTTATGATGGCAGAGTGACAAGTGAGATCATTAGTAGTAACAATCCCATAGCAGTTATCAGATGTGCGAACCCCATGTAAGACAGTATTTCCCTTTTTATCCAAAATTTCACATTTATTTTTAGAAAACAATACTTCATGATGGGAATCACACATTTGACTAATGCTCAAAAGATTTGCTTTAAGACCATCAACAAGTAGAGCATTATCCAGCTTGGGAAGACCAGCAACACTTATAGAGCCCTTACCAATGACTCTAGAAGTGCCGCCATCTCCAAAGGTAACAATTCCTCCTTCATATTTTTCAAGAGAGGTGAAGTAGGATTTGTTACCAGACATGTGACGAGAGCAGCCACTATCAAGATACCACATGTGTGAGTCACGTGCTTTTAAGGCAGTGTGAACAACTAAACAAGTCAAATCATATTTCCTCAGCCAAATCCTTTTGGTCTTGGTTAGTGTCTTGGCGTTGTGAACACCCTCATGAATCTTGGTATTCCGCCTAGACATGTAAGGTTGTCTCCTAACCCAAAAAGTATTCGAATTTCTACCCTTTTGAGACACCTTACCAAACAGTTCAAAACAGTAAGGACGAATGTGGCCATACCTACCACAGTGATGACAAATAAAAACAGGTTTTACCTCCCTTTTGTTGATCTTACCTGCTTTTGGTAGATGAAGAGAGGAATCATCCTGGTTTACCTTCAATTTTCCCTTTGCTTGAGTCTTCAGGTTATGTGAGGTAGAGGCCTGTCCCTTGTGAGCTGTCGCACCATAGCCTAGCCCATTTTTTTCAGAACTCATTTGTTGAGACCCGAGTATGTCTTCTAGAGATTTGGAACCTTTGTTCCACATGGCAATTGTTGTTCTAGCAATACGGAGTTCTTCGTCTTTCTGACAGACTATCTCTTCCAATGCAACTTGTGACAACTCAAGACTTTCAAGCTTTTCTTCATATGTGGAATACACTTTTAGAAGTTCATTCCTTTCAGTTTCACAAGATAGAAGTTTTCCACATAAGTCTTGCCTGTCACTTGAGATCTTGATGACATTCTGTTTTGCTGCTACAAGTTCTCCTTTTAGCTTGACATTCTCACTCTCACATGTTTTGAGCTTGAGAGAGAGTTTGTCGTTGATTTTGGACAAATTCAGAGATTCCTCGTACACCTTTTCATAAGCTTGTTGTAGTTCATCGCCATTGATCTCATCATTGTCTTCGGATGTTTCATCATCCTCTTTTTGCTCTTCATTCTCCTTGACCTCATCCAATCTAGCAACCAAGGCAGGGAAGTTGTTGGATGGTGGTGAAGGTGAATCTCCTCTTTCATGGAATTGGCTCAGGATTTCCCATGCATCTTTAGCCTTTGTGCAGTGAACAACTCATTGTTGTTCTTCATAGGAAATCGCTCCACGAATAGTAATCAGGGCTCTTTGATTGCTCGGATTGTCTACACTTTCTGTATCTTCTTCAATGGCTTGCCAACTTTCTGGTTCAAAAGCTCTCAGAAAAGCCCCTATTCTGATTTTCCAATACAGGTAGTTAGTCCCATCAAAGGTGGGAGCATGATGCAGGTTCTAACCACGAGCTAATTCCGATGGCTTTGGAAGAGGTTGAGAAAAAGTGGTCCAAAATGCCATGAAAGCACTATCCTCGTCTTCACCGGATTCAGGTTCTTTGGGTTCTTGCTCCGACCCGCTTTCATCATCCCAAGTCACAGTGTAAACTTTCTTTCGATTCTTTTTCGAAGGGCATTCAAGGGCAATATAACCAAACCCTTGACATTCATAGCACTTGACCCCTTGCCCCTTTACAATCTTCTTTTCAGTTTTTTGAGCAAATTTTGGTGAAAAAGTTTTGGGTTTTTCATTACTCTTGTCTTTTGAAATAGGGTCTTTGAAATTAGGCTTCTTTTTCTTCAAAAACTTTTTAAACTGTTTTTTAAACATAGCTGTCATCTCAGACTCTAAATCAAATTCGGTCTCCGGAGCTTTTGCAGTCTCATGAGCACTAGTGAAACCCACACTATCTTTTTGTTTTTTCTTTGAAATCTGGTGGGCTTCATAAGTCTGCAAGTTTCCAACCAATTGATCAAGCTTGAGGGTATCAACATTCTGAGCCTCCTTAATGGCTGTCACTTTTGATTGGAACCTCTCGGGTAAAGACCTCAAAATTTTTCCAACCACTTTAGCTTTTGGGATTTTTTCACCGAGTGTGAAATAGGAATTAACGATATCACTAAGTTTAGCATAGAAATCATCAAACATCTTATCCTCCTGCATAAAAAGGGTTTCAAAGGCGGAACGTTGAAGTTTTGACCTTTTGATAGAGGTAGTACCTTCGTGAATCGTTTCAAGAATGTCCCAAGCCTCTTTTGCTACCTCACACATGCAGATACGACAAAATTCTTCAGGTGTGATGGAGCAAAAAAGGGAATTGAGAGCCTTACTATTCCAACTCGAGTTTTGGTAATCAGTTGTGTCCCATTTATCAAGGGGTTTAGGAATATCTACACCATCAATGGTGACAATAGGTTCACTCCACCCATAGATCACGCAGTGCCAAACTTTCTCATCGATGGATTTTAAAAACGCTCCCATACGAGCTTTCCAATAAGAATAGTTTGTACCGTCGAGTAAATGAGGTCTATGAGTCGAGTTACCTTCACGAATAGAATCCATAATACTAGTCACACAAAATCACACTCCTATAGTTTTGATAAAACAAAGAGTGACCCGCTCTGATACCAATTGAAAATCCTAAGTGATTCGTGATTAGTTCAAGATTTAAAATATTCCAAATTCCAATTATTCAAAACATACAATCTAAATCAACAAGCACTTACGAACGTGATTTAGACTGTTTGTGTAGAGACCCTAATTTTTTTTAATTACACTTGAAACCCTGAGCCTTAGGTTAATAGCATTTTAGCCCTAGTTCCGTAAAAAAAAAAAAATCTGTATAAGGGCCCAAGTAAAGAATAATTTCTCCGTGTGTTACCATAATTAAATCATAGAACACCACTTTATGATTGGAACTATCCTAAAACTTGGTTTTATTTATTTACCTCATAATTTCTATATTAATTCACACATTTTATTCTTATTTCTAATTTTTTATTATTGTTCTTTCATTAATTATTTATTTGAATGGAATATTATTGTGTACTTGAATATATACATAGTTTAAATATATATATATATATATATATAATATTGGTGGAAGAGTGGGTTGATAACAACAAAGAGGTAAATAAAATAAATAAATAAATAAATATCTAGATATTTAGTCCCTTAGCCATTAAGCTACCTTATATTATATAAATTGAGAGTTGGTCCAAATCCACACCCACGTTTTTCATCAGCTCAAGGAGAGGGTGAGAAAGGGAGAGTTTGCTCAAGGGAAGTCAAGGGGAGTAGAGAAGTGAGAAGAAAAAAAAAAAAAGAAGAGAAAAAGGACTTCTTGAAGGTAAGAATACACCTCTCCCTTGTCTTCTCAAATTTTTTTTTTACCCATCTCATCCTATTGTCTAGATGCTCCCTTGGGCTATGTATTAATGGTAAATTGAGTTTTTGGTGTGTATGCATGTGTGGGTGTGAATTGGTGACATTGTCTTACAATTTTATTCAAAATATGCACTGCTGCAATTTCTAATATTTAAAAGAAATATAAAACCTGTTTATTTCTCAAATCTGAATTTATTGTAAGATATTTGGTGTGTTTAGAGCTTGTGACAATTTTATTAGCCCCTAATTGTGTGTTTTTAGGGCTTTGATAATTTGTTGAAAAATCTGGTCCTGAATCTCTGAAAAACAGTCCACTTTTAGTAATTTTATAAAATTCTATAAAAATCATCTCGTGTTGGTTCTTTTGTCAAAATTTAGAACTCTGAGTCCTATTTCCAACAGATTTTATTTGAGTGAAAACCATCGGGTAGATTGAGAGAAACGCTAGTTTTCCCAATGGGTGACAAATCTGGACAGGTTTTTGAATATAGCTTGTGGATGAATTTCTGGAGGTGCTATGCACATTCTGTGAATTGGAAATGAAACTAGACAGGTTCATTATTATTTCTGTGCAATTTCAGCCCCTAATTTGACCTAGAAGTATTTTTACCAAAGCGTTCTTGTTAGCCCTGCAGGACCGACCGGCGCTGGAAATTGTGTTCTACTATGTGATTTGTCTCTAAGTGTTTCAAGCCTTTTTAATGTTATTTTCTTGCTTAACTATACTTATGTATGATGATCATGGACTATATTTCCTCTAGTATGTTTTTCCCATACTCGGTTATGAACGGGAAAGAAATAAACCTTCTCGTATAATCCTGTTGATCAGGTCTGCGCTCCTCCGTACGTCGTCGCTTTATCACCTGAAAACACAAACGTGAGCTAGCCAGCGGGTGTGTGCCGGAAACCTCTCCGATACCTAAGTCAGTAAGCTTGACCAATGGACAAAAGCTCTGTGTATTCAGAAAACAAAGTTGTGTTACCTCTCCGTAGGTGATATTGGTGAGCTTTTATAGGTTCCGTGTGGCACAATCCTAGTAGGACTTTTACTCTTCCATGCAGAGTCCTCCTAGGATTCATACTCCTGAAAGATCATGCTTATCCTTCAACACCCCCCTCACTGCTTAAACCAAGTGAGATGGTTTTACTTCGGCAAGATGTCATACAACCGAAGTAACATTACCCCGCCAGACAGGCTGTATGACCGAGCTAACCTATAGCTCGGATTCGCCTTCCCACGTTCCTACCTCGGCTTCGCATGCCGAGGTCGAGCTGGCTGCACCATGCCTTGACCGGACTAATTTAGAGCACCGAATCATCTATAGTTCTCCTTCCGACCAGACTAGAAATAAGGCCTTCTAGGACCGGACTAATCACGACGGCTGTGTGACCGGTCTAACTCAAAGGCTTCTTCTTCTGACCGGAGTAACTTTATGGCCATTTTACTTGGCCCTTCGCATTGCGGCCCAAAATGGCCCTTTATTCAGCTCGGCCCAATTCTTATATAAATTACCCTCTCAATTGCCCCTTAATTCCATCTACAAAGCATGATAGGGATTACCTGTCTATCAGCCGAGCTACAGTTTTAACCTTTCTAGCCGAGCTAAAAAACCCATTAGCCTTTCCAGCCGAGCTAAAACTTTCAAGCCTTTTCAGCCGAGCTACATTGTAAGCCGATCTGTGCATGTCCGGTCAAAACGTCTCTTCAGTCACAGCAACTGAAACGCTTCTCCTTCCAAGGACACGTGGCAGCCCCTGATTGGTCAATCATAGCTGTCACGCCGCCCTCGTACATCGTAATTTTTGAACAGTCCCGCCTTTTTTTGCCTTTTACACAAAAACAGTCCTTTCATTTTTGGATCTATTATTACAATTTTTGCCCTCATCCTTCTTCCTCTCTGCTTCTGAGCTCTTACTGTTCTTCATTTTGCATTTTGAAGTAGCTGCGTGTTTTTGCCGTCGTTTCTTCTCCCATTTCCCTCTTCTCGTGCCCTTGGACCTGGTAAGCATCATAAACCTATTTCTCTATTCATAGCATACTGTTTTACGTGCTTTTACAATTCACTCTATTTCCATTTGCTTTGCTTTGCGTTTTTTTGGAAAAAACCTCTTAAGAACCACTTGAACTTCACGAAGTAGTCTATAGAACACTGCGTTTGATTCATAAACATGCCCCAACCGAACTAGGATACTGTTTGTGCTATCTGTAGATCTATTTAGACCATAACCGAACTATAACTTGTGAATATATCAATAATTTCAATAAGTCACCATCTTCTGATTGACCTTAGCCGAGATAAACTCACCGAACGCAGTTTGAACTTAGCAAACTGGAAACCTTGGCCTTCAACCGAGCTAATCCTTCGGGGCTAAGCCAACCCTCTTAGTTTCTAGACCGAACTCAGAAGGCTGGCCCTAGAGGCTTAACCGAAGTAACCAAACCCATAGTTCAAACCAAGATAATCAACCTCATGCTCAATCCGAGCTACCAAACACCATGTTGAAACCGATATAGAACCTATAGCACTCCTTAAGCCGAAGTAAGACTTCTTTATCTTTGATTTGATTTTGTAGCACGGTCAATGATCTGTGCTTAACACCTTTGTTTTCCACTTTGCAGACTTAGGTTGCCCAGGCACCTTTGCGCGCTCAACCGAACTACTGAGCACAGTTTTTCAACCGAACTAACTTATTCATAACTTATAGAACAAATGGGTAAATATAGATTTTTGGTAGAAACCCCTGGAGGCCTAGCCGAATTCCGTAAGGATTACAACATCCCTAACGACGTCCAACTCATTTTAGCAAAGAAAGATGTCACACCATGGGGAATGAGGGTTTCGTTCCTTTTACCCTTCTTTCAATAATAGAAACCGGACTAAGATTTCCAGTCCAGCCCTTGATTTGTGAATTCCTTAGGCAAACCAGACTATGCCCAACCCAGCTTTCCACCAACTCATACCGTATAATAATGGGTATAGCCGAACTAAACCGCCAAGCTGGTCTAAACCTCGGTCTAGCCGAACTGTTCCACCAATATTCCTTAGGTTCAAAAGAGGATGGGTGGGTATATTATTTGAGAATTCGCCGCCGGCGTGAAAAAATAATTAAGGATACACCGGATAAAGACTTAAATGATGACGATTTTTTCTGGGTGTCTGGGAACTTTGAAGATCATCAAGCCCAGATTCCTGGCCGACGTATAAACTGGAACAAAGGGATACCTGGTATAATTACTTCGGTTTCCTTGCATTCTTCTCTTTTTACTTCGGTTTCCAATTTTAAGCCGAGCTAACAGTTGTCTTCTTCATGCAGATCCAGCCCATATTTATTCATTGTACAGTCACCCCAACCTTGCCACTCTCCGCGCCGCACTACGTTATAAAGAACGGAGTTGGGCTAAGCTGTTAAATTTTGAGCCGACCTACAGATACAGCGGTCTCCGGAAAGCTAGAGTGACCGATTTCCTTCTTGAAGACGCACCAGAACCGGACCCAACCTTGCCACAAATCAACCTAGTCCCTCTGACTGCCGAACAAGAGATGGCAAAAAGGAGCAGACTGAAGGCCCTACTGACCACAACAAACCGAGCCGAGGTACCACAAACCGTTCAGACCACTGAAACTGTGGTTGCTCTTCCATCCCAACAGCCATCCTCATCCCGTCCAGGCAAGCGTGCCCGGACTAGCCGAACCGAGCAACGACTTGTTGATGAGGACGAGACCATTCTGCCACCAAGCCCTGCTCCAAGCCCTCAACAAAGTTCTCAACTGGAGCACTCTGACCAAGCTGCCTCCTCCAAATGGGTTCCCAACCTTACCTTCCAGAACCGAGATATTCTGGATACCGACTCAGTGGTTGCTGAGAAGGATCACTTGATGGCTTTCAACCTAGCCAAGAGTGTATGCCTCCCCAAAGACATGGGGCACCACCAAAAGCAACTAAACACCGAGCTGAAGGCCATCCGGTCTTCAACAAAATCCATGATCCTGGTAAGTAGCACTGTCCCTTTTTATCTGTCTAATTTTTCCAACTTTCACTTCGGCTCAGGGGAAGTCTATGTTTTGTCAGGCCATTCAGAAAAACAACATCACTCACAGGAGAGTGTTAGAGCTCAGGAGAACAACAAGGCAAGCCGGGGCAGAAGCCGAGGCAAAAACGGTCGAGCTAGAGGAGGCCAGAAAACAAATAGCCGAGCTACGATTGGAGAATGGCCGACTGACCGGGCTGGTTAGTTCGGCCGAAGCAGAAAAGCAAAAGGCTGCCATTGAGCTGAAAGACAAGTACCTGCGCGAACTGGTAAAGCTTGAAAAGAAGAAAGCTCCCGAGATAACCCAGCTAAAGGAGGGTATAAAAGGAGCCGAAAAGCGAGGCTTCAAGAAGGTAGAGGACGCTTATACCCAACAATATGAAGTCGCCAAGGAACTCTTCTTTAAGTGAGGCTGGAGGGCAGCTGTTGAGAAGCTCGGTCACGATCCACAGACCGAGGTCTTCAACCCTCCAGCCTATTTCATACCGAACTCCCTAGTAGAGTATGCTGATGCCATTCAGCAGCAATTTCTTGAAGGCTCAGACTCTGATGAAGACTCTGCCTCTGAGGACACTCCGGTTGTCAATGCTGACCAGACAGTTCGGGCGGAGCCCATGGTGGAAGACCTGGTCATTGAGCAACCAGGTGAAACCGTGCTTCCGACCGAGACCACTCTTGTGACCGAAACCGAGCTCCCGCCTGAAACCGGTCTTCATGTTGATGCTGATGCGGAGTTTGATGCCGAAATTGATGATATTTTCAACTGATTGTCTTCTTTTGTTACGGACTTGTAACCGGGCTGCGGCCTTTCTTTTGTACTTGTTTTGCATTTCAATGAAAAAATCTTCTTTTGTGCTCAACTCTAATTTCGGTTTGCTTACCTGTTTGAGCATGCTTTCTTGCAATATTTTTGACCGAGATAGTGTATTCCGGCTGAAGAGTACAAACTTTGTTTAACCCAGCCAACCACTCTTCAGCCATAAACTTACTTCGGCTGAAGAGTATCAAGGGTTGGTTTAATCCAGCCAACCACTCTTCAGCCGACATACTTACTTCGGCTGAAGAGTAACAAGAGTGTCAGCCAACCATTCTTCAGCCATAAACTTACTTCGGCTGAAGAGTACTAAGTGTTGGTTTAATCCAGCCAACCACTCTTCAGCCATACCCTTACTTCGGTTGAAGAGTACAAAGAGTTGGTTTAATCCAGCCAACCACTCTTCAGCCATACCCTTACTTCGGCTGAAGAGTACAAAGAGTTGGTTTAATCCAGCCAACCTCTAAGTTGGTTTTTCCAGCCAACTTAGAATACAGTGTTTGGTTATGCCGACCAAACGTCCTGCAGCCTGGATCCTTATCCTGGGCTTAGGAGGGGTGTTGGTTTAATCCAGCCAACCATTCTTCAGCCATAAACTTACTTCGGCTGAAGAGTACTAAGTGTTGGTTTAATCCAGCCAACCACTCTTTAGCCATACCCTTACTTCGGCTGAAGAGTACAAAGAGTTGGTTTAATCCAGCCAACCTCTAAGTTGGTTTTTCCAGCCAACTTAGAATAAAATGTTTGGTTATTCTGACCAAACGTCCTGTAGCCTGGATCCTTATCCTAGGCTTAGGAAGGGTTCATAGTTGGTTATTCCGGCCAACTATGTTTACAATGCTCCTAACTTACTAAAGTTACCTTCTACTGAAAACAATTATGCTGAAAAAGAATCGACTTGTTTTATTGAGAAAGTAAAGAATTACACATGCTTAAAAGAAAAAGCTAAAAATAAAATAACTTGAGATTGGCAGTGTTCCATGGCCTGGGAATTGCTTTGTCGTCCTCATCTTCTAAGTGGTATGCCCCTTTGCCTGCTAATCCGACCACTTTGTAAGGTCCTTCCCAGTTAGGCCCTAGCTTGTCATCTCCTGGTACCAAGGTATTTCCCATTACTTTACGCAGTACCCAATCTCTGATCTTGAATTGCCTTGGATGCACTGTTTTGTTATACTTTCTGGACAATTCTTGTTGGTAGGAGGCGATGTGAACCAATGCTCTGTCTCTTCTTTCTTCCGCAAGGTCAAGCTCCAATGCTATGGCTTCGCCATTTAAGTCTGGGTCAAAGTTCTCGCTTCGAATTGTGGGGAGGCCAACTTCTAATGGGATGACTGCTTCCATGCCATAAGCTAAGGAGAATGGTGTTTCCCCTGTTGATCGGCGAGGTGTGGTGCGGTAAGCCCATAAAACATGAGGGAGCTCTTCTGCCCACTTGCCCTTCGCTCTCTCTAACCTTTTCTTCAATCCATCCAAGACTACCTTGTTTGATGCCTCTGCCTGACCATTTTCTTGGGGATATGCCGGTGTAGAATTATAGAACTCTATCTTGTACTCTTCACAAAAGTCCCTGAAAATCCTACCGTCGAATTGAGTGCCGTTGTCTGATATCAGTGCCTTTGGTATGCCAAATCGAGTGATGATATTCTGCTAGACAAACTTTTTCACATCTTTTTCCTTGATTGACGCCAAGGCTTCTGCTTCCACCCATTTTGTGAAGTAGTCGGTTGCTGCAATGAAGAACTTCTTGTTGCCGGGTGCTGTTGGAAGTGGCCCTACTATGTCCAATCCCCACATTACGAAGGGCCATGGGCTAGTTAGAGGTAGAAGTTCTCTGGCAGGTTGGTGTATTTGATGTGCGAACTTTTGGCATTTTTCGCACTTTTTGACATATTTCTTTGAATCCGCTTGCATGTATGGCCACCAATATCCTTGCGAGATTGCTCTGTATGCCAGTGATCTTCCTCCTTGATGGCTGCCGCATACACCCTCATGTATTTCGAACAGGAATGCTTCCACTTTGCTGGGGTGAACACACTTTAGGTAAGGTCCTGAGAACGACTTTTTGTACAATGCCAAGGATGGAGAGAGCCAAAATCGCTGTGACTTTGCTCTTATTATGTTGGCTTCTTTCTTCTCTTCCGGTAGGGTGCCGTCTTTTAGGAACAGTATGATGGGATCCATCCAAGAAGGGCCTAACTCTGCACAACATACCTCTTCTGCTTCGGGGTCTTCAATGCTTGGTCTAGGTAGGTAATCGATCAGCAATGGATGAGGGATGGAGGTGTCTGCCATTGAGGCAAAACCTGCTAGTTCGTCTGCTCTGCTGTTTTCCTCCCTCCCGATTTGTTCTATCCTGACTACCTCAAATTTTTTGATTTCTGTTCTGACCAACTCTTGGTACTTGGCCATCCTGTCATCCTTCGCTTCGTAGTCGCCAGATATTTGGTTTACCACTAGCTGTGAGTCGCTGTAGACCATTAGCTCGGTGGCCTTCATGTGGAATGCTGACTTGAGACCTGCAAGAAGCGCTTCATACTCCGCTTCGTTGTTTGATGCTGGGAAGCCAAGGTTGATCGCCTTCTCCATTACTAAGCCGTCTGGAGAGATGAGGACTATGCCAAGCCCTGCTCCATGCCGGTTGGATGCTCCATCCACGAAGAGCTTCCACATCTCTCCCACGAACAACTTCCAGCAAGTGGAGGGATCAGATGATGCCTTGGGATCTCCCTGGTCGCTGGTGTCTACTTCAGGGTTCATGCTTGCTGTCTGCCCCTTGCTATTTGATTGTTCCAAGTCTTTATTTGTTGGTGAGTCTTGACTTGGTGTAGCTAGGTCTGCCTCTTCCTTCCCTGCCTCGTTTTGGTCTGCCTTGGCGTCTGGCTGAGTATCCGGTACTAGGGGTTGCGCTATTCCGGCATCAACTTCTATCCCTAGTTCGGTTGTTTCAGTTAGGTCGACTGGGCAGATGTGATGACTCCCTGGTGTGAATTCTGCGACAAAATCCGCCAATGCTTGAGCTTTTATTGCGGTCCTGGGTTGGAACTTGATGTCGTACTGCCCCAACTCTACCGCCCACTTCAGAATTCGCCCAGAAAAGTTTGCTCTTTCAAACAAAGCTTTTAATGGAAAGGCTGTGAGAACAACTATGGTGTGGGCGTGAAAGTAGTGCGACAACTTCCTTGAGGCCATCATCAAGGCCAATGCTAGTTTCTCCAATGGCAAGTACCTTGTTTCGGCGCCGAGTAATGTCTTGCTGACATAGTAGATGGGCAGGTGTTGGATTCCTTCTGCGCGGACCAATACTGCGCTAATTGCATGCTGCGAGACTGCTAGGTACAAGAAGAGTTCTTCTCCAGGGATTGGGGTTACAAGTAGTGGTGGAGAAGACATGTATTCTTTTAGGTTTTCCAGAGCGCGGTCGCATTCGTCGTCCCACTCAAACTTGGCTTTTAGTGCGTGGAAGAATGGTCGTAGTCTGTCTGACGACCGGCTTATGAACCGATTGAGCGCAGCTGCCATGCCGGTGAGATGTTGTACTTCCTTTACTGAATTTGGCCTCTCCAGATCCTAAATTGCCTTGATCTGAGAGGGGTCTGCTTCTATACCCCGATTGGTCACCAAGAAGCCTAAGAATTTGCCAGATCCTACTCCGAACGCACACTTGGACGCATTAAGGCATAACTTGTGCTTCTTTAGGATCTCAAACATCTCACTCAGGTCCTTGAGATGGTCACTCTCATCTTTGCTCTTGACCACCATGTCGTCGATGTAAGCCTCCATTGTTCTGCCTAACAATGGTTCGAACATCTTGGTGACCATTCGCTGGAATGTCGCCCCTGCGTTCTTTAGGCCAAAGGGCATGACCTTGTAACAGTACAATCCTCGCGGAGTTGTAAAGGATGTGATCTCCTGGTCAGGTTTATGCATGGCGATTTGGTGGTAGCCTCTGTATGCATCCAGAAAGCTAAGTCGGTTGTGCCCTGCCGTCAGGTCTACCAGTTGATCTATCCGTGGTAGAGGAAAGCTGTCTTTTGGGCACGCCTTGTTGACTGTCTTGTAGTCGACGCAAACACGCCACTTGCCATTCTTCTTTGGCACTACGACTGTGTTGGAGATCCATCTTGGGTAATGCACCTCTCTAATCGCTCCTGCCTCCAGCAGGTTTCCTACTTCTTCCGCCACTATCTCTACATGGTGGAGTGCCGATCTGCGTGTGTGTTGAATGATTGGTCTGGTGGATGGGTGGACATTGAGTTGGTGGCAGATGAAGTTGGGATCAATGCCTGGCATGTCGTATGGTGTCCAGGCGAACACTTCGATGTTAGAGGTCAAAAATTCCAATACCTCTAACCTCTCAGTGCTGGACAATGACGAACCGAGCAAAAAGAACTTATCCGGGTTCTTTTCATCTATTCTTACCTCTACCAAGTCTTCCACTGCTTTCTGACTAGCTGCTTTGCCAAATCTGCGAATAGTTCATTACTCTTAGGTTCTTCCACCGAATGAACGTATCCTTTGGCAGCGCGGCTGCCATTCACCGTAACAAAGCACTGCTTCGACATGATCTGATCTCCATAGACTTCTTCTATTACTCCGGTGTCGTTGGGGAACCGCATTACTTGGTGGTAGGATGACGCCACCGATCGCATGCCATGCAGCCATGTTCTGCCCAAGATGATGTTGTAAGTGGAAGGGACCTTCAACACCCAGAACTCCACTTGTTTTGTCACATTCCCTGCTCTGACTGGGAGGATTATTTTGCCGACGGGCCATTCTGGCATGGAGTTGAATCCGATCAGGGGAGATACGGCAGGTGCCAAGTCTTTATCTTGTAACTTCAATTGTTTAAAGGTTTCATAGTACATGATTTCACATGAACTACCCTGGTCAATCAGAATCCGCTTGACGTCAAAATCCTTGACTCGGAGAGTGACGACCAGGGCATCATTGTGAGGGCAATATATCCTTGCCAAGTCTTTATCCGAAAAAGACATGACATTCGTGGCCTCTGTCTTCCCCTTCTTGATGGTAGGTTGGGCACTTAGCACTTCTCTCAAGTGCTCAGCTTTTTTAATTGATCCTCTGAGCTCGCATACATGCTCAGGTTCGAAGACTCCATGTATCACATTGATTACGCCTTGAGGTGGGGCGTCGATCGGCATTTCGTTGGGGTTATTATGGTCCTGGGGGGCTGGCTGTGCCCCTCCTTCAATGTATTTATCCAGGTGGCCTGCCGCCACCAATTCCTCCAGGTGTTGTCTCAATGGCGTGCAATTCTCAGTGCGGTGCCCCTTTTCTTTATGGAAGGTGCACCGTGACCTGTCGTCGTAGTCCTTCTGAGCCTCGCCTAGCTTGGCTGGCCACTTGACGAAAGGCTCGTCTCGAATCTCGCTAAGTATTCGGTAGATCGGTTTCTTGAAGACCGTGGTTATGGCAGTGCGGACTCTCAACCATCTTTTGTCTTGGTCTTCTCCGTTGTCTCTTCTGCCACGTCCGTTTTTGTTCAGACGGTCTACCGTGTTGACCTTTGCTGAGGCCTTCTTTTCTGGTGCTGCGGTCGCGCCAGATTTTGCTTTGGCACGTGCGCCATCCTCTTCCACCCTGATGTGCTGATGCACTCTTTCCATCAGGGCTTCCATGGTGAGGGGCGGTGTCATGGTGATAGAGTCCCATAGTCTGTTCCCGACTGGAAGGCCTCTTTTGTACTGTGCAATGGCGAGATTGGTGGGATAGTCCCCAATCTGGTTGAAGGTCTCCCAGTAGCGACTGTTATAGGATCTTAGGGTCTCCTTGTCACCCATGTCGATGGAGAATAGCTGGTCGATCTCCACCGGGGTTTTAGTGTTTGTTCGGAACCTTGTTACAAACGCCTCCGCTAATTGTGCCCAAGAGGATATGCTGTCCTCTGGAAATTTCTCAAACCAAGTCAAGCCTAGGTCGCCAAGGCTAGATGGGAAGAGGATGCACATCAAGGCCTCGTTCCGTCGGTATACAGCCATGACCTAGCGAAAGTGGCTCAGGTGTGAGTAGGGGTCCGTCTTCCCTTCGTATGTGGTGAATTTGGGCTGTAGGAAGCCTGATGGTAGGGGCGCATTCTCTATCGCCGGAACGAACGGTGAGGTCTGTAGTCTCGCCAATGCCTTGTCCGTTGGTTCGTAGGCAGGGCGCGGTATTGGCATTCCAACCTCGACGCTTCCGTGCGTCCGAGGAGCCAACCGCTGTAAGGCAGAAACTCTATATGGATCACGTGCCCTGGCGTCCTCCTTCCATCGTGTCTTCTCTTCTAGCACGGATCGTAGGTCGGATGATCTGGGCAACTCTGTCTGCCTAGACCTTGTCTGGTGCGTATGCGAGGGCCAATATGTGCTTCCTTCGGTGTACGACCTCCCAGATCTCGTCCTCTCAGACCTGGAGTGACGAGTTCTGGAAGATCTGGATTGCGTATCGCCTGTCCTGAGGCTCTTGTTCTCTGCTTGAGAGGGTGTAGTATTCCTACTACGACTTTCCGAGTGGCGAGGGGGCGTCTTGTTTGTGTGCCCCTCTCCTGTCGCCACTCCTTTTCCTTTCACCTGGCGCTTTAGAGATTCCATGTCCGCCGCCATTCGACGTATCAGCTCATCCTGCTCCTTGACCCGATCCTCCAGAGCCTGGGGATCAATCCTCCGCCTTTGTCTGTCTGGACTCTGTGAACGGGAGTGACGAGGGCTGTTAGTCCGCCTTCTTCCTCTTGTATCCCTCCTGGGATTCTGCCTTTGTGGCTCTAAATCCCCCATGGGAGGGACAAGAGGTAGACCCTCGTGCCTTACACCTCCCTCTGGTGTTTGTCCGTCAATGGCGAATTGTGGCAAATCGTCGTTGTGCGCCATTGATTCTAAAGAAGAAAAGCTTGATCAAGAGGTTTTGTTCTTGTCTGAATTCCCACAGACGGCGCCAATTGTACGGGAAAGAAATAAACCTTCTCGTATAATCCTGTTGATCAGGTCTGCGCTCCTCCGTACGTCGTCGCTTTATCACCTAAAAACACAAACGTGAGCTAGCCGGCGGGTGTGTGCTGGAAACCTCTCCGATGCCTAAGTCAGTAAGCTTGACCAATGGACAAAACTCTGTGTTTTCAGAAAACAAAGTTGTGTTACCTCTCTGTAGGTGATATTGGTGAGCTTTTATAGGTTCCGTGTGGCACAATCCTAGTAGGACTTTTACTCTTCCATGTAGAGTCCTCCTAGGATTCATAATCCTGAAAGATCATGCTTATCCTTTAACACCCCCCTCACTGCTTAAACCAAGTGAGATGGTTTTACTTCAACAAGATGTCATACAACCGAAGTAACATTACCCTGCCAGACAGGCTGTATGACCGAGCTAACCTATAGCTCGGATTCGCCTTCCCATGTTCCTACCTCGGCTTCGCATGCCGAGGTCGAGCTGGCTACACCATGCCTTGACCGGACTAATTTAGAGCACCGAATCATCCATAGTTCTCCTTCCGACCGGACTAGAAATAAGGCCTTCTGGGACCGGACTAATCACCACGGCTGTGTGACCGGTCTAACTCAAAGGCTTCTTCTTCGGACCGGAGTAACTTTATGGCCATTTTACTTGGCCCTTCGCATTGCGGCCCAAAATGGCCCTTTATTCAGCTTAGCCCAATTCTTATATAAATTACCCTCTTAGTTTAAATGACCAAATTACCGAATGTGACTAACTTACCTAGCAAAAGATCTAATAAACGGGAAATGATAAGGGGTTGGCAATGGGTGACGTTTATCTTAGTGTTTTAAAACAATTTTATACATATGCATGACATGAATTATGATGGGGTTAATACCAAATGAGTTAAGTCTTGCGTAAGCAGTTTAAGCGAGCCCCTAGGTTGACCTAGATGTATTCAGACTCTATGCGGTGGTTTCAGGGTGTAAGCGAGCCCTTTGGTATGGTATGTGCAGGGTGTAAGCGAGCCCTTTGGTATGGTATGTGCAGGGTGTAAGCGAGCCCGAGGCACGATTTGGATGTAAGCGAGCCCACTTGTTGGCCGTCTGTTTTGAGGTCCACCAATGCCACTGACAGGTAAATAATCGGAGGTGGGCATAGGTGGTAAGGTCTGCAAAGCAGCAAAAGGGGGAGTTCTGAATAGTCTGGTGTTCAATCCTTGTGGTTGGGTAGAAGGATCTCTTTGGGAGGTCCTAAACGCCTAGTCTAACTACTAATTCATAAGCCTTAATGTAAGTATGTTATGTTACTTGAATTGTTTTGTGTATGATTGATTGATAGAAGATATGGGGGTGTGTGTGTTTTTACTGGGCATTCCAAGCTCATGGCGTGTCATGCCAGGTGAAGAAGCAGCTTACGACGGGGAAGGTTATCCCGAAGACAATCAAGATGAAGTTTTAGAGCCGTGGTTCACTTGAAAATTTAGACTAGTAGTTTGTTTTTGTGTTCTCTCTTCTTTTACCTTTTGGTTTGACAATATTTGTAAACCTCTAGTGGAACTCAAATCAGTTATATATGTTATAACTCTGCTCGTATGTGTATATTAACATATTGTGGTTATCTCTTTTGTTTGAGTTGTATTTTAGATATTTCTCTTGCGGTCTCAAATTTTGGGGCGTGACAAATTGGTATCAGAGCCCTAGGTTCAACCCTTAACCCACGCGTGTTGACTTGTGATTTTAGATATCCTTGCCTTTCACATTACTATTTTCTGTTACCATTATACTATATCATATTAAGGGTGGACTAAAACAAAAATTTGTTTACCTACCATAGGATGGATTCTACATCAGAAAGCGTTGATAACTGGGGAGTTTTTCAGTTCCAGAACAGACGGGCAGTAGCTGTTAGCCCACAAAGACTTAACCGACGATGTCAATTAGGAGCAGAGCGCGTGATAAACAAAGCTATTCGGAAAACAGAAGAGGATTTTTCATACTACACCACGTAAGCAAGACGAGCGTTGGTACGTCGACGCCTCCAGTGCAAATACAGGGAGCTTTGGTTCGCCCTTCAGATAGAGCGGAATGATCAGACTTTTGCTGAGCTTAGGCAAGAAGTATTGATTGAGGATCCGCGTCCAGTGATGCGTCTTGTTGGACCCGAGAGCTGTGGCTCTCATCATTCTGAGTTAGAAGTTCCGTTTGTCTCAGTACTTCCCGGAGCTTCCCCTGCATTCCCTATAGAGGTGTCGTCAGAGTACTCCCCTACACCAGCCCAGCAGTTTCCAACCTCCCCGACATATGCTCCTTTACCACCAGAGGATCCCGAAGAAGATCCCGAAGAAGACCCAGAGGAATCGTTTGACTTAGGGCTGTAGTAGTCGTCGGACAAACCTTTTTGTGTACCTTTGTAAATAGTGTTTTGTGTGGTTGAAGCGTGTTTTGTTTTGGTGTATACACGCTACACGCTAACCTAGATAGTGTAACCTTTTGTAAGAAGAAGTTATATGCGTATATATAAAATATCTAGTTGGTTATTCTAGTGTATTGTATATTATTTTATTTTATTTTACTTGGTTTAATTGCATCATCCATTTAGAAAAATAAATAAATTTCATACACATCGGACCACATTAAATTAGACTATTTATTGAACACCTCTTCACCTTCACAACAACCCTAAGCTTATATTACCCACAAACTTGGCAGATGGCGGACAATGTGGAAGCAAACGATCAAGTAAGACGCCGACGAGGACGTCCAGCTCGCAATCAAGGCGTAATCGCGATAGACCTATTCCTGCTGAGGAGTTGCCAAGACCAGTCGGAAACCAGATTCTTGAAGAGTTAGGAAGGCCTAGAAGAACGCAACCAAATGAGCGGATATATTTGTTATCTGAGTTCAGAAAGCAAAGACCGCCGGTGTTCATAGGTGAGCCTGACCCGAGAGTCGCTGAGAGCCGGATTCGTCAAATAGAAAAGATGTGGGAAACCATGGGTATTACTGTGCATACAGACAAGATCGCCCTGGCAAGTTATCAGCTAGAATGAGAAGCAGATCATTGGTGGTCCTTGATGAAAAATTCTCGGGACACGACAAGCATGACTTGGGCTCAGTTCAAAGAATTGTTTCTAAGAAAATATTTCCCAAACACAGTTAGACAAGAGCGGATTTGGCAATTTCAAACTTTGAAACAGGGTGAGATGTCAGTGACTCAGTATGTAGCCAAGTTTGAAGAGCTAGCGTGATACGCAGCCCAATACGTCGCAGATGAGGGAGAGAAAGCACGAAAATTTGAGTGGGGTTTAGACCCTATTATTAGAGGTAAAGTGTTACCCTTGCGCCTCCCTACATTTGCCGATGTGGTGGATACGGCATTGGATGCAGAAAGAGAGTGGGCAGACTCAAAAAGGATTTGGATGATGAAAACGAAGAAAGGGGGTCAGTCCTTTGTAGGGCCAAGAAGAAATGACCGAAGGAATGTGGTACGGACACCATACACCAGACCGTCGCAACAGCTGCAACAGCAAAGCCAGAAAGGAAGTTTACAAACCAAGCTTATTACACAAATCCAATGTTTTCACTGTCACCAGATAGGGCACAAGAAGTCGGAATGTCCCCAACTTTCTGGGATGGGAAATCAAGCAGGGGCTTCAAGCGCGAATGCTCAAGTTATTGGCGGGCAAAGGCCATGGACGAACAAGTCAGGAGGAAACCGAAAGGTTGGACCAACTGGTAATCAAAAAGCCACAGGCAGAGTTTTTGCTCTCCAAGAGAAGATAATGAAGATCCATCAGTAATTAAGGTAACATTGTACTCTATAATTCCTGGGTTCACGTTCTATTCGATTCTGGCGCATCACATTCTTTTATATCAACATCATGTGTTAAATCATTAGGTCTTAAATGTGAACCTTTAGAAACTACTTTACGTGTTACATCACCCTTGGGAGGAAGTATTAGGGTAGGATTAATCTGTCGAGGGTGTGAATTAGAAGTGTCAGGGTTACACTTGAGTTGTGACCTTCGGGTCATGAACATGTCCGATTTTGACATAATCTTGGGAATGGATTGGTTATCCGCCCACCTTTGCATACCTAGTGGAACGTGTTTCCAATTTAAGGGGGATAGAGAGGATTCCCTGAGCACAACAACTCGTAAAATGCAGTGGCATCGACAATTTGCTGGATGGTTAGCAAGTTTGATCATTAATGAAGAAGCTCAATTGGAATTAAATCTTCCGCGTGTAGTTTGTGAATACGCTGATGTTTTTCCTGAGGAATTGCCAGGATTACTGCCACATCGTGAAGTAGATTTTAGTATCGAGTTACAAGCGGGTATTGCACCAATATCCCTGACACCCCATCGTATGGCTCCTGCTGAACTTCGGGAGTTGAAGACGCAACTGCAAGAATTACTGGACAAGGGATTTATCTAACCAAGTACCTCACCATGGGGCGCACCAGTTCTATTTGCAAAGAAAAAGGACGGGACACTAAGATTGTGCATAGATTATCGGCAACTCAATCGGGTGACGATCAAGAACCGATATCCACTTCCACGGATTGATAACCTTTTTGATCAACTTCGAGGTTCGAAGTGTTATTCAAAGATTGATCTTAGATCTGGCTATCATCAATTGTGGGTCACTGATGATGACATACCAAAAACTGCTTTCCGAACCCGATATGGCCATTACGAATTTGTGGTAATGCCCTTTGGATTAACCAATGCACCAGCCGTGTTTATGAGCTTGATGAATAAGATTTTTACTCCGTACTTGGACCAGTTCGTGGTGGTGTTTATCGATGATATTCTAGTCTATTCACCATCGGAAGAGGAACATGAGCAACACTTGAGAGTAGTTCTCCAAGTTTTAAGAGACAACCAGCTGTACGCAAAAGCAAGTAAATACGAGTTCTGGTTGAAGGAAGTCACATTTTTGGGACACGTCGTGTCGGAGCATGGAATCACTGTAGACCCAGCCAAGGTGGAAGCAGTATTAGATTGGAAGCAGCCAACCTCAGTATTCGAAGTTCGTAGTTTCTTAGGGTTGGCCGGCTATTACCGACGGTTTATTCAAGACTTTTCTAAACTAGCTAAGCCGATGACTCGTCTAACGCAAAAAGGGGTAAAATACGATTGAAACGAAGCATGTGAACAATCCTTTCAAGAACTCAAGAGGAGATTGACTAGTGCCCCAATACTCATCATTCCGAAGCGAGACATAGGATATACGGTATATTGCGACGCGTCCAAGGATGGGCTAGGCTGTGTGCTAATGCAAAAAGAGAAGGTGGTGGCTTACGGCTCCAGGCAACTGAAACTGCATGAAAAGAATTATCTGACACACGATCTAGAGTTGGCAGCAATGGTTTTTGCGTTAAAGCAGTGGCGTCATTATTTGTATAGTGAACAATTTGAGATTTTCACGGACCATAAGAGCTTGAAGTATTTATTCACGTAGAAGGACTTGAACATGAGACAAAGACGGTGGTTAGAGTACCTCGAAGATTACCATTTTACTCTATCCTATCATCCTGGCAAAGCTAACGTGGTGGCGGATGCCCTGAGTCGCAAGAACCGGGGAATTATTGCTAGCTTGGCACTCAAGGAATGGAACATGGTCGAAACACTTAATGAGTTTGGAGTACAGATGAAAGCTCAGGACAAGAAGGTATACCTTGGTGCTCAAATCGCTACACCCAAATTACTGAACGACGTAATAGAGTCACAGAAGTATGATCAAGAGGTGGCGTTCATAAAGGCGCAAATAGCATCCGGCGATTCTATATCTGATTGGACGATTCATTTAGATGGAAGTTTGAGACATCAGGGTAGAGTGTTTGTACCACAAGATGAGTCGCTTAGAGAAAAAGTTCTGAAGGAGTTCCACCATTCAGTGTTCGCAGTGCACCCAGGGGGGACGAAAATGTACCAAAACTTAAAGCGTCAATATTGGTGGAGGGGAATAAAGAAAGATGTGGCTCAATTCGTAGCCAGATGCCTTACGTGTCAGCAAGTAAAGGCAGAACACCAGTGACCTGGAGGGATGCTTCAGCCCTTGCCGATATCAGAATGGAAATGGGAGCATGTAACAATGGACTTCGTCACTGGACTACCCAGGTCACCGAGAGGATATGATGCTATATGGGTTATAGTGATCGGTTGACGAAAACTGCTCACTTTTTGCCATATAAAATCTCCGACACTTTGACATCGCTGAGTCATCTCTACATTAAAGAAATTGTCCGATTGCACGGAATTCCTGTATCAATAGTGTCCGACCGGGACCCGCGTTTCACCTCCCGATTCTGGGGAAGCTTGCAGGAAGCGTTAGGGACCGAATTATGTTTCAGTACCGCATTTCATCCTCAAACTGACGGACAGTCGGAACGTACTATTCAGACTTTGGAGGACATGTTAAGAGCTTGTGTGATGGATTTCAAGGGAAATTGGGAGCGACACCTACCGTTGGTAGAGTTCACATACAACAATAGTTTCCAGGCTAGTATTGGCATGGCTCCATTCGAAGCACTGTATGGTCGGCCTTGCAGATCACCAGTTTGTTGGACTGAAGTTGGAGAAGTGAGTCTATTGGCCCCAGAGATCGTGCAAGAAACTACAGAAAAGGTGAAACTTATTCGACAAAGATTAGTGGCAGCTCAAGATCGTCAGAAGAGTTATGCAGAT
Organism: Camellia japonica; assembly: GCA_030407325.1. Lineage (NCBI taxonomy): Eukaryota > Viridiplantae > Streptophyta > Magnoliopsida > Ericales > Theaceae > Camellia > Camellia japonica. The sequence continues at coordinate 137,204,858 of JAPPVO010000013.1, forward strand.
AAAAGGAGAAGACCACTAACCTTCGCTGCCGGTGATTATGTTTTCCTGAAAATTCAGCCCCGCCAAGGGATCATTCGTTTTGGAAAGAAAGGAAAATTATCACCTCGATATACTGGACCCTTCGAGATACTTCAGAAAATCGGAGAGGTTGCGTACAAGTTGGCTTTACCCCCACAGTTGGCTGGAGTACATGATGTTTTCCATGTATCTATGCTGCGAAAGTACATAATGCACCCTTCTCACATCATCAACTGGGAAGAAATCCAACTCAATGAGGATGTTACCTTTGAAGAGGGATCTGTAGCAATTATAGACAGACAAGAAAAGAACTTGCGAGGGAAGACAATTCACCTTCTTAAGATACTCTGGCATCATCATGGTATTGAAGAGTTCACCTGGGAACGTGAAGATGCAATGCGGGCAAATTATCCACAACTATTTGAGACGTAAGGTATGATCTAATTTCGAGGACGAAATTTATTTAAGGGGGATAGGTTGTAGAGACCCTAATTTTTTTTAATTACACTTGAAACCCTGAGCCTTAGGTTAATAGCATTTTAGCCCTAGTTCCGTAAAAAAAAAAAAAAAATCTGTGTAAGGGCCCAAGTAAAGAATAATTTCTCCGTGTGTTACCATAATTAAATCATAGAACACCACTTTATGATTGGCACTATCCTAAAACTTGGTTTTATTTATTTACCTCATAATTTCTAAATTAATTCACACATTTTATTCTTATTTCTAATTTTTATTATTGTTCTTTCATTAATTATTTATTTGAATGGAATATTATTGTGTACATGAATATATACATAGTTTAAATATATATATATATATATATATAATATTGGTGGAAGAATGGGTTGATAACAACAAAGACGTAAATAAAATAAATAAATAAATAAATATCTAGATATTTAGTCCCTTAGCCATTAAGCTACCTTATATTATATAAATTGAGAGTTGGTCCAAATTCACACCCACGTTTTTCATCAGCTCAAGGAGAGGGTGAGAGAGGGAGGGTTTGCTCAAGGGAAGTCAAGGGGAGTAGAGAAGTGAGAAGAAAAAAAAAAAAGAAGAGAAAAAGAAGGACTTCTTGAAGGTAAGAATACACCTCTCCCTTGTCTTCTCAAATTTTTTTTTTACCCATCTCATCCTATTGTCTAGATGCTCCCTTGGGCTATGTATTAATGGTAAATTGAGTTTTTGGTGTGTATGCATGTGTGGGTGTGAATTGGTGACATTGTCTTACAATTTTATTCAAAATATGCACTGCTGCAATTTCTAATATTTAAAAGAAATATAAAACCTGTTTATTTCTCAAATCTGAATTTATTGTAAGATATTTGGTGTGTTTAGAGCTTGTGACAATTTTATTAGCCCCTAATTGTGTGTTTTTAGGGCTTTGATAATTTGTTGAAAAATCTGGTCCTGAATCTCTGAAAAACAGTCCACTTTTAGTAATTTTATAAAATTCTATAAAAATCATCTCATGTTGGTTCTTTTGTCAAAATTTAGAACTCTGAGTCCTCTTTCCAACAGATTTTACTTGAGTGAAAACCATCGGGTAGATTGAGAGAAACGCTAGTTTTCCCAATGGGTGACAAATCTGGACAGGTTTTTGAATATAGCTTGTGGATGAATTTTTGGAGGTGCTATGCACATTCTGTGTATTGGAAATGAAACTAGACAGGTTCATTATTATTTCTGTGCAATTTCAGCCCCTAATTTGACCTAGAAGTATTTTTACCAAAGCGTTCTTGTTAGCCCTGCAGGACCGACCGGCGCTGGAAATTGTGTTCTACTATGTGATTTGTCTCTAAGTGTTTCAAGCCTTTTTAATGTTATTTTCTTGCCTAACTATACTTATGTATGATGATCATGGACTATATTTCCTCTAGTATGTTTTTCCCATACTCGTTTAAATGACCGAATTACCGAATGTGACTAACTTACCTAGCAAAAGATCTAATAAACAGGAAATGATAAGGGGTTGGCAATGGGTGACGTTTATCTTAGTGTTTTAAAACAATTTTATACATATGCATGACATGAATTATGATGGGGTTAATACCAAATGAGTTAAGTCTTGCGTAAGCAGTTTAAGCGAGCCCCTAGGTTGACCTGGATGTATTCAGACTCTATGCGGTGGTTTCATGGTGTAAGCGAGCCCTTTGGTATGGTATGTGCAGGGTGTAAGCGAGCCCGAGGCACGATTTGGGTGTAAGAGAGCCCACTTGTTGGCCGTCCCTTTTGAGGTCCACCAATGCCACTGACAGGTAAATAATCGGAGGTGGGCATAGGTGGTAAGGTCTGCAAAGCAGCAAAAGGGGGAGTTCTGAATAGTCTGGTGTTCAATCCTTGTGGTTGGGTAAAAGGATCTCTTTGGGGGGTCCTAAACGCCTAGTCTAACTACTAATTCATAAACCTTAATGTAAGTATGTTATGTTACTTGAATTGTTTTGTGTATGATTGATTGATAGAAGATATGGGTGTGTGTGTGTTTTTACTGGGCATTCCAAGCTCATGGCGTGTCATGCCAGGTGAAGAAGCAGCTTACAACGGGAAAGGTTATCCCGAAGACAATCAAGATGAAGTTTTAGAGCCGTGGTTCACTTGAAAATTTAGACTAGTAGTTTGTTTTTGTGTTCTCTCTTCTTTTACCTTTTGGTTTGACAATATTTGTAAACCTCTAGTGGAACTCAAATCAGTTATCTATGTTATAACTCTGCTCGTATGTGTATATTAACATATTGTGGTTATCTCTTTTGTTTGAGTTGTACTTTAGATATTTCTCTTGCGGTCTCAAATTTTGGGGCGTGACAGTTTGTTTTTTGGAATAAACAAATAAATTGACACAAACGATTTTTACGTGGAAAAAATCACAATTGAAGAACCTTCCATTGTAATCAAAAACCACGGGCGAAACGTCACTAATCAATCCACTACTGAAGAAAGAAAGATTACAAAGATAATACACAAATTACCCAACTCAGTCAATTTGCCTGCGAATCTTCTGTAACTCTTTCACCAAGCCTTCGTCTCGGAATTGATTGATCTGAAGTTGAATCCACAACTTCGTTTGTTGAATAAACAACTACGTACAAAATCAAACGCCTTTTGAAACTGTATGTTTAAATCTTCGGAATCCACCGAAGAGAACTCTCTTGAATTATAAAGTAACAAACTCCTTGATGTATGTATCTTAGATCATGAGTGAGGAACTCTCTCAAAACATCAAGGAAAACTCACAAAAACCTCAGAAGAAAACTTCAAACAAAACCCTAGGACTCTTGAATAAGATCTAGGAAAAGTAATCCTAAAACAGACCCAACATGCGAATTTATAGAATCTGTGTTCGCTCGGTCCGCTCGAGCATGGGAATGCCCGCTCAAGCGAAGGCTTCAAAATTGTGTGATTCATATAGGCTTCATGCTCAAGCAGAAGTTTCCACGCTCGAGCGTCGAATCACACCATCCAGTACTTTTTCAGGCGAAGCAGAGATGCTGTGAGCTTGCAATCCCCGCTAGAGCGTCACTTTCCCCGCTCGAGCGGGGAGACCAAAATTGGAAAATCTGGAAAACAAGATCCTGTTACAACCTTGGTTTTGATCCATGGAATTTGACAACAAAGGGTCCTAACATAACTTATTTTATTTTCTTAACAAGATAAAAAAAAATAATAATAACATTCCTAATTAACATTTGAATCGGCAATTGAATCTACAACATCTACCCATGTAGCCAAAGGTAAATCCTATCAAATTATCATGCATCCACCATATTGAGAGTTCATGATATGTGAAATTCAAATAAACAACTTTGAGTGAATTAATTGAGAAGACATGACTATATGATATGTGAAGTTCATTGTCTTGCTTTCCTCCAGGATGTGTGTTTTCTTTATTATATAGGAGGTGTCCACCTCAGGTCTTTATGAATCATGACTAAGAGCATGTTTCCTTTTGTTTAATTTTCTATTGTTCTACATTTATCTTGTGCCTTTAGGCAAGAAGTTTGATATGATATTTTACTTCAAATCCCCTCTCAGAATGCTTAGGGAAGTCTCTTAGAAAAACTACTATGAAACTTCATTATGGTGTCATGGCTGATATGTTATGTGTCATTGGGTATTCAGAATCATTGCTAGACAATATTGTTGGACCTATTAAATTGTAATGATTTATTTGTCAAATACAATGAATAGATTGATTCATTGGTAAATTCATCCAGGTCAATTTTTCCTCGAAAACTCTCTTTGATTTGAGAATTCTCAATTTCTTTCTTTTCCCTATTTTTTTAATTTCTTTTATTAATCAGACAAACTTCTTAAGTGCTTCTTTGACTAATTGGAATTCAGCTATTTGAATGTCATTTACAACCTTAGTGATCAACCTAAGTATTAATGGAAGCTTTTGGATTTTAAGAATCTATTTGAAATTCCTGGTGGATTTGAAGACCCAATGTCAATACTTAATTGCTACTTACACACCCAATAAAATAAATTGGAGCCAAACAATTGAATTTCTGGTTCAAAAGTGTTAGAAAATTCATCATATTTTGCATCTTGTGGTTCTTTGCTTGGTTTATTTAATTGTCAAGTTGATCATAAATCAAGAATATTAATGAAAGATTTTGAATGTCTAAAAATCTGTTTGGAATTCCTGGTGGATTTGAAGGCCCAATCACAATAGTAAATTTCTACATAAACTCTGAATAAAATAAATTGGAGCCTTTTTGTGTGTTTTTTCTTATTTTGAATATACTTGAACATCTTGCAAGTGTATGGACATCAGAACAAAAGTATTTTTTTTTCCTAGCATGACATTATGGCTTTGCCTACTATAAATACCCAAGGACTGGAATTTATTTATGGTTTTGTATTTGTATTTATCATTATTGATATATGATACCACCAATCAATAATAAAACAACATATGAAGGGTGAATTTTACATGCAAATATAACTAACACTCTAGTAATTTATATATATATATATATATAATGAGATTAACTATATTTGCATATCAATAATGATGGATATTATCTTTATATTGAGATTTTTTCACAAAATTTTTGTACATAAAAATATAATTTGTTGTAGTCACTTCATTTTAAATAAAAAAATCACTATTGTTTTCATAAATTTAAAAATGCCCTTGACATTTTATTCTAAATATTATTTTTATTTAAAATTTTATTTATATACATATGTAAAAAAAAAAACAAAGAAAAAGAAAAAAAATTAAGGGGGCACGTGGGTCACCATGTGGCTCCGCCCCCGGACATATGGATAGAGAAAAGCAAACTATTAGCTTTTAATGAGATGCAAGAGCTAATAAATAAATTGAATTTAAAATATTTTAAATCATACAACACCGCTATATTCACATAATTTTTACAACTCGAATGTACACAATTGAAACTCTTACTAGTAAGACTTTTTGAAACAAAAAATTCTAGCCGATAAGAGTCTCATTTGGACAGATTCGAGAGGAAAAAATTATGTGAATAAATCATTAATCTAAATCATATTAGTGTTTACTTACTTCAAGTTATGAGATTAATTTGGTCAACTATATTTGAATTAGTTTTCTGAATATGAACACGAAAATGATGAGTGTCACTAAATTATTTTTTAATAATTTCTTTCAAAAAATAGGTTTTAAAAACCAAACCAAACTCTAGTAAATGGATTGGACACTATACTCATCTTCTCTTCTCTTGTGGGCTTGTCTAGTTTTTTGGGTAAGTTTGGAGCTTGTCATATAACTTGTTTTGATTATAAAAAAAAAATTTATTAGCAAAAATAAAAGTTTATTATCTTTTTTTTTTTTTAGAGAGGAAAATTTTATTATCTTTAAATATACAAATATATCGAGACAATAGTTGTGTTGCCTCGATATATTTGCATATTTAAAGATAATAAAATTTTCCTCTCTAAAAAAAAAAGATAATAAACTAAAATAAAATTACTAATAATGAAGTCTGAACAAAACAAAAAATAGAACTCCCTAATCAGCAAAACAAGAAAATTACTAATAATGAAGTCTGAAACACCCAAAAGAATACACAATAAGTGAAAATTGTATTCATCACGGATAATTATTGTAACAGCTCAATAAGAGCTGAAATACAAAATCCATTTCCTAACAGACCATAAAACATATTAAAGATTTGTTTTTCCAAATGATGGGGATGATTCTAAGCCACCATAACATCAAGTGTTGAAATACAATAATAAATGCAATTTCAAAATCAATAGTTGCGTTTCCGTTGATCATATTATTCAAATAAGACCTCAACTTTTGTATGTGCCTTATTTAATTAATTAATTACTACTAAAATTGTTGTTACTACATAACTAAAACTGGTCAAATACACAATCTTAATGAAGTAACACATTATAATAACCAAACTACATAAGGTAAATAAAATAAGGACAAATACAAGAAAGAAAGAAAGAAAGAAAAAAAAAAGTTTAGGTACAAGCTTGGCTTATGTTTAACTAGAGAAATGTTTGTGATAGAATCATTGAAGACAGAGATTTTATTGAGTTGAGTTGAGTCGAGCCGAGCAGAGCCAATGTATTTAAGTTTTTAATTTAATTAATAGGGAAATAGTTGAATGGGAAGACCCTTCTCAAGGATTGGCATGGGATTAATAACAATCTTCTCATCGGGAATCAATTTCTCCCACTTGAACCTCTTGACAAGGTTGTGCATGAATACCAATATTTCCATACGAGCATACTTTTTTCCAGGGCCCTCCTCCAAATGGTACAAACTTGTAAGGCACTGGTCCTCTTCCATCAAATCTCGATGGATCGAATTTATATGGTTCTGAGAAATATTTTGAATTTTTATGAGTCGAGTGCGTGCTCCAATATATCTACATACATACAAACATTTAAAATTTAACAACAAACAAGAAATGTGAATAATTAACTTAATGATTAAATTTTATACACAGAATGTGTTTTTTTTTTTTTTTTTTTTTTTGATCAGCAAAAAAAGAAACCTTTATTGATGGAAAATCATACAAGAGTCGAGATTACATCAAAAAAGGAAGGACGGGGAGCAGCCAGCATCATAGCAATCAAACCCAATCCCAACTAGGTTGGGACCGAGAAGAAAGCCCTATCATTTGCAAGGGCAACCCCAGGAGTTTGGTGAGGAACCAAAGCCGAACGAAGTGAAACAAACAGAACAAAACAGAACAAGCACAGCAGACACAGCAACAGGGAGGCAGACTTTTGCATACATGAACCTAAGCCAAACCAATTCAAAAAGCAAACTCCTCCAATACAGCAGCAGACCACCAAACTTCAGCAAATTGCAGACCACCAAACTGCAGACTGCAGCAGCGAAAAAGCAAGGGACCAAGTGCTCAGACCATCAACCAAACCGACAGCAAACCAGTGCAAATCAGAAGTCTTCCGAACTGCTGCTGCTGCGATCTCCCTCTCCATGGCCAGCAAGGCCACTGGAGATCGGTCACGAGTTTCAGAGGCAGCGGCAACTCTCCAGATCGGGAAAGTGTTGGGTGTCGACTGTGATGGCAAGGAGGAGGTGATACACAGAATGTGTTTCTTACATTTATTATAGAAAAAATCTATAAACACATAAACTTATCACATAATTAAATACTACTCTCTCATAATTTCTATGCAAGTAGAAGAAATGATAATTAACTTATGAAGTAGGTAGTGTACCTTCCAACCCTTTGGGATATAGAAGCCTTCGTACATGAAATCAGTCAAGACATCTCTGAAAGCACCTTGAACAGGTGGTGCAAGTCTCAACACTTCACAAGCTACATTCCATGATAATTTCATCTTTTGAATGTCATCCCAATTTAATAATTCACCAGGACCTTTTGATTTTGCAATATCCATTTGCTCTGCATGTTCACAAAGGATCAGAAAAACCAAAAATAAATAAATAAATTGAAATTATGTTAAAATCATAAAAACTATACTTGTCATCCCAATTCAACAATTCATCTGTAGCTTTGGGTAACCCTTACTTTTCTACTCTAGCATTCCTCTTTTAAGGATTACATCTTTACTTGTTAAAATTAAATCTATATCATAATTTTTTTTAAAGGGTAAATTACAAATATACCCCTGAAGTTTATTTAAAGTACAGATTGCCCCATGTGATTTGAAAAATTGTAAACACCCTCTTATTAGAATTTTTTATTTAACAGAATTAACTAAAAAATGAAATTCATAATTGCTCTCTTATACAATGATAAAATTGCCTAAATTATTAATTGAAACATATTTCTAACATCATTAAAAAGAGTTAATTGACTTTATAATTTATTAATAAAAGAGGCAATTTGTTATAAAATTAGAAAGCTCATGGAGTGGAATGTAATTTTCAGAATCACATGGGCAATTCATATTTTAATTAAACCTCCGGGGTGTATTTGCAATTTACCCTTTTCTAAAAGACCAATTAAATGAAATTGTGTAGTTACGATTAGGGTGAAGTACTAATAAATCTTAAATAGTGATCTTATAAACTGTTTGGTCCTCTATTTTTTCTTATGCGCCAAAAAGTTTCATTCTAATATGAATTACATAAAAGGCCAGGTATGAATGCGCATATGTTACGTGTTGAGAGAAAAATGTGAGTTTTTTTTCATAATGTTGAAATTACTAAACGTAACACTTCAAAAAAATTCCTTAGTTTACTTTTCCTAAACATAACACTCTAATATAACACTAAAAAAACATAAAACTCTAATGTAATACATTAAAAAACTCCGTAGTATATTTTTCTCAAACGTAATAATGTAACATTCTAAAAAATTCATTAATATACTTTTTCAAAACGTAACAATCCAATTAATGTAACACACAAAAACTCTTTAATATGCTTTTTTCAAACGTAACACTCCAATGTAACACACTAAAAACCTCCTTAGTGTACTTTTCTCAAACATAATAATGTAACATTTCAGAAAAAATCCTTTGTGTATTTTTTTCAAAATGTAACACTCCAATCAATATAACACACAAAAAATTAAATGTATTTTTTTTAAATGTAACACTAAAAAATCACACTAACAGAAATGTAGATTTTCATACTTAACAACCAACACTTCAACCACCAATTCCTCCAAAAAGAATCTTCCACACTTTACTTTTCCATTCTCATACCAAAAATGAATAAGAAAATTGAAAAAATAAATCACAAAAGGATATTTACTTAAACTCAAATGGCACCAAATTAAATAAATATAACTTTTCAAAACAAAAAAGGACTAATTGGTTTATAAGAAAACTCTTAGGACTAAATGAATCAACATTCTCTCATATGGGATTTATGGGTAAATTTTCCTTACGATTATTGCATTAAATTAATTTCTTTTTATATATAAACTATACAAAAAAAAAAAAAAAATCTAAAAAATAACATGTTAAATCACCAAAATAAGATACCACAGATCTAATTGTTTTGGACTGGACTTTCTCCAAATTGTATTTCCACTCCATTTCCGTGAAAATATTAATAAAACAATAACATGTAAGTTTTTTTAAAAAAATTTAAAAGATCACATATTTTGTATGTATCGCCCTTTTTAACGTTAATAAAATTCTTAATAAAAAATACATTTATTTTGAGGTGAAAAAAAAAAAGTATATATTGACAGGTCAAAAAAAAAAAAAATAGTGCATCAAAAACAGAGAGTTCACTATAAAAATTGTTGCACATCCACATGCAATCATACATTGGGAATTTATTTATTCTAAAGTTAAATGCAACATTCGATTCCAACCAAAAAACAACAAAATAAAGGTTGAACCACCTTGGCCTTAGTAACTCTCTGATCTCATTCGATTCCGTCAACTCAACAAATGACTTGATTCACATGATTTTCTGTTTTTAAATTTGGCCAAAGCTATATAAACTTTTTTTTTAATCATATATTTTAATCAATTAATAATAAATTATTTTTAAATATAAATTGAATTACATTAATTTAGACAATATATCAACACGTATCTATAAGCACAAAAATTAACACAAAAGAAAGCCCATAATAAAAGTACTAAAAAACTCAATATAACAAAAAATTCATAATAAAAGAAAAATAATTATTATTTATCTTCAAGTTGATCCCAGACCCAATATCTCTATATGTTGTTCTCTATATGTGGATAATATATTTAAATTTTAATTAATTTTTTGATAAGTAATATTATATGATAAGTTAAAACTACAATAATAAGATAACTAACGTTTCATGTCTACACACAACGAATATCACAGAAAAATATGGAGTCAAATGTACATGTGAGTACAATGAGGTTCACATTAGATAAAAATATACATCTAGTTAGTGGATTCAGATCATTTCAATTCCAAAATGGCATTATTAATTTTTGAGAGGTGCATTTAGAGGCACCCAAGATGGTAAAATTAAGTAGAGTAAAATTGGGAACATACATACCCTTGTAAACTCCTTGATAGATGTGAGGTAATTCTGCAAGATACTTGACAATGAAAGCACAAGTAGAGCTTGCAGTGTCATGGCCACCAATAAGCAAACCCAATACCTTATTTGCAATATCAATCTCCTTCATGAACTTGCCATCCTCATCCACCGTGAGCAACATGTGGGACAATATATCACTACAAGAAAAGTGGGCTTAAAAGACGGAACTATTTGCAACGGCACACTTGCCGTCTCAAAAAGTCACTTTTTGCGACGGCAGAAAATGCCATCTCAAAAAAGCAGAGTATTTGCGACGGCACCATTTGCCGTCTAAAAAAAGCAGAGCATTTGCGACGGAATTTGCCGTCTCAAAAAAGGAGAGTATTTGCAATGGTATTTTCTACCATCGCAAATACTCTACTTTTTTGAGACGGAATTTTCTGCCGTCGCAAATATTCTGCTTTTTTGAGACGGCATTTTCTGTCGTCACAAAAAAGTGACTTTTGTGTTTTTTTTTTTTTTTAGTGAATATTTTTTAAATTTTAAATATTTTTTTTAAATGCACCTTACTTAGATGTATCTAAAAAATAAAAAAATTATGAAAAATTATTTTTAAAAATTAATAAATACATAAAAATACAAAAAAATGTATTGAATTATTGTATTTTTTTATATTTTTGGTATTTAGTGAATTTTTAAAAGATTTTTTTTACAATTTTTTTACTTTTTGGGTGTATTTATGTTAGGTTTGTCTAAAAATTAAAAAAATTACTTAAAATATTAAAAAAATTCAGTAAAAACAATATAACACGAAAAACAAGAAAGTATAATTTTCTCAAAAGAATTTTTGGAAAACTTTAACCTAGCATAGTGATTATATATATACAGTCACAAAATGGTTTGAATAAATTCAACGGTATTTTTCTGTCGCAAAAAAAAATTTAAAAAATGATGTCGTCTTACTCTTTTGATATAACATTTCTCTTTTCATTCATTTTTTGATCTTCCTATCTCTGTCTCTTCTCTTTATATCTCTTTCACTCATCACTCTTCTTTCTCTGTCTGCCTGTTTCTCTCTCTCCTTTTCTCTCTGTGTCTCTCGCCTATCTCTTTTCTCTCTGTCTCTCTCATCTGTCTTCCCTCTCTCTCTCTCTCTCTCTCATTCATCTCTCTTCTCTCTCTCTCTCTTATCTTTCTATCTTTCTCGTCCATCTCTCTTCTCTCTCTATCTCTCTCTTTTTCTGTGTCTCTCTATCGCTCATCTCTTTTCGCTCTATTTCTCTATCTTTTTGTCTATCTCGCGCTCATCTCTTGTTTCTCTCTCTTTTTCTATCTCTCACTCTATCTCTATCTCTCTCTTTCTCTCTCTATCTCTTTTTCTGTCTATCTCTCTCTCTTCTTGTCTCTCTCTCATTCTCTCTCACTCATCACTCTTCTCTCTATCTCTCTCTGTCTGCTTGTCATTTGTCTATTTCTTCCTCACTATGTTCACCTTACTTACCTTCTCCCTCCCATCTTCTCTATTTATTGAGTTCCTTCTCGATTTATCGATCTACTATAAGAAAATACACTTTTAGCAACCACTTTGTCTCTCTCTCGCTCATCACTCTGTCTCTTTCTCTGTCTCTATCTCTCTTCTTTAACTGTCTCTTACAAAATTAAAATATTTTTAAAATATTTAAATATTTAAAATATTTAAAAAATTGATTTGAATTAAGTTTTGAAAAGAGCTTTAAATTATGTGTTTGGTTATGAGTTTTGAAAAGTAAGGATTATATTTTGAATTGAATTTTGAAAAATGGATGTAGAATTATGATTTGAAAGCTTAAAACAAACACCATACTTAAATCAATGGGTGGAACTATGACCACCACTACTACTGCCACTACTACTACCATTACCTCTCATCCACCATCGCCACTCCATCTCCTCTACCACTACCACAACTTCACCACTAATCTCCTTCGCAGCCGCCGCTGCTGCCGCCGCCACCACCATCACCTCTTATCCACCACCTTCACTGTCACTCCCTTTCATCTACCACAAAAAATTAGTTCCTGGTTTTTAGTAGCAAAAAAAAAAAAAAAAAATGAGCCGCGGAAAAATATTTTTTACTAAAATATTACCCCTACTTCTTCAAAATAAAAAAATAATAATTTTTTTTCATTAAAATAAAAATGAAACAAATAAATTTTCAACCTTAGTAATTAAAAAAAATGAAAAATAAAAAAAAATCATTAACTACAAAAAATAAATTTATTTTAACCAAAAAATTTTCATTTTCCCGCTCTTTAATTCCCCCATTTCTTTTCCCCCTTTTGTTTCTCACAATCTCAAATCATCAATCCCCAATCCCTTAAACAAAAAATTCTCAATTTCAAATAGAAATAATGAAGGAACTTGAATCAATATTTATGTTTAAAGAATTTGAATCAATATTTATGTTAAAAGGGATTTTTTTTTATTTTTATTATGTTTCTCAGGGAAATCAAGTTCTATGGTTTTTTTTTTTTTTTTTTTTTTTTTATCTTCATAATCTGTAAATTAAGAACTGGGTTAATTTACATGTGTGCAATATATATTTTTTAAATATATATATATATATATATATGTACAACCGGCAGTGTGCGAGTCCTTCTCTCTCTCTCTCTCTCTCTCTCCATATATATATGTATATCAGATTTTAATGGAAGAAGTTCGTGCCCTATTTTCCCCCCTAATGTTTCTTCACTAATTTTGCCATAATTTTTGTGCCCAATGGACTACAAGATTTACTATTCTTTGTCTTGAATTCAGTTCACACAGTTTATTTAGAAAATGATTAATGAAGTGCAAACAAATAATTTAAATTGTTGTTTTTGTTAAAGAACATTAAGAGAGAAAAGAAAATTAAGAAATTTTTTTTTTTTTTTTTTTTTTGGTTTGGTTGAATTAGAAAAGTCTCTATTTTTTTTGCTTTGATGGAAATCTATAATTTTTGTTGTGCTCTAATTTCCGAAAACATATTATTTGCAGATATCGGTGATTGCGGATTTCTATATTTCTGGATTTGAAAAAGAAAATATTCAATCTCAATCACAGGCACTTGATAAATGTTTTGGTAGCATGAAACAAACCTACAATTTGAAATTTTAGTTTATAATTTTAGTAATTATATGTGCAAGTAAACTTTTTGTGGCTACTAACAAATAAAAAAATTGTTGTTACTTCTTGTTTTTATCCATTAACTTTAAATATATATATATATATATATATATGTAAGAGGGACCCTTTTTTGTTGTTTGCCTAAGGCCCCTAAATCTCAATGCTGGCCTGATGCGTTTGTTCTGGTTAGCCTATTTTTTCTCTAATTATTTGAAGTGTCCAATATTTTAAAGCATTTGAAACAAACTATAGATTTTTAAAAACTAACACCATGACATTATAAGCACTCTGACATTAAATTGTTTTAAAGTGGAAATTGACAATGGTAGACCAAATTAAAAAGATTTCGGTGTTAATGATATGAGATTGAATTAAATTATTTTTTTATGGGGAATCTTGATTGATGACTACTATTGTTTATTAGGAATATTTCATTTGTAGCATTTTGTTGGAGCTATACAGATTGCTATTGGCAGGATTTGATTCAATAGGGATAATTATGTCCTAAAATTGTTACACCTCTAGAGACTTTTATATTCGTATATGTATATATATATATATGGATTATTATATTCATGTGGTTAAGTCGCTTAGATCTTCATTTTTAATTTATTTGGGGATCTGATATATCAGCAGTCCATTAAACTGCCATGTGATGTTTGGGACATTGCGCAAGGGCTTTGAGTCCATTTTACTGATGCATTTGCATTGGGACCGTGAAATAATTTCAACCATACATCCCTTCTGATGGTAGAATTTTATTTTATTTCTCTTGGATAAGTGCTTCTGATGGCAGTAATTATTCTGAATTTTAATGCCAATATTGATTTTTCTTAAAGGGGCATATTGTTTTGATTTATTTATTGAACTGATCAGCTCAAGCGAAGAACCACATGTTCTACGTATTGCGATTATTTGTTATGTTTTCAATATCTTTTCTTTTCTTCTCTTTTTTTTTTCACAGGCGAAGTGATGACTTATACATCAAATTATGTCATTGGGTCTTTTTTTTTAACCTTAATCAGTTTGACATTGCTATTTTATTTTACCTGATTTGGGATGAGTTCCCACCATGTGAGAATGAGAGATGTGGATACCTAAGTGTTGAAAACTTAATTTCCTTGTGCTTTTCTTTTTTTTTTTCCTTGTGAGATGTTAGTAATGGTCCATTTCAGACACATATTTTTCCCTTGCTAGTTAAAGAAATGAATGTATTCTGTCCTTGAGCAGGAGCATCCACACAGGTAGTGTGGAATTCTTGACGTAAATATTCCCTCACATGTGATTTGTGCAAGATTCATAATTCTAGAAAAATCTATAGACAGTGAGGTGCTTCATTTCACGTGATTAGAATAAGGGGCATTAGTAATATTGTGGCTTTTACTGTGAGTTAGTGCTCTTAATGAATGACTCTGCCGCTTTTCTTCTCCACTAACTCGTCAATGTGGTGATTCATGGGTAATAATAATGCATGTATCTGTTTGATAGTGTAGCAAGTGTCATAAATTTTTTACACAGTAATTTCAGTCAAATATTAATCCTGAGGTTCTTTAACACAAGCAACCATAATTTACATGCACGAACTCCAAATTTTTATATTCACATGACTCTAATTAAAGCAAAGGAAACTCCATAAAGCTCAACATTTTATTTTGCATTTCTTATTATCCCTTTTTATTTTAATTAATTATTCTCATATAATCATTTCTATTTGTAGAGGGCAGGCGGAACCAAATTTGATATTAGTGGAAAGACATGGGAATGGCACCTCAAAGAGGTAGTTTGTATTTTTCTCTTCCTTTGTTGCTCATTTTGTCTTAGAAAAGTCAAATTTATATTTCACATTGAAAGCAAAGATAGATACTTGTGAAATGCTAGATACTTGTATATAGGTCTAGAGGTTTACATTTTGTTGTGTAGCATATAGCTCAGTCTAGGATATATCTACACCTTTATGTGTACAAACATAATATATGTGTATATGCCAATTAATTGAAGGATGATGAACTTTTGTATAGATACTAGAAGGCTGACATTTCTTTGAAGGTGTCATAACTTATTTCCATTGCTTAATTTTCTTAGAAATGCGTATGTTCTCATTGTTGATTGAGATGTTTAATTATCCATGTGGGATTTGATGACTAACAAAAAAAATGTTGTATTTGATGTTGTTGGGAGTTAGAGCCAGATTTCATATATAATTTTTATGTTTTTTTGTATTTGATGCTATAGTAGTTAAATTTTTACTTTTGTATTTGATTGAGATGTTTAATTATCCATGTGTGATTTGATGACTAACAAAAAAAATGTTATATTTGATGCTATAATAGTTAAATTTTTATGTTTTTTTTGTAATTAACATTAACACATAATTATATTGTCATTAATTATTTTTATTTTTATTTTTCAGATATTTCCCATATAGGAGTGTGCTTCTTGTGGAATGCATGCCTGTGGAGAATGTGGCTAACTTTTGTTTTTGTTATCTATGAAGAATGATGAGAAAAATATTTAATTTTGATTTATGTTATTTTGAATTATGAACAAAATCATGTATTTAAACATTATATAAGTATGTATTATGGAACATTATGTAGTGGGATAATTTTGTTGATGTGTAATTATGAATGGAAGAATATTTTGTTATGAAGAAATTGTTATTTTTATACAGTAATTTTTATATTATTATGCAATTATTATAGAGAAATTTTAATATTTTTAATAATTTTATCGCATGATGTTTTTTTCTTTTTTGTGATGGCACTACACCGTCGCAAAAAAATAAAAAATTTTAATATTTTTTATTGATTTTGTTACAGGTTTTACTTTTTGTAACGGCACTAAACTGTCGCAAAAAATAGAAATTTTATTATTTAAAATAGAAATTTTATTATTTTTTTAATACTTTTTGCGACGACATACACTGTCGCAAAAATAGAAATTTTCATATTTTTAATACTTTTTGCGACGGCACCACACCGTTGCAAAAAAAAAAAGAAAGACTATTAGTGACGGCATTTTTTGCCATCTCAAATAACATTTTTAGCAACGGTAAAATAGTGCCGTCACAAAAAGTCAAGAAATTTCAAACATTATTAGCGACTGCAAAATGCCGTCGCAAAACATTAGCGAAGGCATTGTGCCATCACAAAAACTTTTTTTGCAACGCCCCCAGTTGCGACCCTCTCTTGCCGTTGCAAAAAGTCATTTGTTGTCGCAAAAAAGGCATTAGGAGTATTAGCGACGGCATTTTTCCGTCGCAAAAAGCTGAAATTTTAGTAGTGTATCTTGCATTGGTGACGCCTTTCCCTCCACCAAGTCGATCTTTCTTTGCTTGATGATTCTCATTAGGAACTCCTTTCTGATGTATTTGGACGCCTTGATGGAGCGATGGAACGGTGTCCCTGGCAAGTCTATTGGGATTGACACTAACCCCTCTGACAAGAGCTTGAAACGTTCCAAGAATCTATCAACTTCCTTTGGATCTTCTATGCTAAGAAACAATCAACATGCAATCCAAAATGTGTAGCATTGGGTGAGTGGGTAGACCACAACGATCCTGTCTTGTAAAATTATATGCAACAAGAAAATTAATAATTATTTAAATAAATATTATTTTATTTATTTATTGATAAATACAATTGTACAATAATTTAAGTACAATTATACTTAAAAATAGATTTATATGCTTTTAAGTATGAATCTCGGTGTAATAGATTATGACATTCTTCTCTTTAAAATTTAATTGTCATTTTCCTATAAACATACACGTGTAAATGTGAAGATATTTAACTGGTCTTTGATAGTCCCATATTAAACAGTACACTGCAAGAAAATAACTCCAATTATTTACTTTTATGTACTTGCAAGGAAACAGTTTTGTATATTAATAACGATACTAAGTAGTATTATTCTTCCACCAATTATAAATATGTATGCTCTCTAGTGTTTTCCAAACATTCAACAATATAACTCATGTTCCATTACTTTTTATCAATGGTAATAGTAAAATGTACCACATAGATATATCCTATCGACATAAAAAAATTACTCGCTTGCAAGGGTACAATTATTTATTTCCCAAATTACTTTGGCTTTTTCTCTCAATCTTGAAAGTCTAGATAGAAACATGCCATCTTAAAAAAAAGTAGATGGTGGATTAATTTTCATATGCAGATTGTGATTAGTTTTGATAGTAGGGTCTATTACATTTATGTTGGACGTTTAGAGAATAATAAAAACATATACATTTGTGATTAGTAAAAAATAGTGTCATGTGGTACCCTATTAACATATAACAATTTCTCCATATGGTGACTTTATGAAAGAATTGTGACACTCGCCAATTAATAAATTGGGCCAGGCTTCTCTTCGGTCTGAAATCGGATTGGAGCGTGTTGTTGGGTCTGTGGGGGCCACCACAGGTCTTGTTTCGATGATCTGAATTATTCAATATATAGAACTCGTCGAGTATTTTTATTTTTATAAAAAATCATGTCAATCGGATATCAATAACTATTTAATTGGATCAGATTTCTGTCAACGGTAAATATGATTTTTAAAATAAATTATTGACAAAAATCTAATCCGATCAAGTAGCTATCGATATCCGATCAACATGATGTTTTATAAAGATAAAGTACTCGACAAGTTCTATATATTGAACGATTTAGATTATCGAAACAGAAATTGTGATAGATCTCACAGATCTAACAATACCGCCCAATCCACAAAGTAGACTGGAGACCACCCTTGCTTAATAAATTCTTAATAGCAAATAGCAGTTGAAATGAAGACAACCTATTTCAATATATTGTTTCTAACAAAGTGACCATTCGTCATTCTGCACTTTGTTTCCTTCTTTAAACTAAAAAATTGTTTATTATTATTAATCTTAGTAATTTTTATTTTTAAAAAAAAAATTAACCTAATCTAAGTCCACTTAAAAAGTAAAAAGTAAAAATTAAAAAAAAAATCAACTTTTTAAAAAGAAAATTCAAGATTTTTATTTTTATTTTTTTTATTACTTATCTTCAAGTGAGTATTTTAGGATTTTTTTTTAAAAAAATTAAAAAACTAGTAAAGTGGAGGGGTTTGTTGCAAGGTTGTGAGCAGCCATAGTAGGGGAGTTTTTATTCTCGGAATCTCTCTCAGTGTAATTCATTTCATTGCACATGTAATTTCATATTTTTAATAAAATTTTATTTTGTTGATAAAAAAAAAAAAAAGGTGAGCTTTTTTCAGATATCTTCATAAATATATTACTTTAAAAAAAAGGTTAAAATATAAAAAGAGAATAAATAAAATAAAATAAATTAAAACTTTAAAAAATTGTGAAAAACTACCTTGTTCTCCCAGTCGGCAGCAAAGTGCTGCTGAGCAATGGTGTCCATAATGCCGATGTACCGCTGCAAGGCATCCGGTTTGAAGAAATGGGGCAGCATTTTCCTCATCTTGATAGCCTCCTCTTTGGACAATGTTTGGCTAGAAGATGGGAAGATCTTGTCGACGGAGCTAGGTCACCATGACTGAAGCAGCTTGTTTTCGTTGGCGAACAAGAACTTATGTGCCGGTGCACCATAAAACACGACAGTTGGCTGTAGCATTAGATTTGTCTTGAAGATGTAAAATGTGTAGTTCGATATTCGCTTGAATATGAACTTTCCTGGTTGTCCCTTCCACCCGGCAGCCAATACTCGATGCTCTCCCCTATCACCGGCCATCCTGTTTTGCCTGGCGGCAGGTTTTTGGCCTTTGATGGTGAGAAACACAATGAGAATTATAGACGGAGAAACGACAGAGATAGAGATATGGAAGAGCTCCATGACTGCCTTTGAGAAATGAAAAAATATATATATATATATATAGCAGCAAGAAGAGCCTCACTCAAAACTTTTGGATCAACACATCAATTAAAAGAGATATGAGATGTAGCACTGGCACATGAATGCAATTATGCAAGTGACTCGTGTACCTCGTGGTAGGGGCATATCAGAGTAAAATGATGCCGTTGAGGACAAAAGAGATAACTAAGGTCTTGTTTCATAATTATATGTTTTAGTCAAAAAGTTAAAAAGTAATTATAAGTTGTCACATTACTCTTTCTCTCTTGAAATATGGAGAGCTGTGAAGGAGAGCGATGGTAATAAAGCGCCGAGTCCGGATGGTTTTAACTTGTCTTGCTTTCAAAAATGCTGGAGGGTGTTTAAAAAGAATATCTTGAAGTTCTTTGAGGAATTCTATGATAATGGGTATTTGGCTAAAGGCATCAATTGCTCTTTTATAACTCTGATTTCTAAGAAAGTGTGTCCGGATGGTATTTCTGATTATAGATCAATTACCCTTATTGGTTCTTTATACAAGATTCTTTCTAAGGTCCTAGCTTCTAGGCTAAAAAAGGTGTTGCCCAAAATAGTTGGAGAATCTCAATCAACTTTCATCAATGGAAAGAACATATTGGATAGGGTGTTAATAGCAAATGAAGTTGTGGATTGGTAGAAGAAGAAAAAACAGAAGGAGGTGATTCTAAAATTAGACTTTGAAAAAGCCTATGACACTGTAAACTGGGAGTGCCTTTTTGCCATGATGTCAAACTTTGGTTTTCAGAATAAATGGATCATGTGGACTAAGGAATGCTTACAATCTTCTAGAGTTTCAATTCTTGTTAATGGCTCGCTCACTACTAAATTTAGTCCTGAAAAAAGACTCAGACAAGGGGATCCAATGTCACATTTTCTCTTTAATATCGTGGCTGAAGGGTTGAATATGTTATTTCAAAGGGCTAAAGCATTGGGGTTGATTAAAGGAGCTGTTATAGGTCATAAGGAAACTAATGTCATGCACTTGTAGTTTGCAGAAGATACAGTAGTGTTTTGTAAGGCTGAGGAGCAAGAAATTCTGAATGTGAAAAGAATTCTAAGATGCTTTGAAGTGTTGTCTGGATTGATGATAAATTTTTACAAAAGTCATGTCTGTGGAGTTGGAGTAGAGGAGGTGGTTCTGGCTGATTTTGCTGAGAAATTAAATTGTCAGAGTAAAAAGTTGCCATTCATGTATCTTGGTCTGCCACTTGGTGCCAGCCCGAAGAGGAGGAGCATATGGTTGCCTATGATCAACAAGTTTAAATCTAAGCTTGCTTCTTGAAAGAGAAAGCTACTTTCTTATGGGGGTAGGTTAACTCTAATCAAATCTGTGCTATCCTCATTACCAATTTACTACCTTTCTTTATTTAAAGTACCTGTTGGTGTGGCTAAGCAGATTGATAAAATTCAAGCCAGATTCTTGTGGGAGGGGGTTCAGAAGTTAAAAAGAAGCTTCATATGGTAAAGTGGGAGGAGGTTACAATGAAGAAAAGTTTGGGAGGGCTGGTTATTAAAAGGTTGGAGGATTTTAATGCGTGTCTTCTAGCTAAATAGTGGTGGAGATATGGTATTGAGGATACAACATTATGGAAAGATATTGTGATTAGTAAGTATGGCAGCTTTGGTGGGAAATGGAGACCATTCTTAGCTAATGGTGCCCAGTGCTCAAAAATTTGGGGAGATATACTTAATCTGGAACATAGCAGCCCCAATCTGTGGAGCTTTTTTATGAATAATTTTGTAATTAAAGTGGGAAATGGGTTGCGGGTTAGTTTTTGGGACGATCCATGGGCATCTGATAGGTTCTTAAAGGATGAATTTCCCAGAATTTACGACCTATTAGTAGATAAAAAGGTCACCATTAAACAAATGTTGGACAAGAGAAGTTTAGCAGCTGGGTGGTCTTTTAATTTTAAGAGATGTCTGAGGGCTTGGGAGGACGATGAAGTGGGAAGATTCAGATCATATCTTTCTTCTTTTAAGCCCATCTTATCAGATAGAATGGTTTCTCTGGTTTAGAGTGCTTCATCCGCAAGGGTATTCATTGTTAACTCAGCTTATAGTAGGAATGATGCGGGTCAAGGATTGGGGTTTACAAAGTGGATCTGGAATAATATTTCCCCACCAAAAGTGAAATTTTTTGGCTGACTTGTTTGGAAGGGTAGGATTAAAACAAGAGATTTTCTTCAAATGGTGGCTTGTCTCAGTCAGGATGCTAGCACAGAGTATTTTTTTGCGGATGTGGTGTTGAAACTGATTGTAACGCCCTGTAAATAATACATAAATCCCATCATATTAGACATGTAATGGTATAAAGAAATCAACACCTTTTCATTTATCAGAGTAATTCTTACAACAGTATTACATGTTAATAACAAAAGCAAGTGCCCTTCAGGCTTACAGCTTTCCAAGTTAACACTTGGTTTCACAAAAGAAGAGTACTAACTCTATACAAAATAAGCCCGTGGCTTGATGTATATGTAATACAACAAAATAATCAAAAAAAAAAGAAGTCTTCAACTCCCACATCCATCCAAGCTATGTCCTTGGAGGTGGCATGCTACCTGTACCTGAAAATAGTGTCCCATATAGGGTGAGCCAATGCCCAGTAGAGATATGCTAAACACAATATGAGCAATGACTAAGGCATTAGCAATTGATAAATGTTCAATTCTCATAAATCAATTCATAGCCCATTTCTTATCAACTTCACAATTTACATCAACGGCTCAGAACCTGGCCAACCACTTATATGAGACAGTGACTCATATTAAACGTTTTTCATTTTACAATAGATCAACATAATAGTTGTATCAACATCTCAACAGATAAGCATACAAGCTGTATCCACTTTTCAACAAATAAGCATATTAGCTATATCAACACTCCCAATGATAAACATATGAGTTGTATCAACACTTCCTTAGATAAGCATATTAGCTGTATCCACACATTAACTGACAAGCATATAAGCTGTATCAGTGGAGTCCATCCCCTATCTCCTCCCCATCAATAACCGGTTTAGAGGTCCATCCCCTATCTTCCCCTAAACCGTGGAGTACATCCCCTATCTCCTCCCACACACACACAATGTATATACATATAAGTCATATACACAATCAATCAATCCATATCGTTAATGTATTCTATCAACCGTCATACTCTATGACACGTCCAATTGATTAGTTTTAGTTTGCCTAATCATCATGCATTGTCTACAACAATCAAAACTATCCTCCATCGATAGCCCAAGCAATTATTTCTAAACAGATAATAAAAGCTCCAACAGATAAAATATCAATGTTTTAAAAAGGGAGCGATTAATAAATCCAACTCCACCATTCTACCATATAATGAGCCAATTTCATTATTTCCAACTCAATTCCATATAACCACATTTAGCCCAAATTAATTATACCAATTAATTTATACAACAAATTAGGGTTTTCTACCCCATTTCCAAATATTGACCCAATGATCTATATATCAACAACCAACAACAATATTATTATCTTGAAATCCAAAATACACATTTTTAGAATCAAAATAACAAAACCCCTTTTTCACCCTTTTTAAGCCCTAACTCCCAAAATCAACCATTTAACAAAATGCCCAAAAATCCATGTCAAAACCCATAGTAGTGAGTAGGAATCCCTACCTCAAAAGATGAAACCCAACGAAGGAGATGACGAAAGTGAAGATGCTCCAAATCCCGAGATTCTTGGATCAAGGGATAGCCCACGATGATCAACAACCTTTTCGTAAAGGCCAAAGGTTTGGAAAACACTCTAACTAGATCAACACTTAGAGAGAAGTGAAGAATTTAGAGAGAGAAGCTCTCAAATGGTGTTTTTGAAAAGTAAGAGAGAGAATGAGGTTGTAAAAAGTGATCTAAAAATGCCCGACTGTGTACTGATATATGACATGTCCGCTCGAGCGGAAAACACAACGCTCGAGCATCAAGAACAAAAATCTGGGTCCGCTCGAGCGTAAGAAGACCCGCTCGAGCGCCAAGACACATGAATAAAGTACATCCGCTCGAGCGCGAAAACCCGTCCGCTCGAGCGCAGATTTCCCCCTCCCAGAGCTTACACCAACAAGGTACTACCCGCTTGAGCGCCAACAAGCCCGCTTGAGCGCAACCCGCTCGAGCGCAGGAAATCCGCTCGAGCGTAGAAATCACATCTGCAGAAGTTTTGCAGAAAACAAAATACTGTGAGAGTGTAAATCCCGCTCGAGCACAAGAAGTCCCGCTCGAGTGGACAGCCAAAAACCAAGCCCCGCTTGAGCACAGAACAACTCGCTCGAGCATAACACCAAAAACCTGGGCAACTAGATTTGAGACTCAGGCTCAACCAACCTGTAACACACCTGTCCAAAACATCCCAAAACTCACACAAATGGAATTAAAGGACGACAACAAGATAGACACAACTACCAACTCCACGGAACCGAGTCCGGAGTACAACTGAATAGTAAAGGGAATACCGGGGTCGCTATACTGATTGTCATGTTTTATTACAGTGCCAGTTCGCTTGGAGGGTCTGGACAAATATCCTGAATTGGTGGGGTATGCAATGGGTGGTACCTACTAATGCTAAAGGTGTGATGGATTTGTGGAAATGGATAAAATGGGATAAGTTTGGAAAATAAAATCTGGAATGCAATTCCATTTGCTGTTTTTTAGTCTATTTGGAATATGCGTAATGACTGCATATTCAATGGAAAACACCATCTTTTGGAGGAAGTTTGTGAGTTAATTAAGATTAGAGTTGCCATGTGGATCAAAGCGAGTACTAGTGAGTTGTAATACTCTGTTCATGATGTGGTGGAGAATTTACAGCAGATTAGACAGTGTCAGAGGTGAAGTTAGTTTACTGGTGCTGATGTTGGTGTTGTGATGCTGTTGTATGAGAGGTGACGTCTATTTTCTACTTTGTTTTGCACTGATCTGTGCTATGAGGCTGCTGTTTGAGTGGTGAAGATTGTTTACTTGTGGTTTTGGGTCATATGGCAAAGTGGTTTTGGGTCCTTACCAAATTAAAGGGCTGCAAAATTTAATGGGATCTGTTGATATGTATTGTATCATGGGCTGCTGAGAGGCTGATATGCTCTATTTTGTTCTGTTACTATTTTATGGGTGTTGTAATGCTATTGATGCTGTTAGCTTTGATGATGGTAAAGTTTTGTTGCTGTGCTGTTGATGCTGTTAGCTGAGTGGGGTTGATAATTAGGCTCTGTTGTTGATCTTGGGCCAGCAGGGGCTATGATGTGAGGCTTGGGAGCTGGTGGTGAAGCTGCATGGTTTGTTGGCTACTGTTCAGTACAGAAGTGTAGATGTTGTGGTTGGCTGCTGTTCAGTACAAAAGTGTAGAGATGGTGGTGAAACTGCAAGGTATGTTGGCTACTGATGCTGTTTTGTTAATGATGCTGGTTCTACTTGGTGAAAAGGAGTATATACTCTGTGGTGGTTGATTTGAGCTGTTGCTGATGTTTTTTATTTGAAGCCCATTTTTGCTGATTGGGTTTGCTGCTTGTTTGTGGGGGAATGATTTTTTTAGGCTGCTGCAACTGTTATTATTGTCGTTGTCCTGTTGTTTTGTTGTTTGCTAGTTTTGGGTTGTCTAGTGTGTATTAGGCTTGGTTAGATTTTACTTAGGTGAGGTTGTTTTGGGTGTTTGTGGTTGGTTCCTCACCAATTCTTGATGATGTACTAGCATATGATTGGGTGATCCTATTGGTGCCAACCTAGTTGGGATTGATTTGGCTCGCTATGACGCTCTTTGCACTCATCCTCTTTTTCCTTTATTGATGTATTAGTTTTCTGATACATCAATAAAGTTCTTATTTTGCTGATAAAAAAAAAACATCACTCTCTCTCTCTCTCTCTCTCTCTCTGTGCATATCTTTTTATAAAAAGTCAAAAATTACTAAAATAACTTATTTCCAAGCAAGGCCTAAATCTCCCAATTTACATGACACTCTTGAATGGGGGTGTGCATTAAACCGTCCAACCCGATCAAGCCGACCAATCAGAAACAGTAGTGAGTCTTTTCCTCTTACTCTCAAATCAGTGTGTTTGTTTCAATCTATTTTGTTCAATCTCTTATATCTTGTCTCCCGTACTCCATTCATACATGTTTCAATACAAGATTAGAGAGGGTGGATTGTAGATTGAGTTCTGTATGTAACATCGACCAAACCAACTGCTAAACCGAACGATTTATTTCGGTTGATTTTGAATACCATTGCGGTCGACAACAGTTTTATTTTTTGAAATCAATGCACTTGGTTTGGTTCATGGTTTGAGGGTGAATCCAAGCTAAACCGATCAGTACCCACCTCTTGGACATGCAGGTAGCGTTTGGTAATGTTTACATTTTTGTTTATGTTTATAAAAATTTTATAAACTGGTTTTTGTTTATTTTTAGAAAAATATAAATTACAAACGCGTTTAGTTTGAACAAAATGTTTAAAAAATTTTAAAAACATAAACTAAAAAATATGTTTATTCAGGCCTAAAATATTTATATTTATTTTTTATTATTTATGACAATGGGATTACACACATTATAATTGAAAAAAAATTTAATTGGAAAAAAAATTAATTGAAAAAAAATATTTGAAAAAATATTATTTGAAAAAAATGAAAAAAAAAATTAAATTTAAAATTAATTGAAAAAAAATTTAATTGGAAAAAAAATTAATTTTAAAAAAATATTTGAAAAAAATTATTTGAAAAAAAATTAATTTAAAAAATAATTGAAAAAAATGTAATTGGGAAAAAAAATATTTGAAAAAAAAGATTAATTGAAAAAAAATTAACTGAAAAAAATTATTTGAAAAAAAAATTATTAGAGAAAAAATTAATTGAAAAAATAAATTATTTGAAAAAAAAATAATTGAAAATAAATTATTTGAAAAAAAAAATTATTTGAAAAAAAAAATTAATTGAAAATAAATTATTCGAAAAAAAATTAATTGAAAAAAAAATTGTTAGTTAAATTTTTTAATTTTTGTTTAAAAACCAACGTAAACTCATTTTTTGAGTTTACGTTTTTTTCTCAAATTTATAAACTGAGACAATTATTTATAAACCAAAAAAATTATCAAACAAGTTTTTATGACAGTTTTTTAGATTTTTGTAAATATAAATTGAAAATTAAAAACGGAATAGTTACCAAACAAGCCCTCAGTATCCCATCCACCCATCATATCATATATATATATATATATATATTAAGATCTATTTTGGGAAGATGATAAAAAGTAACTTTTTGGCTTTTAATTACACTTTTAGTTTTTTTAGACAAATGATTTGAGAAGTTGGTAAAAAGTTACTTTTTGACTTTTTAAATTAATATTTGTTTATGATGTGAAATCACAATAAAATGATCAAACTATCCCCATTCAATTTAAAATATTTATAATTTCATCCATGTAGCACATCTTGACCCATGAGGGGTAGAATTGTAATTTCACCAGTGACCGAAAATCAACTTCCGAAATGTCTTTAAATACAAAAAAGTCAACTTTTAACTTTTTCTACAAACCTAAAAAAGTGACTAAAAGCCAAGTTCTCAAAACACTCCTAAAAGTAGTATTTTTCTCTTACTTAGTTAACTAAATGTAAAAGCTTTTTTTTTTTTTTGCTGAAAAATCGACATCAGTATGTTTTTTCCATTTACATATAAAATTCTATACAAACTCAATTTCAACTATAATAACTAATCTTATATAGATTCTATTTGAGAAATACTTATTTTTCATATATATAATTATAATTTAATTATTATGATATTTGAAAAAAATTATCTCGAAATCTCACATTGGGAAAAAAAAAAAAAAAAAAAGGTAGTTGCTTAAGTGGCACATGGTAAAAGCTTCATTTTTTTCCCCTTCCAAAAAAATCCACATCAGCATGCCTTTTCTATTAACCTATAAAATTCTACACAAATTTAATTTCAATTATAATAATCAATTTTGTACGGACTCTTTTTCTTTTATGTTTTTTATTTTTTGCCTATTTCATTGACGTCCTAATATTAATTTATATTTAATTATATATATATATATATATAAGTAGTGTTACCTCAAAAAAATTTCTCTCCTATGTGGCATATCTCTCTTTTGTTTTATTTTGTTTTGTTTTTTTTTTATGTGGCACGTAACATGCCCTCATACTTAATTATTTCTAAAATTTAATATTTAAAAAAATTCTACTAAATCTAAACTATCCATAAATAAAATTTAAAATAATTATATGCACTAAAAAATACTTTACGAATTAATTTTCTTTTACTTTTTTCACTTTTATTCAAGTATTCAATTTTTATATTAAAATTAAATATATGTTTTTTTTGTTTGTCTATCTTATTTATATTTTATTATTAATTTATATTGAGTTTCCTATTTAATATGAAGTTGTTTATTAGGAAAATTTTATATTTAATTTAAACTTTATAGACATATGTATAAATAGTTTTAAAATAGATATTAGAGAAAAATCATTACTCAACGTAATTAATTAATTAATTAATTAATTTTCTAAATCTAACCGCAACATACTTATATTTAATTTTTTTAAAAATAATTTTTCTTATTACTTCCATTCCTACTTGTTTTTATTTTATTTTATATATATATATATATATATTTCCAATTGAATAAAATAAATAAATAATTAGAATCACTTTTAATTGTATGTTATTATTTTTCTTTTCAATTTAACTATTGTTAATAATGTCAAATTGAGTGTTTATTTTACTATGTTATAAATAAATATCATATAAAATCATTATATATTTATTTCAGTTACACTTTTATAATACGATAGGGCTAAGATTATTAAAATACACATAAATAATTGAAATAAAATTATTAGAAAGGGAATTTGGAAGGGGGGGGGGGGGGAGGGCGGAGTTTGGAAAGGGGAGGGCGGAATTTGGAAAGGGGGGGAATTTGGGGCCATGTCTGAGGTAGAGAAATGAGTTTATTTTTTTTTAATTTTGAATTTAAATTTTTTGAATTTTTTTTTAAATCGAGTTTTTTATTTTTTATATTTTTAATAAATGTTTTGTAAATTTTAAATATATTATTTTATTTTTATTTTAGTTGTACCTTACTTAGATATATCTAAAAGTAAAATATTTGTAAAAAAAAATTAAAAAAATCAATAATGGACAATAATATAAAAATGCACCGAATTTTCATTTTTTTTATTATTATTGGTATTTAGAAAATTCACAAATATTATACTTTTTAAGTGTATTTTTATGCTAGATGTATCTAAAAATTAAAAATTACTTACAATATTAAAAAATTCAGTGAAACTAAATAAACACGAAACATAAAAAAATCAATTTTTTGAAAGCTGAATTTAGAAAATTGAAACCTAACAAGATAGTATTTATTCATAAATCCTTTTTAACTCACTTATGTTCTACTTAGTCTAAATTATTTTTTTATATTCCAACAAATCCTATGGATAACATAATTACCAAAGATGGTCTGAATGTTTCATGATGTGAACATACACACTGTCAATGTGAACATTCGACCTATCAACGTGAATATTCACGTTGTTAAATTTATTTAATGTGAATATGCATATCACCAAGTTGTTAAATGTTCAAAAAATATTTGTAAGTGTAAAATTGTTCATCAAATGCCTTAATGGTTGAGAAATGAAGTTGCACATTTTGTGATAGTGTTACGTATTTTATGATAATGCTATGCATTTTTCATTCAAACATTTTACAATCACAAAATGTGTAATAATATCATAAAATACGTAACATTATCACAAAAATGTGTAACTTTATTTCTCGAACACAAATTATCATAAATCTTATCAAAAAATATATAACATTTATCACAAAAATATATAATCCAGTGCATGCAATACACATTATGTGGTATTGTGTATATGTGTTGGCTACATATTTTGTAAAGCCAAATCATAATTTGACACGTGGCAGATTAAGGGTATTATGGGAAGAAAATTCAAGTCCTCGATCCTGATCGAACACGTGGCAATGAACATTGGTTCTTACGTGATCTGAGTAGCACTAGATCAGTAAAGAGATACAAAGTGACGTGGCTTCAACGGTTACTCATATTCAAATTCAAATACAGGAGGGAAGCTCAACTGCAAGAGATGGCGTAGTGGGACTACTTCTAAGGCAGCATGATCAGCGATCATGGAGGAGCAGTTCGACAGTCTGAAGTGCAGTTCGAAGGTCATCTTTGACAAGTATAAATAGCAGGGAAGCCCTCAGAAAAAACCCCCAGACTCAGATCATACAAACCAGTCTTTATTTCATATTTTCCTTTCTAGTTTTACATTTCCTTGTTCTTTAAATACCTGCACTTTAATACCAGCACTGCACTTCGATTCATAGGAGTAGTTTCAAGTAGATTCAAGTAGACTGTTGCTGTAAACCTCTTCGAGGCTGAGTTTGAACTATTGTAAGTGTTCATTTTAATGAAATACTTCGATTGTTCTTCATATTAACTGTTATTTCTCTTAAATTCTCCTAAGTCAAGCCACCAGTAAAAGTCCTCTTCATTGAGGCTAAAAGAACTAAAACACAATCGTCTGATAATTGGTTGGCAATTATAATTTCTGTAAGGACTGATTGATCCTTGCTCGCACGCTCGCATTTACAAAATTACCCTTCGAAAAGCCAAAAAGCCAACATATAATATGCTATAGTAGTATTAAGGGGAATGTTGTGGTACACAAAACCTCAAAAAGTGTACACATCCATATTATGCATTTTTGTGATATATGTTAAGTAATTTTATGATTTTTTTTTTTTTTTTTTGGATATAGTTACGACAATTGTAAATGAATATTCTTGTGGTAATGTTACGCATTTTTTGGCTAGAAAATATCTAAATAAAAAATATATAATATTACCACAAAAATGAATAATATTACCACAAAATACATACCATCACTCTTGAACCACAAATTATCTTAAGGAAAATTTACCCATAAATCCTATTTTCTGAAAAGTTGAACCATTTAGTCCTAAAAGTTTTCTTATGCACCATTTAGTCCCATTTTTTTTGGTAATGTTGTTTATTTAATTTTGATTATTTTACAAATTACAATAGTACCCCTTTTGTGGAATGTTGGTTTCCTAAAAATCTACAACATCATTCATCAAAACAACATCAATTACACCACTATCATGTACAATATCCGACGGATGATTTATAAACCAGTATAAATCAGTATTCCACTACTTCAACATATAAACCAGTATCAGAATATAAACCATCCATCAACACGGATGATTACACCACTAAATCAATTATTTAAACCAGTATTCCACTATTTAAACATATGTTCTGATTACACCACGGATGATTATTTCTACTACCCATAAATCAATTACACCACTATCATCTACGAGGTACCAGAACATATAAACCAGTATTCCACTACTTCAACACGGATGATTTACCAAACATCACCAGATCATCATCATCAGAATAGTGATTTGTTATCAAACATCACAACATCAAACTGGATCATCAACATCACAACACCATCAAACATCACCACATCATCAACATTGAACATCAACATTGTCATCAACATTGGATTTCAAACAGTGACGTTGTTGAACATCAACATTGAACATCAGATTTCATCAACATTCAACATCAGATTTCATCAACATTCAACATTGAACATCAGATTTCATCAACTTTGATGATGTTGAACATCAACATTGAACATCAGATTTCATCAACATTCAACATCAGATTTCAAACAGTGATGTTGTTGAACATCATGTGCCAAGTGAAAGTCACTATTCTGTTGAACATTGAACATCATATTTCAAACGTTGATGATGTTGAACATTGAATATCAGATTTCAAACATTGATGATGTTGAACATCAGACTTCATCAACATTGAATATTATGGAAAATTTACCCATAAATCCTATTTTCTACAATAACCAGAGACGGCGCGATTCAGCAACGTAATCGCCAGATTTCGATCCGAAATTTCCCAAGCCATTCTCGATCTCGCGATGTTCAGACCTAGTAGGAGTTTTCGCTCTTCGTTGTCTATTACAGCCCCAAACCCACCAGAAATCGATCGGAAAATCAGAGATTGGGATGGGTTTGTCTATGAATGAGAAAACCCAGAAGGAGAAGGCTATGAGAATCCCCAAATCAATGAATTTAGAGAGAGTATGGGATTGGAAGAGACAGGGGAGACCGAACGAAGGGTTGTGCGGAGGGGAGGGAAGGGTGAGTAGTGTGTGTTTGTGTTTATGTTTATGTGTTGGTAGCTGTATGGTATGGTGTATGGTTAATGGATGTGTTCTTCAACAGAAATTTGAACATTCCAGATTTACATTACCATGGTGAAAGATTCCATGTCCATCTCTTCCGTAACGTCCGCGAACGAGGGAAAACCAAAAAGGCCATAGTACGCTTTTTTGGGTATACTAGTAATTTCAACATTGTTAAATTACACAGTCACCCACATCAAATGCGGCCACACACTCCAACATCGTGTACAAAACTGTCATTATACACCAAACGGGACTTATCAGATCTGATGTTTAAACACGGGACTAAATAGTTTAAAAGTATTTTTCTTAGGATTTATTGGTGCATTGCCCTTATCTTAATTATATAAAAAATATTATGTAATATTTATCATAAAATTACATAATAGAATGAATATGATACCATAGCATTTCCTATTTAAATTCTTGTAACCATAAACCTAAGTTCTCATCGTACTTACAAATTTACTTACATATAAGTAAATAAATTAAACTAAATTTCAAATCCAATTGAATCAAATATACACTAGCGGCAACCCGTGCTATGCACGGGAATGTATAATTTAAATAATTTATTATACTCATTTGTGTATTACAAAATAAAGAATTCTTATAAATTTAAAATATAATAGGGAGTTATAACTAACAAACATTTTGAATATGATAACTATCTAATACCTAAGTTCATACATTCATTTTTTCCATAAATTTGTCATTTGAAACAATTATAAAATTATCTTAGTCCAAGTAGTTCATTTAGCAGCATGAACTATCGGACATTATTCTAGTTTTAAAAACGAATAATGTAAAAATTGGTACTATTACAAATAATGTAAAAATGAATACTACTACAAATAATGTAAAAATGTTCAAAGGCCCCTTTAAAGAAAACAACAAAAAAAATGCCCCAATTACATATACATATAGGTATACAGAGAGAATAAAATTCATCAAAACCCTAAAATCCTACAACTGCCTAACCAATTGTAACTATAGCGACCCTGGTTTTGACCCGTCTCTTGTGATGTTTCGGACTCGGGTTTGCTTGGTTTGGAGGGTGGTTTATGTTTTGCTTCCCTTGTCTTTCCCTTAATGTTGGTTATTGGGTTGTAGTTATATATTTGGAACAAGTTGGTTGCTTGTTTTTCCAAAACTTTGTTGCCCTGATTTTGGCCTCTTCGCTCAAGCGAGGCTTATTGCGTTCGAGCAAGCCTTGTGTAAACTGTTCTTTGCTCGAACGAGAACTCTTACGCTCAAGCGTGCGTCTGCGTCTCTGTAAGACCTGAAGGTTGGTGTTCTTCGCTCGAGCGAGCTTTCCTTCGCTCGAGCGTGCTTCTGGGTTGCAGACCTGAAGCTTTGCATTGTTCGCTCGAGCGACACTTCTTTCGCTCGAGCGATGAGACCTTTTTGTGTCTGGTCGCTTGAGCGAGACTCCTTCGCTCGAGCGAGCCTGTTCATATCAGATCGTGAATAAGGCATTTTAGGTCATTTTTGCAGCTCCTTCTCTCTTTCAAACTCTCCAAAAACTCAGGTCTTCATACTCTCTCTCTAGAATACACCTTCTCTCTAAGATTTCATCTAGATCCGTTGTGTTCTTGACCCTAGTGTCATTGAGAATAAGGTAGAGGGCTTCAAGAGCTTCGTTTTGATCCAAGGAGAAATTGGTTTCATCATCTTTGAAGTTCCACCTTGTTGTTTGGGTTTTCTACACTTGAGGTAGGGATTTTCTACACTCTAATATGGTTTTTAGCTTAGTTATTTGCTATTGTGTATAGATGATGAGATTTGGTTGTGGTTTGGACAAATCTAGGATTTGAATGTGAAATGAAAATAGGGGAATTTGATGAATATGAGATAAATGAGTATGAGGCTTGAATATAAGGTCATGATTGTGCCAAAATAGTTGATTTTGGTGTTTGGGTTGATATTTGGTGAAAGGGGGATTTTGCCCCAATTTTGATTTTAAATAATTATTTGCATAAATAATTGGGATTAACCTTGAAATGTGAAATTGGAAGGTTATGGGTATAGATGGTGAAATTAGATATATATTATCTTACACTTTTGGAAGTTATGAATAAACTATTTATCTTGAGATTGAATATCTGTTTAGAGATAAATGTATTGGGCTATCGGTGGAGGATAGCTATGATTGTTGTAGAAATTGCATGAGGATTAGGCGATTTAATGCTAATCAAATGTTGGTTATCATTGCATATGACTATGTTTATAAATACATTGTATATGTATATTTATTTGGGAGGAGAAAGGAGATGGACTTCGCTAAAAGCAAGCTGGCCGGAGTGTCCTGGGTGAAAGACCCGAAATGATATATATACATGGGTGCCGATTCCCGCAGACGAAATATCCGTAAAATGGCATATTTGAGAAAACATACATGGGTGCCGATTCCCGCGGACGAAATATCCTTAAAATGGCATATTTGAGAAAATATACATGGGTGCCGATTCCTTCGGACGAAATATCCGCAAAATGGCAGATTTGAAGTGTTTATGTGTGTTTTGCATAATTGGAAACCGTTGAGTTGTAGTCTCATTTTGGTTGTTGAAAGATAATAAATTTAACTCATGAATTGAGTAACATATATGAACTTGAAATGAATTGAAAGAAAATGGAACTGAGGTTTGGTCTTAGTGGCATATGAATATGCAGGCCTTGTGGATGTTTTAGTACCGGTATTGTTTATGTACGTGGTATTTATACCTTTGCTAAACTTCATATATTGTGTTAAATTATCTCTACTGGGCTGTTGGCTCACCTATACGGGAATATCATTTTTAGGTGCAGGTGAGATGTTTCCTCCAAAGCAATAGCATGGATGGACTTGCGGGAAGCAAGAGCTTCTTAATTATGTATTGTTGTGTGTTTGTTGGTATTTGTAAAGCTAAGGGCTTAAGATGTAATAAGCGAGACTCAATTTGTGTAACCAAACAATGACTTGGAAAGATATAAGCCTACATGGCATTTAATTGTTTGTTAAACAGTAAACTCTGATGTATGAAAGTATGTTGTTTCTCATATTTATTCCGCATATGAGTCATCTTTATTTTATTATTTTGGGGGCGTTACAGTAATGTTGTTGATGGTTGAATGTAACTCGAATCTTAAACGCAGAGTTTGAACAAAACTTTATACCCAATATGCAAAGACTAAAAAAACTCGATGGTATGTTAAAATATATAGCTGAAGTGTGAAGCATTTGAAAAATAAGATAGAAATGAATTTGAAGATAATTATTAAGATTAAAATAAATTAAAAAGGGGGATCATACAAAAAAATATAATAAAAATAAAGTTGGAGATAATGATAGGATTGGAGATGAAAAAATTAAAAAAAAAATTAAAAAAGAAGAAATAAGAATAAAGAAAAATGAAAATACTGGAGAAGATTAAGCAAAATAAAAAAATCAATAAAAAGGGATAAGGTGTCTTAGATAATAAAAAGATTTTAAAAGTTGAAAATTTAAAATAAAAACAATAGTAAGAGAAAAAATATTTTTTATTGGAGAAAAATAAGGATGAAAAATTAAAAACGTAACTTTGAGAGAGCAACATGTAGGAAATATAATCGTAACTCTGCTTAAGTATTGAGTATTGAGACTTTGAAAATTTTAGAGAACACGCTATATTTGCTTATATATAGTGTATATATATATATATAGGTAAAAAGATAGATATCAAATCTAATTTGAACAGTAAAATAAACATCCTACAAAAAAAAGAAGAGAGAAATGTGGGAATTCGGTTGTTGATAATCAAAATTTTAAAAAGATAAAATATTTATGAAAAATTACGTATGAGTAAAAGATAATTTAATTTTGTTTGTTATATCAAAATAAAGGCATACATATTTTCTTCAATAGTAGCAAAATAAATTTACTTTTTTAATTAAGTAGTAATAGAATAAAATGTATTTAATTTTTAAAGTGCATGCTTGATGATGATTTTTTCAACAAAAATAAAAAATATATTGATAGAAAATTTTTAAATTGATTGTAGTCAATTGTTTTCATTATAGCCAACAAAAAGAATTTTGGATAAAATCATGGATAGCCAATAAAAATCAACACTTAGCATTAATTTTGTAAAAATTAAAAAAAAAATGGAAAATTCAGAATAAAGTATTGGAATTCCTCGAATCATATAATTAGACATTCTAGTTAATTTTAAAATTTAAATGTTAAATCCACTAAGATTATGCCATGTAAGTTAATTCAAAATTTAGATAATACACTAATAGATTTGAACCATTTTTTTAATATTGTAAAAAAAATTCAAAATTTTAAATTAGATATGTTTTGTAACGCTCCAAAAATTTTGGCAGGGTATATCTATTTATGCAACAAAATCCCATCTGATAGACACACATATATATATAGCTGACTAATTCATACACCCATTTCTATTATATCCCAAATGCTAAATACATGTTGTTCACATCTCAATACCCCAGTTCTAATTCCAAACATGCATTTTACAACGAGTATGAAATGAAAGTCCAACAGATAATAAGTGCTCTACAGGCTTACAAATTTATCCAAGAATATTCTTGGTTACACAAAATGAAGTTTCAACTCAACACAAATACAATCCTTGGCTTACAAAATAGAGTCACGCAAAATGGAAGCATTGTACTCCCAACACACACGTTTCCACGCCCCTAGTTGGGTGGAATCACTACATCTTTTCCTGCATAAAAATCCCGTAGGGTGAGCATAAAGCTCAGTAGAAAATTCTTAACAATGTATATACATTTTATACAAGTCTCAAGAGATGAAATGCACATGCCATGCTATGCCCTTTTTGAAAGTAAAACCCACCTTCATTTATTCAAAAGTCATCATGCTCAATGATGTCATGCAATTTCAATTGTTCAAAACTTAAAAATTTATTTCAAGGGCGGTAGATACATCTCTGGTAATCCCTAGGCTGGCGTCTACAAGTAGACTATACGAGTACTACCAAATTGTCCTTTTTACCGGTATTAACCGGAAGGCTCGACACCTATCCGCGCGGATTTTTCGGTCTTTCACTCCGGACCCGCAGGCCAACTTATTCAATATCATCTACACCACCTATCAAGACTTACCAATATATTTATCCCAAAACTATTTCATGAAAACTTATTTCTCAACATTCTTTTCTAAATGCACGTTTTCAAATCAACCTTCAAAGTCTAATGTAATGAAATGAAATGATATGCCAATTTCACAAGATGAACACAATTACTTTTATTCCAATTCATCATCCAAGGCTCTTCTCAAGTATTTTCAACAATTTAGTCATTTCAAGACTATATCAACATTCTGAATAATTATTTCTAAAATGGACAACAATTCTCATAATCCACAAAATTAATCATTTATACAAATATAAATAATAAATTTTCTAAACATCATTTATTTTGGCACACAAAAATAAATATAACAATATTATCCATGGATTTTCAATCTCTTTTAAAATCCTCAATTTCTAGGTTTTCTCACCAAAACCAACCATTTTCAAATATTCAAGAAGATCTCACCAAAAATATCTTTTTTTTACCAACATAGTCCAAAACCCTCAATTTTTATTTTAAAAGAAACAAGAATGTAAACCCACTTTCAAAATCACTCCTCTTTTTAAATCAACAAAAATCCATTTTTAAAAAAAAGAACAAATCAAAGGATGATTTCAAAAATCATCTATATCTTGCAAAAATATATATATAACTCAAAGAAATTCCCCACCTCAAGCCAAAAAGCTTTCAAATTTTTCGGCAACAGAAATTAAATTTTCTTGGAGCCAAACGACGCCTTTTTCACCCTCTACGTTTTGATCCAAAGCACTACAATTTACGACCCCAGCAGAACCTTTGTCCTCGGGGCTAGGAAGATGAAACAATCACTTACACACATACTCAGCATCTAACATAGCTGACACAGTAAGTTTGACCCATATAATATCTCCAGGTCCAAGCTCATGCGAATCATCAAAACTAGCAGCCAATGCACGTGGGGTCCACTTCAACTATCAAATCTCACGGCCCATAACACAATCTTACAACAGATATATGGACCAAATACCACCTATGCAAACAAGGCCCATCACTACAATTATAAATATATAAATATATATATATATATATATATAAATATACTTGGCAATCACCTGCCAAGAAAAATAGAGTTTGAACCTTTACCTATTTTTGGTCATCGAGAATTAGGAACTCTTGCGGTTTGAAATTCATCAAACAAGTACAAGTCATCTCTAGTGTAGTATTTCACAGCAACCTCAGGTGCAGGCAATTTTCTTTTCAGTTCATGTCCTCGGGCCTTGATAAATTTGACAGTGAAGAAAGCAAGTGGGTGATGGTGAAGTTCAGACTTGACGAGTCTGGGTTTCGAAAATGGGCATCTAATGACTGTTCTTTTAGCTCATCCACAGCCAAATTACAAGCATCCATAACCAGAACACTCTCAATAACTGGAGTTATTTCAGGCATACCAGCTATTTTTACTACATTCTCAAAAGCATCCGATTCTGCAACCGAACTAAGAGCATTCTCTTTTGATTCCCTGTACTCTATGACCACTATGTTTTTTCTCAACAACATGAGACTCATCGTTCGAACTACTGCTGCTGCTACTGCTGGACCTCCCACCATCATGAGACATTCGTCCACCATGTGATTCCTTCACAGATTCAACATACTCAATACTACCGTTCTTGCTGTTAAAATCAGCCTCAAGCTTCAACTCCCAATCAATTTGAGCATTGTTCTCCTTCATCGCCACTCCCTCTATACTGTCTCCATTGTTGTTAACTACTACCATAGATTCATTCTCAGTGTCCATTAATCTAACAGATTAAGTGTCCTCTCTCTGTTCCATCTCCTCCTCTTCCCCCTCAGTAAATCGATAATGGTGGTTGTGGTGGTCCTGTGATGCAGGAGAGTTAGCCTCTCCTCCATCACTCTCTTTCTCATCATGGACTTTCAGATCTTCATCTCCATGAGAGTGAGTTGTGGAGTTATTGTCGTCATTTTCCTTCTCTTTTTTTCTTTTTTTTTTTTTGTGGCAGCTTTTCTCTTCTTTGAACCTGATGGCATGATTGGTTCTGCTGAGAGAAATGGAGTACGTAGATCCTAGACTCTCTCTCTCTCTCTCTCAAAATATTCTTTACACTCTGTATCTCTCACCACTGAAAACATCATCACATTCCACTCCCTCTTTGCTTTCTCTTTCCCCCAAAAATTCTCTAACCATTCCATCTCTTTTCTTTTAGACCATCTCCAACCCTGAACCAAATTTGGCATCAAATTTAAAATTTGGTGAAAAAAGCACTTTTTCATGCTCCAACGGTTTCACCAAATTGATATCAAATTGAGATTTCACCATACGTTTCACCAAAATGAGGACAGGCTCCGCATTTCATCAGAACACTGTGCATGACCGTTAGGGGAGACCAACCGGTCGACCAGCCGGTTAACCAACCGGTCGACCACCAAAAGGTTCAAATAGTTCCAAAAAAAAGGTAAAATAGTTGAAAAAAAAAAAAAATTTACCTTACCGATCGACCAGCCGGTTGACTGGCCGGTCGACCACTAAAAGGTTCAAAAAGTTCAAAAAAAAATTTTTGGCTTAACCGGTCGACCACCCGGTCGACTGGCCGATCGACCAACCGGTTATCCCGGTACAGATTTGATGAAAATCAACCGTTGGAGCACTTGGTATCAGATTGAGGAAAAAGTCATTTTTTTACTCAGATTTGATGAAAACTTTGGTTCAAGGTTGGAGATGCTCTTAGTAGACCACACCACCTGAGTATATAAATATATTTTACATTCTCTTTAATCATTCATTCTCCACGATCTTGTTTTTCTGACCATGCCTCATCCCTCCTATCATTCTCTCTTTGTTTTATAGTCCACCGAAAGAGTAAAATAGACAGCCCATGTGTATGCTTTTGTTCCCTCCCCTCATGCACACTACTTCTCTCTCTATGATATCTTTAAATAAAATAAATAACCCACTTACCAACCCACTGAAAATATCATCATCCTATGATACATCCCACTCATAATCCATCATCAGATATTCTATTTTTCACCAAACCCATCTGACTATCTTTCATTTGGAAAAAAAAAAAATATATATATATATATATATATAGGGTCATTACAACCTACCCTCCTTAAAGAAATTTCATCCTCGAAATTAAATTCAAGTAATTTAATACATTCTACAGTTGCCCACAAACTCACTCTGATACTTACCAATGCATTAACAAAAGATGATCTAATTCTTTAAGCATAACAAGAATTTTGGCAAAACAACTCCTCAAAATACCCAAGACACCATGCCTTTTTGGTGATAACCCAACTTCAACGAATTATCTGCACAATGCATCCCAATGCCAAAATAACTATCACTACTCCGAGACCTTAACAAAACGAAATAATAACTCTTCAAAAGTACTAACCACCAACTCAAATAGTGACAGTCAATCGTCACAAAATAGACAATACCTTACTAACACTATTATTCATTACACTAATATTACGATACCCTACGAGATCAAACCCAAATTAAACAACTCTTACTATACTAACTCACTCATAGACAAGTACTAATACTATTCTTGAGGCC
This sequence comes from Camellia japonica, assembly GCA_030407325.1. NCBI lineage: Eukaryota > Viridiplantae > Streptophyta > Magnoliopsida > Ericales > Theaceae > Camellia > Camellia japonica. The sequence continues at coordinate 137,245,286 of JAPPVO010000013.1, forward strand.
AGTTAACTGAATAGTCAACCTCACGTTCCCAAGTCGCCTCCTCAACCCCGTGGTGTCTCCACAACATTTTCACCAAGGGACAAATACGAACAAAAGATACACAGACACATATGGAGAAAATACACAGATACATACATATACCCAAACACATTTGGAGAATATGCCATTACTGACAAGGAATATTCTATAAGTTGACGTCATCACGCGTAAGCAAAACAAGCAAAAAGGAAATAAAACACGAATGCAGGGATACGGGGTTTCGAACCCCTAACCTCAGGCTTCGTCCCTTGGTCCCTCAATCACTGAGCCAAACCACTGAACCCAAGTCACTCTTGTGACACAAATAGTCGAATAAATGTATATAATGTGTAAATATACAATATAGATACATATATGTATATAAATTTCCTGCTTCTCTATGTTCCTTTGAAAATTGTGTTTGACACGCGGCCTTGCTTTTGCGTTAGTTAGCCGACAAAAGCAGACCTCCTCGATTGCCGCTCGCCTCGACTATCTCTCCCTTCTTGTCTTCTTCTCTTCTGCATTCTTCTGAATCAGTATCTTCCTTCTTCCACTTATTCACTCATTTCTCCTTCTTCTTCATCATTCTTTTCCATTTCTTCTTCCTCATCGAGAGAAAAAGAGAGACTGAACGGAGGAGAAAAGTTGTCCCAGAATTCAGTGTATTCTCTGCTATTTCTTTGACTCTCCTTTCTTTCTTTTTACATCTCTCACCACACATGGCCTCATCTCGTCCCCTCACTCTCTTTCCGAACCTCAATGATCCAAGCTCTTCTGGACCGAGTGTCCCTACTCCTACTCTTCCTAACCTTCCTGAACCGAGTGCCCCTGCTCCTACTCTTCCTAACCTTCCTGGACCGAGTGCCCTACTCCCATTCTTTTTAACTTTCCCATGATGTCAGTTGAGCAAATCATGGCTACTCAATCTGACATTGAGGCCAACCACTTCACACTGAGCTCTTGCATGGAAACAGTGACTGCGGTTACCAAATTATCTCACCGGCTACAGAATATGACCAGTGAAGTACAATAGTTAAACTCCCAACTTTTTCTGCTCCAGCGCATGTACAAAGATGCGCGAGCAGAGATTTGCGCACTAAAGGCGGAGAACAAGGAGTTGAAACGAAAGACGACCGTCATGACTCGATTCGGAGCACCTTCATACTTCGCCTTTGACAACCAGCAGGGAGTCAACTCTCTCGGTGGTCCTGCACACGCTGAGGCAGAGCCTTCAAGGGTCTCCCAAGGCGACAAAAAAAGGAAGAGCTCGGCGAGAGAGTCGAGTAAGTGAAGTCGGTATGTGGCTGTTATCAAAAACGAGATCCCTCTCCCTCTCCCTTTTCTTTTCTTTTTTTTTTTTTTTTTTTTTTGTTGTTGCCTCTGCAATCGGGGATGTCATCCCTTGACTTCAATAAAATCAATTTTTTTTTTTTTTTTTGTGCAATAATTTACTTAATATCCATCCAAAATGATTATCTGAAGACTCTTAACCAATGAGAACACTTTCCCTTTAAAGACACAATTCAATGATATGTTTTGTAATTGCAACTGTCACACAATAACTAACTCATCTCAATATTAAAATGAATTCATACTCAGTTACCCAATTGAATAAAACTAACAAAAACAATGACTTCAAATATTTCATCCCATGAGAACCTCTATTCGTCTCCTAATACAATCATATTCTTCCATGAATTATTTCAAAAAAACAAAATTCACAGATCACCTTAGCCTCAACTACTTCACTTGAACAAGAAGAAACACCAACCTTTACGAAACATTATGCAATCATGCCAAACACACCACTCAAAATTCTCAGCCACAACTGTAGTTGCCCAACCAAACGATTTTTGTATTATTTTTACCTATCTACTCTATTTCTTTCACTCAACGAACCAACTAACAGTTTACGCAAACTTGTTTACATCCACCTACACAATTTCACTCCAACATAGAATTTACCCAAACGCTCACATAACGCACTTCGAGTCCACATAGAATTCATCCAGACTAGATATACATTCTAGCAATACTAAGATACTCCCAACAAATACTCATATTTGTAGTCATTTTAAAATCTCCTTTGAAGTCTCTAGTCAGCTCACTTCTACCCAAATTCTAAAAGATATAACCACAAGCTATGATGCCACTCATTCAGCCTTTAGTGGCTCTTTAGGATATCCCACCAAAAATATCCAGATTGGTCCAGAAGAACTCTCTTTTTAGCAGGAGTGGTCCTGTCTCTGTAACTGGGGTAGTTGGGGCCTATGCTAGGTTCTTAGCCCTCAGTATGTTCAGTACCCCTACTATCTCTTGTGCCAAAGCATCCATAGCCTGTTGCCCAACTGGCTCAGCCACATTTTCCTGCCCTGTCCCCTCATCCTGTGCCGGAATCTCATTCGGTATTGGCATCTTGTGCCTCCTAGGCCTACCATGCCTACCACTTCCCTTTCCACGTCTTGACATCCTAATAAAGGTAACATTCGAGATTGGCACAGTCACAATTATGCCGAAACTAACTCACTCACGTCCTAAGTCAATGGACAACAGTTAATTCATTCCATATAAGCACATAGTTACATAAGCACATACAGATTTTCTTTCTAGATAATGATTGTCCCATGATATTGCTAGAGTTCCAATCAGAAATAGCAGTGATCAAGTGCTCTTCTGACTGGACTTCCAAAAACTCACAGACCCAATCAACATCTCAGAAATCAAACCGCATACCCATATAATCACATGAACATGTTATCACATAGCACTTTATCATACAGATATCTCTATCAAACGAGATAAACCCACTATGGTACTAACCACTCCCCATGTACCCAAAGTATTCGAACTCGGTACGCTCTGATACCAAGTTCCGGTAAATACCGGTAAAAATGACAATTTGGTAGTACTCGTATAGTCTACTTGCAGACACCAGTCTAGGGATTACTAGAGACGTATCTACCGCCCTTGAAATAAATTGTTAAGTTTTGAACAATTGAAATTGCATGACATCATTCAGTATGATGGCTTTTGAATAAATGAATGTGGGTTTTACTTTCAAAAAGGGCATAGCATGGCATGTGCATTTCATCTCTTGAGACTTGCATAAAATGTATATACTTTGTTAAGAATTTTTTACTGGGCTTTATGCTCACCCTACGGGATTTTTGTGCAGGAAAAGTTGTGGTGATTCCACCCAACTAGGGATGTGGAAACGTGTGTGTTGGGAGTACAATGCTCTCATTTTGCGTGACTCTATTTTGTAAGCCAAGGGTTGTATTTGTGTTGAGTTGAAACTCCATTTTGTGTAACCAAGAATGTTCTTGGACAAATTTGTAAGCCTGTAGGGCACTTATTATCTGTTGGACTTTCATTTCATACTCGTTGTAAAATGCATGTTTGGAATTAGAACTGGGGTATTGAGATGTGAACAACATGTATTTGGCATTTGGGATATCATGGAAATGGGTGTATGAATTAGTCAGCTATATATATGTGTGTATGTGTCTATCAGGTGAGTTTTGTTGCATAAATAGATATACCCTGCCGAAATTTTTGGGGCGTTACATGTTTAGATAGAATTTAAAGATTTTAAAATTTTAAAATTAAATATTGTTAGATGTACCTATCACTTTAAGCCAAATATATTTTTTATTTTTAAAAAATTTTAAAATTGAGAAATTGTGGGTTTTGAAGCTGTTTTGTGTGTGTATATTTAATTGGGTATATGATGGGTCGTTGAACACACCAAAAATAAATACTAAACTACACCAAAAATAATGGCAAGTCCAGGTATTGATCCACAAGGACAATTGTGAAATTAAACTAATTTAATTATTAAATTCCTAAATTAATTTTGATGAAAAGATTGATTGTTCATAACCTAAATTAATAACAAATAAATTAAACTAAGTAATTAAATTATTAATAACAAATAAAATTGGATTTACTAATTTGGGGAAAAACCTAGGGCAAAGAGTCCACCACTAGTCACGTAAATAGGGTTTCCAATTGAAAACAATTATGTTATGGTTCGAACGGATTAATGCTTCGCAACTACAAGTTCAAAACATTTAACAAGAAAATCATCATGTTTAATGTACGAGTGTAGACACCCCATTTTTGACCGCCCCGAAGACTTGGGCGCGACTGATGTTTTGGTCGATGTTGAGAGATGTGCAGGCCACAGGTTCAGTTTCTTTGGCAAGAAGAGAGGCAAAACTTTCCAAACACTTTGTTTAAGGGTTTGGAGTTCAAGAAAAGAGGAGAAGAGGGAAGAAAATAGGTTTGGGAGAAGTTCGACATGAATCCGGGTAGAAGCGAGTCGCGCAGCCCTCGCTGAATCAGGCCCATTCATCCGCATACTTGGAGTTAAGCTATGAGGCCACCACCATTTGAAAGAAGACTTCCGGGGCTTCATTTTTGGTTCAAGAATCTCCTACATCCAAGTCCGGGTGGAGGAGATATGACTGGTTAAAGCAGGGGATCAGTCCGGTTGGATCAAGTCTGCACGGCTTCACGGAAAAGGGCATAACTTTTTGCACAGGAGGAATTTTAAGGCAAGGTTTGCGCCATTGGAAAGCTAACTTCCGGGGCTTCAATCTGGACTTCCACCGGCACTTGGTGACCTTACCGGCTGCCCACCGGCACTCCATTGTGCCGACCGGCCAGAATAAAGTGCAGGTCGGCACTATATTGTGCCGACCGGCCATTTATTGTGCCGAAGACCGTTTTTGCTGGCCGGTTTGCCCCTGTTGACCCTTGCAGGCATGGTGCAGGCCAGCTGTGCCAGCTGGGATGCACAGAATCAGATACACGTGCATGCATGTGCATATTTTGCACCATTTTGAGCCTTGAACCCCCTCCTTTGCACCCTTTGCTCAAGGCTTCTTGGGGAAGCCTTGACCCCTTTGTCTTGGCTTCCTCAAGAAGCCTACCAGCTATCCAAGCTTCTTGAATAAGCTTTGGCCCCCCTTGACCCCTTTTGAATGACTTAGCCTCTAAGTCTTGGCTTATACTTGCCTATATAAGCATGCCCCCTCTCCATTGCTCAAGGGTTGGAGACTTTGGAACAAAAAACCAGAGAAATATATGTATATCTGATATATACATATACATCGCTCCATCTCTCAATATATCTCTCTCATTCCACCTCCAAACACCCTTGATCTTGGGCTATTTCTTCACCACCACCTAGCACCACCACCACCACTCCATTTCCAGCACATTGGAGGTCATTTGCAGAGGCTAGGAGTTCATTTTCTTGGATCAAAACCTGCTGGTTCATTGGTCTTCAAGGGTAAGTGTCTATTTCCCTCAAACTAGCATTTTCTTAGTTCATATCTAAGCCATAGTTGCATGTATTTTTGAGCTTCAATGTAAACTACAAAGTTGCTTTTTTTGAGCCCTTCTTCAACATTGAAGAACGGCTCAACACTGTTGGGAGTCTCCATGTAGTACTTACCATTATACCCCCTCTTTGGCCCCCATTTTTGCATGCTTTGTTAGCCTACCATGCTTCTGTTTTTGGGTCTTCTACAGGCCTGAAAAGGGTCTTAGTTTGACCCCCTCTACATGTCTCATGAAGGGTGTTTGGCTGTTTGGTGCATCCTTTTGGTACTTCATGTTATACCCCTTTGTGGGCCTTAATCTTGCATTGCATTTTGAGTATGTGTGCATACTGTTTTGGGACTTGTTATCTACTGTAAATGTTCATATTTTTGGTCCCTATTCAGTGTTGTAGAAGGACATTTTTCTGTTTGAGCATTGTATCTATCACTTGCCTCATTGCCTCCCTTGAGGAGCCATTTTTTTTTTTTGCATGCCATGTTAGTCCCACTTGTGCTTGCTGTCTTGCCATGCTTTGTACTATGAACATGCTTGTTTTGGGACTGTCTAGTTGCTGTCTTCATACTTCATGTTCATATCTTGCATATTTGGCATAGCTATAGGCCATTTCGGGTGCTAAAATTCATGTTTCGGGACTATTCCGTGCATCGGGTGTACTTTGGCCATGATTCGGGGCTGTTTCGCCCCTCATTTAGCTACTGAAATTCCATTAGCATGTTTGCATATCATTTGCCATGCCATTTCATGCCTTTACGCCATTGCCTCGGTTTGCGTGCCCGTGTGCACGCATTTCGAGGCACTTCATTTTCATCTCACGGCCTCTTATGTGAGTGTGGCTGAGGTCCACTCATGTTAGTATAAGTCCCTATTGCATTGCATATGCCATTTTAGTCCCATTGCATTGCGTATGCCATCTCCTCGGTTTGCGTGCCCGTACGCACGCATTTCGAGGCATCTCATTTTCATCTCATGGCTGCTGATTTTGGCATGCTTGCGAGTTACCCGTGTTAGTTTAAGACCACCATTGTATGTTTTGTTGCATGCCATACTTGTTAGTTTAGGTTGTGTGCCTAATACATATTGCATGTTTGTATACTTGCCTCTATGTTCATGTTGCATGTTTAGTTCACATGTTTAGGTTGCATTTGGCATGCATGTCTTGCCTCCTGAATCACCATGATAGAGGTTGGGCCTCTTGTTTGTTTGTATGCATTTCATTTGATATCAAAGTTGCTAACTTGGCTTTCGGGCCATCATGTATTGAAATGCGTGATTGATGGCCCGGGGGTCGAGGGCCATGCTCCCTTGAGTCCATTGCATGATAGGGAGTGTGTCCATGCATACATTTGCCTAGAAATTCTATGCTATGCACTGCTGGTTTGCTGTTTGCTGTCAAAACTGTCTCCTGCAGGAATTTAGTGCTGACCGGCACTCTTTAGTGCCGACCGGCAATCTTTTTGTGCCGATAAGCTCCCCAGCAGCCGGTGGCCACCTCAAGCAGCCGGTGGTTATTTCCCCTAGCCGGTGGTGCACTGCAGTGAATTTGGAAGGTGTTCTGGGACTTTGGCAATTTTCCAGGGAGGCAGGACAGTGAAACAGAGGCAGCAGTGGTGCGGTGTGGGCTTTCCGGGCAAGGCGGGCTCGAGCATGCATGCATCCCTCTTCCCGAGGCCATTTTACTGCTTTAATAGTTTAATTAATTTGTTAATTAGCTAAGGGTTTTGTAATATTTAATTAGCTAGAATAGTTAATTATTTATTCGGTTTGTATATTCTTTCGGTTCCTCCGAGTGAGGGCGTATCTGTAATAAGTGTGGGTGTGTGGGTATGTATGTCTTCCAACCCCCATTTCTTTCTTCCCTTTTATTTACCCGCTTTCAATGGTAGACTAGGGCACGTCTATTTTAGCATACCTTATGCAATGCATGTATGCATTCATGCATTTGTTTACATACATCGGGCTCGGCACATCATGCAAACTGCATCGTACTTTCAATTCCAAATTGAATACGTGATAGTTGTAGCATTTCACATGCCATGTCTAGGTTAGCCGAGCCTACTCTAGATTGCATCTGTGCCTGTGTTGCATTAGCCACTCTAATATGAACTAGGACACGCATTTTTGCTAACTAGTTCATTGTTTTGGCACGGAGTACAATGTAAGTATTTTACGCTTTAGCATACCACATGCGTGTGAATGTTGCCATGACAGTATGCTTACCATGCGGCTAAGTGCTTATGTGGGATAAACTGTTTGAATGCCTGTGGGTGAAGGTTGGATTGCCTAAGTTGGAACAACTCGTTGAAATCCGTATTTTAGCCTACTTGCGAGTAGCAAAAACCAACACGTTTTTCGAGACAAAACGGATATGCAATGATTATTTCCGAATTAGGCAATCTAGTCTATACTTTTGTGCTGTGCGCACAACATAGTAATTCTAGGCTAATAACCGGAATAAGAACGCATAAAGTTTTCAAAATTGGATATCACGGTTAGTAGAGGCCGGTCTTCGGACCGGGCGAAAGGGGGTGCTCATAGCTGACCTTCCCCGATCGTACCCAAGCTCCCGAGCCAAGACCACTTTGGTGATGACGGACACGTGGCCTTCGGCACCGAGTCAGGGTTTCCTAAATTTCCCATTTTAAAAATATTTAGGTGGCGACTCTGTAATCTGGCAAAGCAGTCCATGTTTGGCACTACTTTTCAAAAATCTGTTTTCTCAAACGATTTGCCAAAGTTGGACTCTTTGGTTTAGATTTAGAACCGCAACAAACAAAAATCGAGTCCGAACTGTAGCGAGGTCCCCCACGGGCATGTTACAACGAGCACGAACCATCTCAAGTAGTATGAATCGTTCACTCTAAACTAGGGTAGTGACACGACTCGTCCCTCGTAGTATGATTCGTCTCATACCTTGAATGTGAAAGAATAGAAAACTCTTGTATTGAAAACATTCAACAATCACAGAAAGCTGAATACTTGAAGAAATAATGGAAAGTGTATATATAAAACTTCTAAAACACCATACAATTGTTCAAACCTTTACATAATTGAAAATCAAAAAGAAAAACTAATTACATGGCTAGGGTTTCATCAAAACCCTAGAAAATGAGACTAACCACTCATGGAGGAGTAGAAGGAGGTAGATGGAGAAGAAGCCACCATGGGAGACATGCTTAAAGCTTCAAGTTCCTTTCTTTTCAAACCCTAGCCTCTCTTTCTTGGCAAAAACAATTTCAGAACCTTATCCAGCCTTTTTCTTCCCTATTTATCCTCCTGGTGTCTTTCCCAACAGGTTTAAAACATCTGGCACATTTTCCCAAAAAAAGTCAACGCAAGTACGAGAAAGTCAACTCTCTCCAAATTCTGTCTTTTTGCCCATTTTATGCTCCGACTATGTACAACCTAATTGACATTCAACACACATAAAGTATACAGTTTGACAAGCAAGTGGAGTTAAGAGATCCTAATTAACGGCCTCAATGATGTACAATTCGGCCTTAATCAGTGTATATTGGTTGCAAATGATTCGAAGAACTCTCATCTGAGAGAGCTTGAAGGAGAAAATGTGAGATTAACTCTATGCATAGCTGATCATCTTGATTTCGAGAGTTTACCCGAAACCATTAATGGGTGTGATGGTGTGATAGATATGAGATAAAAAAAATTAAAAAAAAATTAAATTAAATTCAAGATTTGATGAGTTCCAAATCTGATTAAATTGAAGAACAAACGCAAATCACAAATTAAACTATAAAAATAAAAATAAAAAAAGAAGCAAGCCCAAATCATGTAAAATATAATAATTAAGAAGATGAAAAGATGTGTAAATGAATTGAAAAATATTAGAAAAAAAATATACACACAAAAGTAATAGACATTGGAAAAGTACATATAAAGTAGGAAATAATATTAGGAGCATAAAAATGGAGAAGATAAAAATATGTGTAGATAAACTAAAAAATATTAGAAAAAAATATATGCACACAAAGTGTAACAAGCCCGCGGGGGACCTCGCTACAGTTCGGACTCAATTTTTGTCACGGTTCTTAATCTTGAACCAAAGAGTCCAAATCCGGCAAATCGTTTTGAGAAAAACTGATTTTTGAAAAGAAGTGCCAAACATGGACTGCTTTGTCAGATAAAGAGTCGCCACCTAAATATTTTTTAATGGGGGAATTTAGGAAACCCTGACTCGGTGCCAAAGGCCACGTGTCCGTCATCACCAAAGTTGCCTCGGCTCGGGAACTTAGGTACGATTGGGGAAGGTCAGCTATGAGCACCCCCTCTCGCCCGATCCGAAGATCGGCCTCTACTAACCGTGATATCCAATTCTGAAAACGTTATGTGTTCTTATTCCGGTTATTAGCCTAGAATTACTATGTTATGCGCACAGCAAACAAGTATAGACCAAATCGCCTAAATTGGAACAAAACATTTCATGTTTGTTTTTGAAAATGGTTTGTTGGTGCTACTCGCAAGTAGGCTTAAAATGCAGATTTTGCCACCCTCGGGTGGGCTTAGAAAACATGGTTTTGCCACTATCTAGTGGGCTTAAAACTCACAGTTTTAATGTATTATCCCAATTCAGGTAATTCGACCTCCATCCACAGGCATTCAAGCAGTTATATCACATAAGCAGCTAGCCTCATGGTAATCGTGCTGTCATGGCAACACTCACACACATGCAAGGATGCTAAAGCATAAAAGCTCACCTAGTACTCCAAGCCAAAACAGAAACTAGTTAGTAATCATGCATGATCCTAGTTCATGTTAAAAATGGCTAATGCATCACATACAGAATGTCACTAGAATAGGCTCGGCTAATCTACAATGACATGTGAAATGCTACAACTAACACGTATTCAATTTGGAATTGAAGTACAATGCAGTTTGTATGATGCGCCGAGCCTGATGTATGCGAAACAGATGAATGAATACAAACATGCTATCATACTGTTATGCTAATTTAAATATGCCCTAGTCTACCATCATAAGCAGGTAAATAAAAGGGAAGAAAGACGTGGGGTTGGAAGACATACACACACTCACGCACACTTATTACACAATTGCGCCCTCGCTCAGAGGGACCAAAAGAATATACAGGCCAAATAACAAATCAACTATCCTAGCTAATTAATTATTACAGACCCTTAATTAACAAAATAAATGCAGAAAGGGGGTGGCCGCAGCCCTGCCTCGGGATGCGTAAATGATGCATGCTTGACCCGTCTCGCCCAGAAACTCGCTGCCATAGCACTGTTGCCTCTGTTTACACTGCCCTACTCCTCTGAAAATTGCCAAAGTCTCAGGATTGCTTCTTTGAGTTCTGTGGGACACCACCGGCTGAGGGGGAACACCACCGGCCAAAGGGGATGATCACCGGCTGCATTTTGATCTATCGGCTACAAATTCCTGGCCAGTCGGCACTTTATTTAGCCGACCGGCCAAAACTTGCTGCAGAACCTGCAATTGACAGCAGCAGAGGGCAAGCAGTGTATGGCATGGAATTTTCAGGCAAATGTATGCACGGACACACTCCCTATCATGCAATGGACTCAAGGGAGCATGACCCTCGACCCTCGAGCCACCAATCGCGCATTTCCATGCATGATGGCCAAAGAGTCAAGTGTACATTTTAATATCAAATGTAATGCACACAAAACATACAAGGGACCCAACCTCAATCATGGTTGATCAAGAGGCAAGGCAATGCACAACAATGCACATGCAACCTAAGCATGCAAGCTAACATACAAACATGCAATGCAACTACATGGCATACACAACGCTAACAACATAACATGCACAACGCATTGTAACATGGCGTACACAATGCAAGATGGGCTTACACCAATACAAGTGAACCTCAGCCACACTCACATAGGAGGCCATCAGATGAAAACAAGACAACTCGAAATGCGTGCATGCGTGCACGCAAACCGAGGACGGACCCTCAGGCACCGAAATGCCACTCTAATGAGACATGGCAAAGACATGGAATATGGTATGCAAATGTGCAAAAATCAGTAGCAAAATGAGGGGCAAAACAGCCCCGAAACAAGGCGAAATGACACCTGATGCATGGAATCTCTCCCGAAATGCAAAACTAGGTACATGAAATGGCTTACAGCTATACAAAGCATGCATAATTAGGACATGAAGTGTAAAATCAGAAGCAAGGAAGCCCCGAGACAAGCATTTTTACAGTTCAAATCATGACCAAAAAGCAAGCACAAATAGGGCTAAAATGGCATACAAAAATGGCTCCGCAAGGGAGGCAATGAGGCAAGTGGTAGATGCAAAGCCCAAACAGAAAAAGACCCTTCTAAAACACTGAATAGGGACCAAAAATATGATGTTTTTCAGTAGATGACAAGCCCCAAAAACAGGTACAAGTATGGAAAACAATTCATGCAAGAAGTGGGCCAACAAAGGGGCAAAGAAGTAACTGATATATGGGGGTCTCAAATCAGTGAGGGACCTTCAAAAATGTTGAAGAGGGTCCCAAAATATAGCATTTTACAGTAGATGATCAAGCCCAAATCAGTATAAAAACATGCTCAAAATGCAATGCAAGATTAAGGCCACAAGAGGGCTATAACACAAAGTATACAAAATATGCATCAAACAGCCAAAGACCCTTAATGAAATATGACAAGGGAGTCAAAATATGGCCACTTTCAGTTCTGATCATGGCCGAAAAACAGAAGCAAGATAAGCTAACAAAACATGCAAAAATAGGGACCAAAGAGGGGAACAATGGCAAGTGATACATGGAGGTTCCAAACAAGGATGAGCCCTTCTTCAATGTTGAAGAAGGGCTCAAAATAAGCCTATATACAGTTTATGACATGCTCCAAAACAGATCACACATAGGCTAAAAATCTCATGCAAAATAATGGCATTCAAGAGGATAATAAAGCAAGTGCCAAAAATAAGCTTCAAATTGCAATGATCCCTTAATGAAACATGGAATATAGCTCAAAAAAATGACACTTTCAGTTTTGGTCGGAGCTCAAATGTGCAAGAAAATATGGCTTAGATATGAACCAAGAAAATGCTAGTTTAGGGGAAAAGTGTGCTTACCCTTGTAGACCAATAAACCAGCAGGTTTTGATCCAAGGAAACGAGCTCCTAGCCTCTACAAATGGCCTCCAATGTACTGAAATGAAGTTTAGAGGTGTGGTGCTATGGATTGGTGAGGAAATGGCCCAAAAACAAGGGTATTTGATGGTTGAATGAGAGAGATATGGAGAGGGAGGTGAGATATATCAGATATATATCTATATATCTCTGGTTTTTTTGCTCAAAAATCCAACCTTTTACAATGGAGGAGGAGAGCTCCTTATATAGACAAATGGAGAGGCTCTAAGCTTATAAGACAAGCTAAAGAGAAAGGTTCAAGGGGAGCAAGAGGGCCAAGGCTTATTAAGGAAGCCAAGACAACTGGTAGGCTTCTTGAGGAAGCTAAGACAAGGGGTCAAGGCTTCCTCAAGAAGCCATGAGCAAAGGGTCCAAAAAAAAGGGGCAAAGGCTCCAAATAGGCACACATATGCACGGGGAGCTGGGTCTGTGCATCCCAGCTGGCACAGCTGGCATGCACCATGCCTGAAAGAGTTAAAAGGGTCAAATCGGCCATGAAAAGAGGTCATCGGCCAAATAAATTGCCGGTCGGCACAATAAATTGCCGACCTGCAATTTGTACTGGCCGGTCGGCTAAATAGAGTGCCGATGCGTAGCTGATGAGGTCAAAAAGTGCCAGTGGATGTCCAGATTGAAGCCCCGGAAGTTAGCTTTCCAATGGCGCAAACCTTGCATTAAAATTCCTTCTGTGGAAAAAGTTCTGCCCATTTTGATGAAGTCGCGCAGATTCGATCCAACCGGGAGGATGCCCAACTTCAACTGATCATATCTCCCCCACCCGGATTTGGCTTTGAGAGATTCTTGAGTGCAAAATGAAGCCCCGGAAGTCTTCTTTCCAATGGTTATGGCCTCATAGCTTAAATCCAAGTGTATAGGCAGATGAGCTTGATTTAGCGAGGACTGCTCGACTCTCTTCTACCCGGGTTCATGACGAACCTCTTCTCTAACTTGGTTTCTCCCCTTTTCTCCTCTTCTCTTCAACTTCAAACCCCGAAGTAAGGTGTTTTGAAAGATTTTTTTCAAAGATTTCATCTCTCTTTCATTCATCTCCACTTTGTCCTTGCTCGGTTTACCGAAAAGCGCAACATTTACCGAAATGCGAGTGTCAGATCATCGTGGGAATTTTATTTCAAAAATGTTTTGAAAGAGAGGGTTTTAAGGTCTGAAAACCATCCAAAATAGTTTTGGTCCAAAATGGGGTGTGAAGTTGAGATTTGTCTCTCTCCTTGCCGAAGAAACTGGACCTTTGCCCTGCACAGTTTTCTCCACCAGGTAAACCATCAGTAACGCCCAAGTCTCGAGGGCGGTCAAAAATGGGGTGTCTACACAAAGTAATAAATACTAATAAAATACATATAAAGTGAAAAATAATATTATACTGACATTGTAATGATTTTCACAGATCATCAAACTTGCAAAATATAACAACCGAGAAGATGAGTTATTTTGAGAAAAGATAGGTAAATAAGAGAATGATTGAATGTAATAATGGAAAAGATGAAAAAATGTGTAGATAAACTGAAAAATATTGGCAATATATATATACATACAAAAGTAATAAACACTGAAAAAATGCATATACAGTAAAAAATAATATTAGGAGCATAAAAATGAAGAAGATGAAAAGATGTGTAGATGAATTGAAAAATATTGAGAAAAAGAAATATATACACACGAAGTAACAAACACTAAAAAAATACATATAAAATAAGAAATAATATTACACTGACATTGTAATGATTTTTCTAGATCATCAAACTTGCAAAATGTAACAATGGAGAAGAATAGTTATTTTGAGAAATAAAAGATGGGTAGATGAGAGAATGATTGAATTTGATTAGAATAAACTGAATAGAGAAAATTGTGTGTGGAAGTTACAGGAGTTGTGGGTTTCTTTTTTTATTTTATTTTTAAATGGAGATTGAGAGTGAGATAGATATTATTACACTGGCATTGTAATGATTTTTCCATATCATCAAACTTGCAAAATGTAACAATGGAGAAGATGAGTTATTCTGAGAAATAAAATATGGCTAGATGAGAGAATGATTGAATTTGATTGGAATAAACTAAATAGAGAAACTTGTGTGTGGAAGTTATAGGAGTTGTGGGTTTTTTTTTTTAAATTGAGAGTGAGACAGATATTATGGATGAATATTTTATTATTTTGGGATAAATATTATTGTTGGTGATGGATATGGATGAATATTTTAATATTTTATATTTTATATAGGGTGAGAGATTGAGAAGGCTTGAAGAGTGGAAAAGGAGGAGAAAGAAAGTGCCACGTAATATTTTTTTTTTCTTCAAAATTATGAGAATTTAGGGTTCAAGTTTTGGAGCATTTTGACTTAACAACTACATTTGGTTATATATATAGTATAACATAGGTATAGTGTAGACACCCCATTTTTGACCGTCCTCAAGACTTAGACGTCACCGTTTGAATACTCGGTGATTATCCATGTTTGTGTTCGTTTGGAGTTCCCGGAGGTCTCGGCTACGTGCCCTGCCTCAGGATCTCCGAACTCGACCGTTATGTGTCTGGTTTTGCACCAAACACTTGTTTTTTGCCTCGGAAGGGCAGGGAATAGCTTATTAGCCATCCCCACACCCAACCGGCCCTCCCCTATCATCACCGGCCGCACATGTGTACCACCGGCAATGTTTTCTTAAAAACAATGGCCGGTCGGCACTATGTTTAGCCGACCGGCACTTTATTGTGCCGGTGACCCCTTTTGGTGGCCGGCGTGCACCCTTTGAACCCCTGAGGCATGGTGCATGCCAGCTGTGCCAGCTGGAATACACCATCACTCATCCCCGTGCATGGGATTGACCACTTTGCACCCTTGGGCACCTTTGAACCCTCCAACCTTCTAGAAGGTTGACCCCTTTGGCCAAGCTTCTTGGAAAAGCTTGGCCAGCTGTCTTAGCTTCCTCTAGAAGCCTAGACTCTTTTGCACCCCTTGAACCTTTCTCTTTTGCTTAGCCTCTAAGTTTCTTGGCTTGGCATGGCCTATATAAGCTCCCCTCCTCTCCCTTTGATAGGGGTTAGCCATTTTTAACAAAAAACCAGAGCTTCTATATCTATATATCTGCCATATACTCCCTCTCTCTACATTCCTCTCTCTCCCCCCCCTTTGTGTGTGTTTTTGTGGCCTAAAAGTGCACTTTTACCTTACTTTTGCACTAATACACACACCATTACACCTTAGCTCGAGATTGGGAGGCTTGGAGAGTTGTTTGTTGAGGTTTTGGACTGTTTTTGATCAGAAGAAGAGGGCTGTACCACCTGTTCTTCAAGGGTTCTTCAAGGGTAACTACTTTACTTTAGTTTCCCCAATCTTGCATTGACTTTTGACCTATCTTGCTTTGTGTTTTGAGCTTTGTGTATAACTGAAAAAAGTCTTATATTTTCTTGCTTTTGAACTTTCATTAAGGTCACTTTGTGGTTTGAGTGCAAACTCACCCTCTTAGGCCTTATTTTGGCCTCTTTGGTGCCTTTATTTTGAGCCTTGTTTGCTTTGTTGTTTTGGGTCTTCTCACCACTGAAAACCAGTGGGTTTTTAGTGGTGAGGAAGGTGGTTTGAAGTCTTGTTTAGGGGAGGGACACCCCTCTCCCCTTTGTCCCTCTTTGACCTTTGTTTTTGGCCTAAAGGGTAGCATGTTTGAGTAGTTGCATTTGGCTTCATTTCAGAGCTTATTTGGATGTTTTAGGTCATATTATACCTCTGTCCAAAAGTGGTTTTGTGGTCCTTAGCATGCTTTTTATACTTGCTTTGTAATCCTCCATTTTGCCTAGAAATGTGCCATGTGTTTAGCCTTGCATATCTTCATGTTTTGGCTTAGCTTATTGAAGTCTTTGGTCATGACTTGTCATGTTTAAGGTCTGTTGGCCATCTATTTCAGTCATGCTTGCCTTGTTTGATGTCATCTCTTTGTGTTTTGGCTTGTAAGCCTTAAACATATTGGCCTCTAACATGCTTAGCTTGGACCATCCTCATGATTTGGCATCATTTAGGACCGTATTTCAGTCCACAAATCATGTTTGTATGATTGCATATGTGACCTTTCTCATGCTTTGAAGGTGTGCCCTTTTATACTTTGAAATGAATATTGTGCATGCTTGTATGTTTAAGTCATTTTGGGGCTGCCATATCAGAGGGTTTGGGTGTATTTTTGCATGCTAGAAATCTGTTTTTGGTTGCTTGATTCGTGCCATGAATGGTCATGTTGGTGGTAGTGGAATGCCCCTTGTTTATGCCTTGATTTTAGGCCCATTTGCTTGCATGTTTGCATGAATGTTGGTCTACCATTTTGGGCACTTTTTGCCACTGTTTTGGGGGAGGTTTGAGGTCTGCCCCATTGTGGTTAAGTCCACCATTGCATGTGTTATCATATGCTTGTTACTTATTTGGTTCATTACATGTTGCCCCATACTAGCTTCATGGCATTTAGGTCCATAGTTGCATCATATTTGCCTCCCAAATGATTAGCATCTTGTACACTTAACAAGATAGGTTGCATCACATTTGAAATGTTTTGCATCTTAGCCTCATTTGCATATTGGAGTTATGTTGCATCATTTGAGCCATGTTGCATACACGCATTCCATGGCTTGGTTTGGGGTGTCAAACCAAGCGTGTGGGTTGAGAGGAGTTCACACTACAAGTGGTGCAAATTGTCCCAACTCCCGGTCACCAAGGCCGTTGACCTTGACATGATAGGGCCTCGGTCTTCATTTGTATGTTGCATGCATTTCCATTAAAATGCAAACTTGGCCTTTTAGGCCATCATACACCAAGATGTATCATTGATGGCCCGAGGGTCGAGGGCTATGTTCTCTTGAGTCTAACACATGATAGGGAGCATGGCCGTGCTCACATTTGCCTGAAATTACATGCCATGCACTGTCTGTCCCCTGTTGCTGCCAGAACTGTCTTCTGCAGGAAGTTTTTGCCGACCGGCAGAATTTAGTGCCGACCGGCAAACAATGTGTGGCCGATGACTTCATTTGTGGCCGGTGACCATCTCCTTCGGCCGATGATTGTTTTATGTAGCCGGTGATACTCCCCAACATACAGAAAGCCTCCCTGGGACTTTGGCAATTTTTTGAGAGACAGGGCAGTAAAAACAGAGGCAACAGTGGCATGACGCAGGTTTTCCGGGCAGGACGGACTGAAGCATGCATCATTCGCGCATCCCGAGGCGGGGCTGCGGCCTTTTCCCTTGTGCATTTGATTTGTTAAGTAATTAGAAATTTTGTAATAATTTATTTATTTATTGTTCGGACTGTAATATTTATTTGGTCCCTCCGAGCGGGGCGAATTTGTAATAATTGTGTGTGTGAGTGCGTGTATGTCTTCCAACCCCCACTTCTTTCTTCCCTTTTATTTACCTGCTTATGATGGTAGATTAGGGCATATTTAAAATTAGCATACCTTATGCAATGCATGCGTGCATCCATACATTTGTCTTACATGCGCCGGGCTCGGTACTTCACGCTAACTACATTGTATTTCAATTTCTAAATTGAATACTTGTTACTTGTAGCATTTCACATGCCATGCTTAGGATAGCCGAGCCTGTCTAGATTACACCCTTGCTTGCGTTGCATTAGCCACTTAACATAAACTAGGATCATGCATATGATTACTAACTAGTTTCTGTCTTGGCTCGGAGTACTAGGTGAGTTTTTACGCTTTAGCATATCGCATGCGTGTGAATGTTAACATGACAGTAGGCTTACCATGTGGCTAAATGCTTATATGAGATAAACTGTTTGAATGCCTGTGGGTGGAGGTTGGATTGCTTGAGTTGGAAAAACTCGTTGAAATCCGTGTTTTAGCCTACTTGCGAGTAGCAAATTCCAAAGCGCTTTCAAAACAAACGGATATGCAATGCTTATTTCCAAACTAGGCAATCTAGTCTATACTTGTTTGCTGCGCGCATAACATAGTAATTCTAGGCTAATAATTGGAATAAGAACACATAACGTTTTCAAAATCGGATATCACAGTTAGTAGGGGCCGGTCTTCGAACCGGGCGAAAGGGGGTGCTCATAGCTGACCTTCCCCGATCGTACCCAAGCTCCCAAGCCAAGACAACTTTGGTGATGACGGACACGTGGCCTTCGGCACTGAGTCAGGGTTTCCTAAATTTCCCATTTTAAAAAAATATTTAGGTGGCGACTCTGTATCTGGCAAAGCAGTCCATGTTTGGCACTTCTTTTCAAAAATCTATTTTCTCAAACGATTTGCCAGAGTTGGACTCTTTGGTTCAGATTAAGAACCGCAACAAACAAAAAAGGAGAGTCCGAACTGTAGCATCGAGGTCCCTCACGGGCGTGTTATAGTTTCTGGCGACTCTGCTGGGGAATTTAGAGAGCTTGACTCGAACTCGTGATATCCTGTTTTGACTACACTTATGTGTTTCTTTGCATTGCATGTGCATTGGTGCGCCTAGGACACCGTGTTGGCCATCTGCTATTCCTGAGCGGTTTGCTGGAGGCTTGTCTTGTCAAGGCATGATCATAAGGCTGACCGGTTGCGGGCTCTGCCAGTATGGGAACACAAACCCCGGTTTTACCGGGGCACCCTTTTTGACCATTCGACCTAGTGCATATCGAAATCCATAGTGACCATTCCAAACTAGGACAGGTTGCTTACCCGATATAGGTTGTTTGAAACCGCTGTGTGCGTAGTGAAACCCTAGCTCCTAACAAAATAGGACAGGGAAACCCTACCCCAACATAGGGGCGTATTGGCTCTCTTTTACATGCTATGTGCTTTTAGAGTGTATCTTTACAGGAATGCGCATATCAGTTTGCAAGTTTTGGTATCCAACCTGAGGGCACCAGTAACAGTATTTTGGGGAATCAGTTATCTGTGGGTACCAGATTCAGACATGGGGGCAATGATTCAGAAACAGTGATCAGTATTTGAGGAACAGTGTATCCAGTTCACCAGCAGTGTGTTATGATATCCAACCGTGTGTTGTATGTTTATTTTATGTCGTTGTGCTGTCCAATTATCTATTTATTTATACGCTTTATTATCTTTTTACTAGGTAGTTGAGCACGATTGCTTCTGACCCAGTAGATACTCCCCAAGCACTCTGGACTAGAGGTCGTCGACTCCATCGATCTGAGGATCTGGTAGACGGACAACCAGTGTACTACTCACTACCCCCGGTTACTAGACGGAGGTCAGTCAGGCAGAGGACATCAGTACAGCAGTCAGTTCAGAGGGCCTTATCTACCCCACCTGTGTTCAGTAGGGATCAGGATTCTGTGTCACCAACAGAGAGAGAATATATACCGGTAACTCAACCAGAGCAGAATAGTATGGCTAGTTTGGAGGAGATGGCGCGCCACCTCCAAGAGAGCATGAAAACAATGCAGCAGGATGCCGTCCGTCAGGCAGAATTCGCCAGGCAACAGGCCACACTCGTGAAGGAACAGGCAGAGACAATTGCCAGGCTAGAGCAGCAAACCGGAGCATCTGCTTCGCATCAAACTCCTCCCCCACCAGGAGTTCCAAACCTCGGGGAGGCAACCAATGTTCAGAATGATACAGAATTTCCCACAGGACCACCCCCACCTCCAACCCTACCTCAAATCCAACCTCAGCTATCAAAAACACCCACCAACCTACCGGACTCTCCCTTTGAGTTCGAGACTGATCCCACCGCACTAAAGTTGAGCAAGCTTGAAAAGTTGTTCAAGAGATCCCAAGGGGTCAAGACCATCCCCGACATTGAAGATGGATACACCGATGCAGCTGTGACGCTGCCCGACAGATTCAAAATGCCTCATATTGATCGATTTGACGGGTCCGGGGACCCCATGGTGCACTTAAGACTGTTTTCAGATGTTCTAAGGCCAATGGGCCTCAGTAGGCTTCAGAAGTTGTCTTTATTTGGCCGGACCCTGTCAGGTGTGGCGGCCATATGGTATGCCAAGCTAGAAGATAACGTTAAGAGGAATTGGGACGAAATGGCTGAGGCCTTCATCGCGCAGTACTCATACAATACACAGATTAAGATTACGACCCGTGATCTCGAGACGACTAGGCAAGAGCTTAAGGAGAGTTTTTCAGAGTTCGTAACCAGATGGAGGGCCAAGGCTTCGATGATGACCTTGAGGCCTACGGACAAAGACCAAATTCGGATGATTGTGCGCAATCTTCAGCCGAAGTTGATGCAAAAGATGATAGTACTCCCCTTTCCTACTTTTTCTGACCTACATGAAATGGGGGTGCAGATTGAAGATGACTTGAAGCAAGGCTTGATTGATAACGATCGGGAGCAACCCCGAAGGACCTTCAACCGCAACACTAATGCGGGCCAGAGTGACACTACTACTACGAGAGCCTCCGAAGTAAGCATGGTCACCGCCAACCCCCCACCAAGAGGCACGGCAGCTACGCCATTCTCCGGTGCGTCCGGAAGCAACCCGCAAACAGCTAAATACCCACCCAGAAACTCCAGAACTTTCGCTCCACTTTATATGCCCCTATCCAAGGCTCTGGGGGTTTTGATCAAAAAAGGGCATCTGAAGCCCCTGGAGCCGCGGCCCCTACCAGAAAAACTCCCCCCTACCCATAACCCAGCCAAGTATTGTGCATTTCACCAACAGCACGGTCATGACACCGATCAGTGCTTCCGGTTATGTCATGAGATTCAAGATCTCATTGATAACGGGGTGATTTTGCCTCCCGAGAAGCCCAATGTTACTACAAACCCCCTCCCCACACATAACCAAGCTCCACCACCCAAAAGACTCAATTTCATCCATACTGGGGCCGTGTCCTACGACCCTAGTATCTATATCACGCCTACCCACTTGCCTAAACCGGAGGTGTTTCTTCCCGATTGCACCAATTTGTGTATGATGGACATCTCCATGACCCAACCCAAGCTAGCAGTGGTGACCACCGAGAACAGGAGAGAGGAAATCCCAAAGGAAAAACAGTTGGTTGAGCCAGAGTCCGCGGAATCAGGGAATTATGTTGAGAAGACATATAGTCCGGATGACTACATTTCATCGATAGGCCAACATGGGCCCAGAGTAGAATTGCCAACAGAGGGAGAATTGTGTGTGATTCACGGGGATAGTTTGGGACAGGAAACAGATGGTGTAACAGCTGTGGGGGAGGACCTTGCCGATCTCCAGTTTTACAGTGACCAAGACCCAGAGGATGCGGCAGTCGCATGGTTCGATTATGAAAATTCAGCAGAAGTTACTGGGTGGTTGGACGATCAACCTGATGTGATGGGAGAGTTTCAGTCAGAACAGGGCTCAGCAGGGTTGAGAATATCAGTGACGGCCGGAAGGGTCGAAGAGCATAGTACATCGCCGGAGAGCACCGGTGTCAAGAATTTCGCCCGAGATCGGAACATTTTGAGTGCAGAAATTATTAAACAGTCAGTTATGTCAGAACAGGCAAGTTTTGAAGATTCCGAGAGAATCAGGAAGGCGAAGGCCCATGTGGGAGTTGAAACTGCTGTGAGCACAGGAACCGAGAATGTTGCGAGCATGTGGATAGGAGGTGCTGCGAGCGCAAAAACAGTCATACCAGAGCCGGACAGGTGTCTGTCAGCCGCTGATGGAATGTGGTGGGAAGATGAGGACTTATGTCTTGCCCACACGGATGAAGATTAGGGGAATAACCAACCTGATGACACCTGGTACCTTGGAGAGGTCGACCACATGACGCGGAGTGGGCGGTATTTCAAACCCCCACACTTAGATCAACCAGAGGCCTCGGGGAAGGATAGAGAAGCTGAGAAGCAAAAGGAGAAGCAGCTTGAGGAAGAAGCTGTACTCAAACAGCTGAAAAAGATACAAGCAGACATCTCCATCTGGGGACTGCTCATGGCCTCGCGAGTACACAGGCAGGCTGTCTTGACGGCCATGGATAAGGCCAAGCTCTTTATAGAGACTACACCAGAGCAACTGGTTGGGCTGGTTTTCCCGGGAGGAGGTTCCCCGACTTTAACCTTTTCCGACAAAGAACTCCCGCCCGAGGGCACAAATCACAATAAACCCCTCTACATCTCCGTGGAATGTAGAGATAAGTGGATACCGGTGGTACTTGTTGATACCGGGTCTGCCATCAACGTCTGCCCAGCAAGGACAGCATATGCGATTGGCTTGAAAACCGCAGATTTCGTACCAACAGCCCAGGTCATCCGGGCGTACGACAATACAAGTAGAGAAGTAATGGGGACAGTTAAAGTTCAGACAAAGGTCGGGCCGGGGCAGCACGAGATAGATTTTCATGTCCTAGAAGTTCCCGCAACTTTCAATTTGCTTTTAGGGCGACCGTGGCTGCATCAGGTGAAGGCAGTGTCATCTACTTTGCATCAAATGGTGAAATACCCCTATGGGAAGGGAGTAGCCATTGTCTTTGGGAATTCATCAATCCACCCACCACCGGAGGTATCCACGCCTGTTCTAGAAATCGAGCATGGCATGGAGGATGTGTTCATATCAGGTTTTACCTTGGCCGAGGCTCAGGTCGTACAGAATATCATGGCTGCTAATGAAGGGATATATGTCAGTGCCCAAGCAGTGTATCTCATGAACAAGCTCCAATACATCCCCGGGATGGGATTAGGAAAGAGCGGCCGTAAGGGCATTGCAGCATTGGCCGAAGTGCCGCACAACCCCCATACCTTCGGCCTGGGTTATCTGCCCACCAAGGAAGATTGGGTAAGGAAAGGAAAAGAGATGGCTGGAAGAGCCAAAGCAAAACAGACGGGGAAACCCTTTGAATTGATGCATCGGCCCATTCGGGGTACCCTAAACGGACGCTTCGTCCGGGAGGGGGAAGATTTTCCATTCTGTGGTTTTCCGGAGCCGTGGTTGAACGCAGAGAAGAAGCGCGTGCCAGGGTTCGAAATTTTCTTTGACCTGCAGTTGCTTGGGGATGATGTTGCTGAAGAGCAGACAGACCCAACAGTTGAGGATGAGCATAGCAAAGAATTAGAGTCTGCGGACACAGAGTTTGAAATGGGGGTAGCACTGGCATGTCTACTTTCAGATCCTTTGATCGACCAGTTGTGCTTGGGGGATAACTCCTCGGTGTCCATGATCGGAGATGAAACGGCTGCGGGCCTACCAGCAGCTATTTTGGATGCATCCATCGCACCCTCCCTCACCTGGCAGTACGAGGAGGGGTTTTTGTCGAGCAGCACCGGGTCAGGTAGTGAGCCGGAATCTGATTCCACCGAGTCTTGTGAGTCGGAATCAGGTTCCAGCTCGTCTGAGTCTGAGTCCGGTATTCCTGGGGGTGATAACCCGGATGCCACAGTCCTGTCCAGGTCGTCTTTTTCGTTCTCTTTTGAGTCTGTTGTAACAGAAGAATTGGACGGTTTGGAAGTACATAATGAGAATGAGGTGAATGTGGTTTCCGAGTACTTTTCTGTGCCTTTGATTTATTGCTTAAATCAGGACTTTCAAAATTTTGATGAAAACGACGAGGACGAAATTCCTCCGGTTTTGCAACGACTAATTGAACAAGAGCAGGAGAGGTTTGTTAAACCCTTAATTGATGAAATCACTACCGTGAACATTGGTACTGAGAAGGACCCGCGGCTGGTCCAGATCGGGTCCACGTTGTCTTCGGAGGAACGCGAGCGCTTAGTCGCTTTATTAAAAGATTTCAAAGATGTTTTCGCGTGGTCCTACGAAGACATGCCTGGAATCGATCCTGAGATTGTACAGCACCGGATCCCTCTTGACCCCGAGGCCCGACCTGTCAAACAGAAACTCAGGAGGATCCGCCCTGATTGGGCCATTAAGATCAAGGAAGAGGTCACCAAGCAGATTGACGCAGGCTTCCTGCTGGTATCCGAATACCCGACTTGGTTGGCCAACATTGTTCCAGTGCCGAAGAAGGATGGCAGAATCCGGGTATGTGTGGATTTCAGGGATTTGAACAGAGCCAGTCCGAAGGATGACTTTCCCTTACCGCATATCGACGAGTTGGTAGATTTCACAGCGGGGCATGCTTTGCTTTCGTTTATGGATGGCTTCTCAGGTTATAATCAGATAGTAATGGCACCCGAAGACCGGGAGAAAGACTGCTTTTACCACCCCGTGGGGTACATATTGCTACAGAGTGATGCCATTTGGGTTGAAGAACGCTGGGGCTACATATCAACGGGCTGCAACCACAATATTACATGACATGATCCATAAAGAGGTCGAGGTGTACGTGGACGACATGATTGTCAAGTCCAAAGAAAGAGAGGGCCACTACACCGCCTTGCAAAAGTTTTTCCAAAGGATCAGAGAATTTCGGCTGCGGCTGAATCCTCAGAAGTGTACGTTTGGTGTTACAGCGGGAAAAATGCTGGGATTTCTGATTACACAAAGGGGCATCGAAGTCGACCCTTCCAAAATCAAGGCCATCTTAGAAATGCCACCACCAATGACTGAAAAAGAGGTGCGAGGCTTTCTGGGTAAAGTGCAATTCATAAGGCGGTTTATCTCAAAACTAACCTTAACTTGTGAACCACTTTTTGGTCTTTTGAAGAAAGGAAAGAAGTTCCAATGGGACGGCCGATGCCAAGCTGCATTTGAACAGATTAAAAAGTATCTACAGAATCCGCCCGTGTTGTCACCACCAAAGCCGGGAAAATCGTTGATATTGTATCTGTCAGTAACCGAGACTACAATGGGCTGCATGCTCGCACAAGAGTCGGAAGATAAAGTGGAATGGGCCATCTACTATCTGAGCAAGAAGATGCTGGATTACGAGACCCGCTACACTCCGCTGGAAAAGGCTTGTTTGGCCTTGGTATGGGCTACCAGGAAGCTGCGGCACTACCTGTTAGCTCACTCTGTAATGTTGGTTTCACGACTCGATCCCATCAAATATCTTTTCGAGAAACCAGCACTTACGGGTAGGCTAGCTCGTTGGCTGCTGTTGCTCTCCGAATTTGATCTCAAGTATGTGACGCGCAAGTCGTAAAAGGGAGAGCGGTAGCAGAGTTCCTTGCCGACCACCCGGTTGAAGGGGATGAAGCGGTTGAGTACCTATTCCCAGATGAAGCTATTCTGCACATCGAAGATGAAACTTGGACGATGTACTTTGA
This sequence comes from Camellia japonica, assembly GCA_030407325.1. Lineage (NCBI taxonomy): Eukaryota > Viridiplantae > Streptophyta > Magnoliopsida > Ericales > Theaceae > Camellia > Camellia japonica. The sequence continues at coordinate 137,270,909 of JAPPVO010000013.1, forward strand.
CGGAGCGTCAAATCAGTACGGGTATGGGATAGGGGTGTTGCTGATAGCGCCTGACGATTCCCGTATCCCTTTAGCATTCAAGCTTCGGTTCAAAGTCTCGAACAATGAGGCAGAGTATGAGGCATGTATTGCCGGTCTAGAAGCGGCCCTAGAACTAGGGGCAAGGCGATTGGACGTCATTGGGGACTCGAACCTTGTTGTGTCTCAGGCGAAAGGAGACTGGAAAGTCAAGGAGGAAAAGATGATAATTTACCACCAGACCTTGGATTTGTTAATTCCTCGGTTTGAGAAGTTAAATTTCACTCACCTAGTAAGAGAGAACAACAGGTTCGCAGATTCGTTAGCAACTCTATCTTCCATGATAGACATCCCATCTGGAGTCCGGATGCGTCCAGTCATTATTGACCAGAAATTTGCACCTGCTTACGAGTCAATCTCTGCCATAGATGAAGTGCAGGACAACAACCCCTGGTATTACGACATATGGAACTTCTTGGAAAAGGAGGCGTACCCACCAGGGGCAAATGCCAAGGACAAAAGGGCAATCAGAAGAATGGCTGTTCAGTTTATCATCTGCGGGGGTAAATTGTACAAAAGAGGTCACCTGGGAATGCACAAGTTGTGTGTAGAAGCTGAAGAGTCGAAGCGCCTGATGGAGGCCATCCATGGAGGAGAATGTGGGGCACATATGAATGGGGTAATGCTGGCACGGAAGATCCTCAGACAGGGTTACTACTGGTCTACCATGGAGGAAGATTGTATCGGCTTTGTTCGGCGATGCCACAAATGCCAGATCCATGCAAACCGCATGAACATCCCGCCGTCAAAGCTGTACAACATGACGTCGCCATGGCCATTTTCAGTTTGGGGAATTGATGTGATTGGGGCTGTTACCCCGAAGGGGTCGAATGGGCATGAGTTTATCTTGGTAGCAATAGATTACTTTACGAAGTGGGTCGAGGCCCAATCTTATGCGGTGCTGAAGGCTTCGCATGTCGCAAAGTTTATCAGAAACAACATTATCTGCCGTTATGGAGTCCCGAACGAGATCATTTCAGACAATGGTTCCCACTTCAAGAAAGAGGTGATTGATTTGTTGGAGAAATACAATGTGGCTTTTCATAAGTCGTCCACATATCGGCCGCAGACCAACGGAGCAGTTGAGGCCGCCAACAAGAACATCAAACACATATTGCAGAAGATGGTGGAAACCTACCGGGATTGGCCAGATAAGTTGCCGTTTGCTCTGTGGGGCTACCGAACTTCAATTAGAACTTCTACCGGGGCGACTCCGTATTCCTTGGTTTATGGGATGGAGGCCGTTCTACCTATAGAGATTGAGGTTCCGTCTTTACGAGTATTGGCTGAGTGTCAAATAGCCGAGGCAGATTGGCAGCAGAGCAGATTCGAGGAACTCATGCTCTTTGATGAGAGGAGATTAAAAGCACTATACCATGTCCAAGGATATCAACGCAGAATTGCCCGGGCTTTCAACAAGAAGGTTAAGTCCAGGAATTTGAAGGAAGGAGATTTGGTACTCAAAGACAACCGAGCTCCCATCCACGACCCAAGGGGCAAGTTCAGACCCAATTGGACTGGTCCCTATATCATCAAGTCTATCTGGTCAGGTGGAGCTGTGGTTCTGATGGACCTAGATGGCCTAGAGTTCTCCCAACCGATCAACATGGACAAGTTGAAGAAATATTACCCCTGAGAGGCTCGCTAGGCCGAAAACTCGAAAGGGCGACCTAGGCAAAATTCAGAGCACAAAAAATTAGAAAATATAAAAACTGAGCTCGCAAGGTTGAAAACCCGCAAAGGGCAGCCTTGGCAAAAGTTAGAGCGCAAAAGGAGAGTGAAAATACTCGAGTGAACCCAAGCCTGAACTACGTAAGGCTTGATTCCCATCTTTGGGATACGTAGGCAGCTTCGTCCTGAAGTTCAGCCACAAACTTTTCCCCGATCAACTTTGTCCATTTGATCATCCCGGTCATCTTTGTCCATCAGCGTCTATCGCAATCTCCGGTGCAGTGCTATTCAGACTAGGGGCAACTTTCCGTTGCTGTACAGTGTCGCGGTACCGTTCAAACAAGGGGCAACTTTCCAGTTGCTAGGATCCGGGGTTGTGCATCTCAGTGACAAATCTCAGGCGTGTCCAGTTCTAATCCATATCGAAAATAGTTTTGAAAAGTTTTAATAAATGTGACTTTGTTCAAATCAATCTTTTTACAACTAAGACCATTTTTGGACCAAAGCGGAAAATTTTCAGTACCACAACCTTCAATTTCATTGATTTCAATACAGAGTTCTCCTGCTCTTGCATACAATTGAAGTTGCTTTTTTATTACACTCACAAAGAAAACTTGAAAGTACTAATAAAGCAATAAATCCGGGGCATAGTCAAGTCAGGTGCTCCTGCGCCCCCTCCCGGAGTTGGTCGAAGCCTTTGATGCCAAAATGGGCCCTTCTTGTGCCTCTTCATTAAGCCAATCCAAGCACTCATCAGACAAAGTGCAGCTGAAGGTAGGAGCGGGAGCCAGGAGTTCTCTCGTCCTCCATGCTGTGGCATATCGGGCCAGCTGTGCGCCTCGAATCGGGAATGTAGCCGGGTACTCTATCCCTTCCGGCGGGCAAGTCTGATCATGACCGAACTGGCGCAGGATACGGAATGGAAAGTAGAAGACACAGTGAGTCAAGCCAATCAATTGGATCCCGGGTTGACGGGTCATGCTGTAGCTCATTACCGGGAGATTGAGCCAAGGGCACCGCCAAGCAATACGGTCTGCGGACAAACTGCACATCCATTCGAACCACCAACCCTCATCAAGGGCATCAACTAGGCGTTGCCGAAAGAAGTAACCGCGAGCTGAATAAGCTGGGCAAGAGTCCACAACCTGCAGTTTATCCATCAACCATACCTGGGGAGGGATGAAAAATGAGAGAATAAAGAATAGAGAGATGTACGATGAGAGAAAAAGTGAGAAAAGGGTTTTGTGAGAAAAACGTGAGGGCCGAGTGATGTGAGCAAACATATATGTGAGATTGGGTGGGAAACATTACCTGCAGTAATAGTGGACTCCCTGCTAATCTGGTCGTCTCTCGACGATAAAAGGCGTCTAAGCCCAGCAACGTCTCAGCCAGAATCATGGCGATGCAGCTTTTGCCCTCCTTCAAGCCTTGGGCAACCTCAATCAACCGGACACTAGACCCTCCGGAACCTGAGACAAACAGAAAATGAGATAGCATGCACAAACAGAGGGCGTGTCGCCGGAAGCCTTGCCAGTGATGGTCACCGCGATCACCAGTCTCAGAAAAACGGCAAACCAAGCTCGGAACATCCAGCATCCCATCACAAATCAGAGAACGAGCATCGGGTATTGAGAGCCCACACATTTGCCCTAAGACTTGGGCATGGCCAAAACGAAGTTGGGGCAAAATTTCTTCATTACGCTCAGTTTCCATTAGAGCTTGGAAATCTTCGAAGGTAGGACACACCTCTTGCCCGCTAAAGCTGAAGACGTGTGTCACCGGATTCCAAAACCTTGCCGCGGCATGAAGAAATGGAAAATGCAGCGGGGTACGACGCAAAGTGAATAGTGCGTTTATGCCAAAGGCCCGGAAATTCAGCTTTTCCGAGCCATCCAAGTTGTTAATCCAAGTTGCGAGATTTTGGGCAAGGAATTCTTCCATTTGGAGTAAATCAGAGTGGAAATGAAGAAAACTACGAAGCTGGAGTCTTTTGTAGGAGATAAGGTTGAATGGAGGACAGGTGTCAGCATTCTGCTGGTTCCTCCCATTCTTGGCCGACCGGCCAAATATATTGCCGACCGGCCATCTGTTTTGGCCGATGGATCATTTTTTTTGGCCGATGGCCTTTACTCACGGCCGGTGGACTTTTAGCTGGGCCGGTGGTTCTCCCCCTTGTCCCCTGAGCTTTCCATGCTAAGGATTGGAGAATCCCACCACCCTCCAATACCCTTCAGTGATCAATTCTCACGAGGGCGCGCCCATTTGCCTATCGAGTTGTTGTATATTTGCTTATCGAGTTGTATTTCACTCTCTTTAAGTCTTTGTACTGTTTATCGAGTTGTACTTGCACCTGGTTGAAACGAGATCCTTTGCTTTGCTTATCGAGTTGTAATTGGTTCACTACCTAATTATTACGATGCGATGCTTCGTTTTCAAAATACAGTGTCAATTTGATTCACATTGTTATGTGATGCCTTGCGATGCGATGCATAGAACGTGCAAATGCAACACCTTTTGAACAAATAGCTGTTTCATTTCCGTCTTGTATTTCTAAAAAAAGAGAAGAAGAAAAATATGCGATTTCAAAAAATAGAACCTGCCTGAGGCAATGCAATATGCTTAAACTCCTAATAAAAAGGAAAGTAAAGTAGGAAAATAACAGGGTAGCAGGGTACCAGAATGGATACCAGTAACCTCCCCTCGCGGTCATTGTACCTTTCGCGCCCTTGTTTGGGTCAATTGTGTGGTTTGGCACCTTCATCATTCAAGGCAATATAAGAAAATGCACTGTCAGAATGCAAGTGGACCTTCGAGTTGACCTCAGGCCATGACTTTTGTGAGCGATGCTCGGTACATGCGAAGGACGCTCCTTCCCGTATCCTTTTATATTTTGTGAATTCCGTAAATCATATCAATCATACTGTGTTGCAGTACGTTGCATTTCCGCATCATGTTTTACCATGTTCAATTTCAAGTTCCTTTTATATACACATTGCGTGCATGAGTGCATTGCTTTACTCACATGTGTTCAAGTTCCTTTTATATACACATTGCGTGCATGCGTGCATTGCTTTACTCACATGTGTTCAAGTTCCTTTTATATACACATTGCGTGCATGCGTGCATTGCTTTACTCACATGTGTTCAAGTTCCTTTTATATACACATTGCGTGCATGCGTGCATTGCTTTACTTATATGTGTTCAAGTTCCTTTTATATACACATTGCGTGCATGCGTGCATTGCTTTACTCACATGTGTTCAAGTTCCTTTTATATACACATTGCGTGCATGCGTGCATTGCTTTACTTACATGTGTTCAAGTTCCTTTATATACACATTGCGTGCATGCGTGCATTGCTTTACTTATATGTGTTCAAGTTCTCTTTCCATACACATTGCTCGCATTAACCGCTTGCTTTACTTGCATATGTTCAATTCCAGGTTTCTTTGTATACACATTGCCTGCATGCGTGCATTGCTTTACTCACATGTGTTCAATCCCACTATCTTGCTATACACATTGCATGCGTTGCCACGCACTCTCGACTGCGTTGTCATGCATGTTGTTAACGATATTGTACCTGTTAGGTTTGCTTTCTTTGCAGGCACGATATTGTATGTACGGTTCATTTGAGGCCGGTGCAACCGAACGAGCCGCACAGGTATTGTATCCTCCGCGTGAGACGTATCGAGAATTGCATAATTCTCTTACATCCTTTCTGCATTGTAGTGTAGTCTGGTGTATGCCAGCTTATAACTGTCGCATGCGTGCTTCATTACAGCTTTCTTTGCATGATCATAAGTTATGCTCGGCTTCTTGCATTTTCAGTTGCATTTTGCCCCCTGCCTTCGGGCGCATACCTTGTTTATCTTGCATGTTTGTCCAAGTCTTCGGCCTTGTCAAAAATGGGTCGTCTCTGAGCTTTGACATTCACTCCCGTCATTGTTATGACTTTCGAGTTCTGTCAAAGAGGGGCAATTGTAGACACCCCATTTTTGACCGTCCTCAAGACTTAGACGTCACCGTTTGAACACTCGGTGATTATCCATGTTTGTGTTCGTTTGGAGTTCCCGGAGGTCTCGGCTACGCGCCCTGCCTCAGGATCTCCGAACTCGACCGTTTGTGTCTGGTTTTGCACCAAACACTTGTTTTTTGCCTTGGAAGGGCAGGGAATGCTTATTAGCCATCCCCACACCCCACCGGCCCTCCCCTATCATCACCGGCCGCACATGTGTACCACCGGCAATGTTTTCTTAAAAACAATGGCCGGTCGGCACTATGTTTAGCCGACCGGCACTTTATTGTGCCGGTGACCCCTTTTGGTGGCCGGCGTGCACCCTTTGAACCGCTGAGGCATGGTGCATGCCAGCTGTGCCAGCTGGAATACACCATCACTCATCCCCGTGCATGGGAGTGACCACTTTGCACCCTTGGGCACCTTTGAACCCTCCAACCTTCTAGAAGGTTGACCCCTTTGGCCAAGCTTCTTGGAGAAGCTTGGCCAGCTGTCTTAGCTTCCTCTAGAAGCCTAGACTCTTTTGCACCCCTTGAACCTTTCTCTTTTGCTTAGCCTCTAAGTTTCTTAGCTTGGCTTGGCCTATATAAGCTCCCCTCCTCTCCCTTTGATAGGGGTTAGCCATTTTTAACAAAAAACCAGAGCTTCTATATCTATATATCTGCCATATACTCCCTCTCTCTACATTCCTCTCTCTCCCCCCCTTTGTGTGTGTTTTTGTGGCCTAAAAGTGCACTTTTACCTTACTTTTGCACTAATACACACACCATTACACCTTAGCTCGAGATTGGGAGGCTTGGAGAGTTGTTTGTTGAGGTTTTGGACTGTTTTTGATCAGAAGAAGAGGGCTGTACCACCTGTTCTTCAAGGGTTCTTCAAGGGTAACTACTTTACTTTAGTTTCCCCAATCTTGCATTGACTTTTGACCTATCTTGCTTTGTGTTTTGAGCTTTGTGTATAACTGAAAAAAGTCTTATATTTTCTTGCTTTTGAACTTTCATTAAGGTCACTTTGTGGTTTGAGTGCAAACTCACCCTCTTAGGCCTTATTTTGGCCTCTTTGGTGCCTTTATTTTGAGCCTTGTTTGCTTTGTTGTTTTGGGTCTTCTCACCACTGAAAACTAGTGGGTTTTTAGTGGTGAGGAAGGTGGTTTGAAGTCTTGTTTAGGGGAGGGACACCCCTCTCCCCTTTGTCCCTCTTTGACCTTTGTTTTTGGCCTAAAGGGTAGCATGTTTGAGTAGTTGCATTTGGCTTCATTTCAGAGCTTATTTGGATGTTTTAGGTCATATTATACCTCTGTCCAAAAGTGGTTTTGTGGTCCTTAGCATGCTTTTTATACTTGCTTTCTAATCCTCCATTTTGCCTAGAAATGTGCCATGTGTTTAGCCTTGCATATCTTCATGTTTTGGCTTAGCTTATTGAAGTCTTTGGTCATGACTTGTCATGTTTAAGGTCTGTTGGCCATCTATTTCAGTCATGCTTGCCTTGTTTGATGTCATCTCTTTGTGTTTTGGCTTGTAAGCCTTAAACATATTGGCCTCTAACATGCTTAGCTTTGACCATCCTCATGATTTGGCATCATTTAGGACCGTATTTCAGTCCACAAATCATGTTTGTATGATTGCATATGTGACCTTTCTCATGCTTTGAAGGTGTGCCCTTTTATACTTTGAAATGAATATTGTGCATGCTTGTATGTTTAAGTCATTTTGGGGCTGCCATATCAGAGGGTTTGGGTGTATTTTTGCATGCTAGAAATCTGTTTTTGGTTGCTTGATTCGTGCCATGAATGGTCATGTTGGTGGTAGTGGAATGCCCCTTGTTTATGCCTTGATTTTAGGCCCATTTGCTTGCATGTTTGCATGAATGTTGGTCCACCATTTTGGACACTTTTTGCCACTGTTTTGGGGGAGGTTTGAGGTCTGCCCCATTGTGGTTAAGTCCACCATTGCATGTTTATCATATGCTTGTTACTTATTTGGTTCATTACATGTTGCCCCATACTAGCTTCATGGCATTTAGGTCCATAGTTGCATCATATTTGCCTCCCAAATGATTAGCATCTTGTACACTTAACAAGATAGGTTGCATCACATTTGAAATGTTTTGCATCTTAGCCTCATTTGCATATTGGAGTTATGTTGCATCATTTGAGCCATGTTGCATACATGCATTCCATGGCTTGGTTTGGGGTGTCAAACCAAGCGTGTGGGTTGAGAGGAGTTCACACTACAAGTGGTGCAACTTGTCCCAACTCCCGGTCACCGAGGCCGTTGACCTTGACATGATAGGGCCTCGGTCTTCATTTGTATGTTGCATGCATTTCCATTAAAATGCAAACTTGGCCTTTTAGGCCATCATACACCAAGATGTATCATTGATGGCCCGAGAGTCGAGGGCTATGTTCTCTTGAGTCTAACACATGATAGGGAGCATGGCCATGCTCACATTTGCCTGAAATTACATGCCATGCACTGTCTGTCCCTTGTTGCTGCCAGAACTGTCTTCTGCAGGAAGTTTTTGCCGACCGGCAAACAATGTGTGGCCGATGACTTCATTTGTGGCCGGTGACCATCTCCTTCGGCCGATGATTGTTTTATGTAGCCGGTGATACTCCCCAACATACAGAAAGCCTCCCTTGGGACTTTGGCAATTTTTTGAGAGACAGGGCAGTAAAAACAGAGGCAACAGTGGCATGACGCAGGTTTTCCGGGCAGGACGGACTGAAGCATGCATCATTCGCGCATCCCGAGGCGGGGCTGCGGCCTTTTCCCTTGTGCATTTGATTTGTTAAGTAATTAGAAATTTTGTAATAATTTATTTATTTATTGTTCGGACTGTAATATTTATTTGGTCCCTCCGAGCGGGGGCGAATTTGTAATAATTGTGTGTGTGAGTGCGTGTATGTCTTCCAACCCCCACTTCTTTCTTCCCTTTTATTTACCTGCTTATGATGGTAGATTAGGGCATATTTAAAATTAGCATACCTTATGCAATGCATGCGTGCATCCATACATTTGTCTTACATGCGCCGGGCTCGGTACTTCACGCTAACTGCATTGTATTTCAATTTCTAAATTGAATACTTGTTACTTGTAGCATTTCACATGCCATGCTTAGGATAGCCGAGCCTGTCTAGATTACACCCTTGCTTGCGTTGCATTAGCCACTTAACATAAACTAGGATCATGCATATGATTACTAACTAGTTTCTGTCTTGGCTCAGAGTACTAGGTGAGTTTTTACGCTTTAGCATATCGCATGCGTGTGAATGTTAACATGACAGTAGGCTTACCATGTGGCTAAATGCTTATATGAGATAAACTGTTTGAATGCCTGTGGGTGGAGGTTGGATTGCTTGAGTTGGAAAAACTCGTTGAAATCCGTGTTTTAGCCTACTTGCGAGTAGCAAATTCCAAAGCGCTTTCAAAACAAACGGATATGCAATGCTTATTTCCAAACTAGGCAATCTAGTCTATTCTTGTTTGCTGCGCGCATAACATAGTAATTCTAGGCTAATAATTGGAATAAGAACACATAACGTTTTCAAAATCGGATATCACGGTTAGTAGGGGCCGGTCTTCGAACCGGGCGAAAGGGGGTGCTCATAGCTGACCTTCCCCGATCGTACCCAAGCTCCCGAGCCAAGACAACTTTGGTGATGACGGACACGTGGCCTTCGGCACTGAGTCAGGGTTTCCTAAATTTTCCATTTTAAAAAAATATTTAGGTGGCGACTCTGTATCTGGCAAAGCAGTCCATGTTTGGCACTTCTTTTCAAAAATCTATTTTCTCAAACGATTTGCCAGAGTTGGACTCTTTGGTTCAGATTAAGAACCGCAACAAACAAAAAAGGAGAGTCCGAACTGTAGCATTGAGGTCCCTCGCGGGCGTGTTACATATAGACATATAAACAAATATTAACTTTGTCTCAAACTATTTATTTCGTGCATAATCAAAAAACTTTAAAATAATATATTTGATCCATTTGTATTAATTTAGAATATTATAATTGTTGTTTTGTTAGTTATTATTAATTATCTAGTAATTAGGAGTTCTAACATTAGTGAGTTATAGGTTAGGTCACATGTGATGTAGTAGTGGATTGTTAATAAGTTTACGGAGGTCAGATTTAACTTGATTGAACCAACATTCAACAGAGGTTTCCCTATCTCAGGGTGGGTCTATTCTTTCCAATTTCTTCTCTTCTTTTTTTTTTTTTTTTTCAATTTCTTCTTCTTTTTTTTGTTAATTTCTTTCTTCTTTATTTCTTTATTTGTGTTAATGTGTTAATTTTGTTAAGAAAAGGGGACTAAACTTCTAATTACTAGATAATAATGAATAATAATAACAAAATAAAACTTATAATATTCTAAAATAATCTTAATTTACCCCTGAGAAGGAGATTTCATAATCTGGCTTTTGGGCCGTGGTAATGGCCGGGCTAAAATGGGTCCGAGCGTGTTTGGGCCGAGCTAGGCTGGGCCGATCCAGGGGAGTTTGCTCGGTTAAAGTCCAGGCCCGATTTGGCCAGGATGATTCTCTACCAGCCCGATTCATATTGTTCGCTCATTTAGATCGGCGAGCAAGATCCTCCGCAGACCGGCCAAATCGAGCAAGAGTTCAGTCATAACGGAGGGCTACTAAGCTCGGTCATAACGAAGCTCAGCTAGGAGCATTGTATGTTTCGGAAAGTGATACGGTCGTAAGAAGCTGGGGTAGCGCCGCCGGGCTGTCCGTTCGCGCCAACGCCGTTTGACAGTTTGATTAGGTGGAGTTTAGCTGTATTTGCGCTGACACGTGGGAAAGTGGGATAGGAGAGCAGGTCCACGCATCAAAGGGCGAATGGTTGCAGAGGTAGGTATGCGCAGAAAGTATATAAACGTGACTGCGCCCCCCATGCTAGGGATGGAACATCTTCTGGTGAGAGAAACACTAATATATTGTCTTCTTTTCTCTTCTCTCTCTCTCTCTCTGAGTATGTGCTGACTTGACCGTCGGAGGGGTTTTCCAACAACACACCGCCGGGTAGCTCTCCTTCGTTGTGTTCGCAGGTTGATTAGAGGAAGGCGCAGCTTGGACGCGAGAAGTACGGGTGGTACCGGATATTTGGCTCCCGCACAATTGGCGCCATCTGTGAGAAAGTTTGAGCAGACACAACCTTGCCCTCCAAGCTCATCGGATCACCTTCCATGGCAAACAACGACGAAATACCATTATTTGCCATCGACGGTATTACCCCAGAGTCAGTCCAACAGAGAGACGGACTTCCCGCCATTCCGAACATGGCGGGCCTAGAGACTTCCCAGGAGGTCTTCCTAGAGATGCACGAGATAAGCACGCCAGGAGCATTGGTCACTTGCGGAGTCTAGATGAACACCGGCGGCGAAAAGAGTCGCACGCTCAACGCCTAGAGCACAAGTTGAGGGACCAACACACCGTCATCCAGAGGATGGTGGTAGAGATGGAAGCTCTCAAACAGCAAGTCAAAGGGAAAGGTGTTTCTGGAGTGGGTGACCACAGTGAAAGCACCCAACCCCGCTGCTCAGGCAGTCAGAACCAGCGGCGCACACCCTCTCTTTTCATCACCAGAAGCTATGGAGTTGGAGACTCAGACCCGCCTACGGAGAAGTCTAGCGCGCAAGATAGTAGCTACCATCCCTCACGTCCGCCGACGACATCGAGATATTCCTACTCCGTTCATTCGGAGGACTTGAGGGACGTCTTGAAGGAACGAGCTCGCCGACGGGAGGTCCGAAGGGTGCCGGCGCTCCAACGGTTATCCTACGGAGGTCACGCCAGTGAAGAAGTCATAATGCTGCCACCCCGTTCAGCCAAGCCTATCCCTTTGGACAAAGATTTGGCGAGACTAAGCGCCACCCCCTTCTCCCTTGAGATAGAGACCACAGCGCTCCCAACGGGCTTTCACCAGCCCAAGTTTACGCTTTATGACGGGAAAACCGATCCATACATGTATGTAAGCCACTTCTGGCAGGTCATGGCTGGACACAGGCGTAATGACCCTCTCGTATGCCTTAATTTCCCATCGAGTTTAGGCGAGTTGGGCTTGAAATGGTTTGAGAGGCTTCCAGAGGAAAGCATCGAAAGGTGGCAGCAGTTGGCGAAAACATTCGTGACTCGATTCAAAACCAACACCAAAACGCCAAAAGAAGTGGACCACCTCCTGAACGTCAAGATAGAGTCGAGCGACTCCCTCAAAGCATACAACGCCAGGAATTGGGAAACCTTCAATGAGATCCTAGATTGCCCAACTGTAGACACCCCATTTTTGACCGTCCTCAAGACTTGGACGTCACCGCTTGAACACTTGGTGATTATCCATGTTTGTGTTCGTTTGGGAGTTCCCGGAGTTCTCGGCTGCGCGCGCCTTGCCTCAGGACCTCCAAACTCGACCGTTTTGTGTTTGGTTTTGCACCAAACACTTGTGTTTTGCCTTGGGAAGGCAGGGAATGCTTTGTGAGGCATTCCCACACACCACCGGCAGTGGCTAGAGGCCACCGGCTGTTTGGTGTTGCCACCGGCACTATATTGTGCCGGTCGGCACTCTTTTGTGCCGGTCGGCACTCTTTTTGGCAAAATGACTATTTTGCCCTGCCGACCACTTTACAGCTGTTTTTGGAGATATTTTCAGACAGCTTTCTGGTGTTTGTTTCCCCTCCATACACGTGTATGGAGGGATGAGCCCTTTTGATGCCTTAACTTGTAAGTTTTCATGCCTATACAAGAAAAGGCTCTTCTCTTGGCTCAAGGGTTAGAAAATTTTGGAGAGTTAGAGAGAAAAGAGAGAGAGAAGCTCTGGTTTTGCTAGGGTTTGAGTTGCATACACCTTCTATCTCTATCTTCCTTTTGTGTGTCTAGGTGTTTTGTGCCTTACTATTGCACACAAACACCTAGTGTCTCACCTTCCTCTTGCAACTGAGGTTCTTGAGGCTTGTTCTTGAAGTTCTTGACTGGATTGAAGCTCAAGGGACCAACTACTCCAACCTTTGTGAAGAAAAGCTTCAAGGGTAAGAAACTTACTTTATTTACCCCATTTTTGCACTCCATTTTTACCTAGTTTAAAATAGTTTTTGTGCTTAGTTTATAACACATAAAAGTTCTGTTTTTTTAGCCTCTTTGTTGTATATTAAGGGTGCTAGGTGATTTGGGTAGGTTTGACCATCCTTAGGCCTTGAAAAGGCCACTTTTTGTGCTATTTTGTGGGAGATCCGAGACTTTGGTGTTAGGATCTCTTCACCACTGAAATCTTGAGGGATTTCAGTGGTGAGGACCATGCCTTAGAGTCTCAAGAAGGAGAGGGCCACCCCCTCTCCTTGATGTCCTTGAAAAGGGCAAATTTTGCTTCCTTATGGAGCTTCATGCTTGAGTGTGTGTTGAGCATGTTTGACTTGTTTTCCATGCTTATATTGCCATGTCATAACATGATTTCAAGTTGGTTTTGGTCTCCTATGCATGCTTAGTATAGTTGCCTTGCAATGCCTCTTTATGCCTTAACATGCCTAGGTTGTGTGCCTTCATTTCTAGCATATTTTAGGCTTGTGTTTGTGAAGAATATGTGCTTATATTCCCATGTTTTAGGTCTGTCTATAAGTATTTTGGTCAATCTTAGCATGCATTACATAGTCCCTTTGTATTTGGCTTGTTGGCCTTAGGAGTATGCATGTGTAGTATGCCATGCTTGCACTATTTTCAATGATTTGAAACCATCTAACATGCCATTTCAGACCTTGTGATGTGCTTGTTTGGCTGCCTTGCATGCCTCTTTAATGCTTTAAGAGCATGTGTTAAATGCTCCATGTTTTGGCTTTAATGCATGCCTTTGGATTCATGTCATCTAGATGCCATCTAGGTGGTCCTTTAGGCTTAGTTTTATGTGTTAAAACTCTGTTCTTAAGTGTTTAAGTATTGCCATGTGTGGTTGTGTTAAGCGTGGTTTAAAGCCTCATTGGTTTGCTTTGAACCTTAGACCATTTGCATGCTTTATTTGGCTTGTTTTGTTGCATGATTTGGCCTCCTGTTTTACGTGAATTTCAGAGCTTTCCACGCATGCTTTTAGCCCATGTATGGCCTCTTTAAGTATGCTTGAATGTTACTTATTTATGCCTTGGGTTTGGGACCTCAACATGTGCATTTGTGTGTGTGTGTTTAGTCCCCCATTCTAGGCACTTTGGCTCCTGATTTTTGGGCCTTTTAGAGTTGCCCAATTCATGTATAAGTCCATCCCCCATTGGTTTGCATGCTTGTCTTGTATGCTTGCTTGTATGCTTGCATAAGTGCGTCACATTGTTCACTTTGCATGATAGATAACATGCTTAGGGTTGCATCACATTCGCATGCATGTTAGGCCTCTTGAAGTGAAGTATGATAGAGGTTTGGCACCCTTGTTTGCTTGATTGCATTGCATGCATTTGAAATTAAAATTGCACTCTCGGTTCTTTGGGCCATCATGCATAGAAATGCGTGATTGGTGGTCCGAGAACCGAGGCACATCCCCCTTTGAGTCCAAAATATGATAAGGATTGTGTTTGGTGCATACATGCTTTGAATCACATTGCCATGCATTTTGTTGCCCTCTGCTGCTGTGAGTTGCAGGTTTTGCAGGCATTTTGTGCCGACCGGCACTGTTTAGTGCCGACCGGCAGTGAATTGGCAGCCGATAGCTTCACTCAGTGCCGGTGGCCACATCCTTCAGCCGGTGGTGTTGTACCCCAGTCGGTGGTACTCCCCAGTGCCCTGAGAGGCACTCCTGGGACTTTGGCAATTTTCAGAGAAGGATAGCAGGGAAAACAGAGGCACACTTGCATGACAGTGCGATTCTGAGCGAATCCCGGGCGCGTGACGCATTTGGGCCCCTCCTCCCGAGGCATTTACTGTTTTAATTAGATTAATTATTTGTTTAATTAATTTAGTTAATTTGTAATGTTTAATTAGCTTGCGTAGTTAATTATTTGTATTATTCTTTTGGTCCCTCCGAGCGAGGGCAAAAATGTAATAAGTGTGGGTGTGTGGGCATGTATGTCTTCCAACCCCCACTTCTTTCTTCCCTTTTATTTACCTGCTTATGATGGTAGATTAGGGCACATTTATTTTAGCATACCTTATGCAATGCATGCGTGCATTCATGCATTTGTTGACATGCATCGGGCTCGGTACACCATACAAACTGCATCGTACTTTCAATTCCAAAATTGAATACGTGATAGTTGTTGCATTTCATGTGCCATGCTTAGGGTAGCCGAGCCTGTCTAGATTGCATCTATGCCTGTGTTGCATTAGCCACTTAACATGAACCAGGTCATGCATGTTTGCTAACCGGGTTATTGTTTTGGCACGGAGTACGATGTAAGTATTTATGCTTTAGCATATCGCATGCGTGTGAATGTTTGCCATGACAATAGGATTGCCATGCGGCTAAATGCTTGTGTGTGATATTACTGTTTGAATGCCTGTGGGTGGAGGTTGGATTGTCTGAGTTGGGAAAACTCATTAAAATCCGCATTTTAGCCTACTTGCGAGTAGCAATTTCAAACTGTTTTCAAAACAAACGGATATGCAATGATTATTTCCAAAATAGGTAATCTAGTCTATACTTGTTTTGCTGTGCGCATAACATAGTAATTCTAGGCTAATAACTGGAATAAGAACATGTAATGTTTTCAAAATCGGATATCACGGTTAGTAGAGGCCGGTCTTCGGACCGGGCGAAAGGGGGTGCTCATAGCTGACCTTCCCCGATCGTACCCAAGCTCCCGAGCCAAGACCACTTTGGTGATGACGGACATGTGGCCTTCGGCACCAAGTCAGGGTTTCCTAAATTTCCCATTTTAAAATATTTAGGTGGCGACTCTGTAATCTGGCAAAGCAGTCCATGTTTGGCACTACTTTTTTCAAAAATCTGTTTTTCTTCAAAACGATTTGCCGGATTTGGACTCTTTGGTTCAGATTTAGAACCGCGACACAAATCGAGTCCGAGCTGTAGCCGAGGTCCCCCGCGGACGTGCTACACCAACCAACCTGGCAATCACCCAATATAAGCGCGGTCTCCTGGTCGGACATAGACTAAGGGACTCACTCACAATGAACCAACCAACTTCCATGGGGAAGCTGATGCAACGTATCAATGAGCACATCCGAGTGGAGGATGATGCGGCGGCGTCCACCGCAAAGACAAATCCAGTGGCAACGGACAAAAGGGTGGCTGGAAAAGTACACACGGTCGGACAGGAGACAAACTATCCACATGACCGCGCAAGGGAATCCGACCGTGGTTCGAATCGTAGAAACCAGGGTAAAGGTTGCCGTAATGACCAAGTAGATTATCCCCGCGATGACGCAGCAGATGCAAATAAAAAGTTAAACGCTCGGACGGGCATCACCATGGTTTTTAAAATTCCAATCTACCGCATACTTAGTGAAATCCGCGACGAGGTTTACATCTGGTTTCCCGCTAAGTTAGGCGATGCGCAAAAGGACTTTAATCCGCTGTACCGCTGCACATATCATAGGGAGCGAGGGCACCGGACGGAGGACTGTTTGCCCCTGAAGCAACACTTGGAGGAGTTAGTCGCAGCTGGTTACTTGGACAGTTACATCGATGGGGGCGTCAGGGCCGCGCACCACGCACCGGCTGAGCCAAATGGTTCGGATGACCTAGAGGCACCCCTCCAATGAGTGGTCAATGTGATCCACGATATAGTAGAGCCGACGTGGGTATGCGAGCTCCGAGGGATGATCAAAAAGGCGGAACATATAAGGGAAGTTTTGACAGTCCAGCCCGCGATCAAAAGAGGCAAGACCGAGGAGAAAAATGTGATTAGCTTCTCAAGTAGGGATCTTGAGCGCATTCAAACACCGCACAATGATGCCCTAGTGGTTACCCTTTGCGTCAGGGACTTCGATGTTAAGCGCATCTTAATCGACCAAGGCAACTCGGTCGAGATCATGTACTACGACGCCTTCAAGCAGCTCAAACTCCGAGATACAGACTTGGCTCCGGCAACTTCACCATTGGTTAGTTTTAACTCACAACCGGAGTGGCCAATGGGAAAGATAATCCTACCGGTCAAAGCCGGACCGTGGTCAAGCAGGTGGAGTTCTGGGTATTGAAGGTATCATCCATATACAATCTGATCCTTAGTAGAGGATAGTTTCACGCCATGCAGCCAGTAACGTCAACCTACCACCAGGTCATGAGGTTCTCCTTGGCTACGGGGGAAGTTGAGGAGATTTGAGGTGATCAAGTCATGGCAAAGCAGTGTTTCATGGCAGTGAATGGGAGTCGAGCTGCCAAAGGCTTCGTGCAAATGATCGAAGGTCCGGAAGACCAATGTGTCTTGAATGATGTAGGCACTAGGGCCGAGGAAAAGGCTGTTGAAGAGTTGGTGGAGGTGCAGATCAACACAGAAAATCCTGACAAGTTCTTTTTGCTGGGATCTAGCCTGACCGCCTAAGAAAGGACCGAGATAGTGGAGTTCTTGGTGACGAATATCGAAGTCTTTGCATGAACGCCATACAACATGCCTAGCATTGATCCAAGCTTTATTTGCCACCAACTTAATGTCTTCTCGGATGTGCGTCCTGTCATTTAGAGAACGAGGAGATCAGCCCCTCACCACTCTGAGGTAGTCGCGGAGGAAGTCAAGAACCTGCTAGAAGCTAGGGCAATCCAGGAAGTGCACTACCCTCGGTGGGTTTCGAACATGGTCGTAGTACCCAAGAAGAATGGAAAGTGGCGAGTTTGCTTTGATTACAAGACAGTTATCTGAGCTTGCCCTAAAGACAGTTTTCCTCTGCCCAAAATAGACCAGCTAGTGGATCTTACAACCGGACATAACCGGCTCAGTTTCTTAGATGCCTATCGCGGCTATCACCAGATCGCCATGCATGCACCCAATCGCGAGATAACCTCATTCACGACCCTGAGGGGATTGTTCTATTATAGAGTCATGCCTTTTGGTTTAAAGAACGCTAGGCAACTTTCCAGAGGATGGTGACCAAGATGTTCGCCCCTCTGCTAGGCCGCACGATGGAAGCTTACATTGACGATATGGTGGTCAAAAGCAAGCAGCAGGCCGACCATTTGTCTGATCTAGCTGAGATGTTCGCTATTCTTAAACAGCACAAGCTTCTCCTAAATGCGTCGAAGTATGCCTTCGGCGTGGGATCAGGGAAATTCCTGGGATTTCTAGTCACCAACCAAGGCATCTAAGCGGACCCTTCACAAATCAGAGCCATACAAGAATTGAAGCAGCCCAACTCAGCAAAGGACATGCAACATCATGCCGGTATGGCAACCACACTTAATCGATTCATAATTGGTCATCAGATCATTGTCGCCCTTCCTTTCGAGCCTTGAAGTCCAAGTTTTCATGGGACGAAGAATGTGACAGGGCCTTGGCCGAGTTCAAGGCGTATTTTTCTTCCGCCCCACTCTTGGTGGCACCCATGCTCGGTGAAGAACTCTACCTTTATCTGGCTGTTTCTCAACATGCAATTAGTGCGATGCTTGTCTCGGCAGAAGGCATCCAGCATCTCCCGATCTTTTACGTGAGCAAAACCTTGCTACCGGCAAAGTCGAGGTACTTTTCGCTAGAAAAATTTGTTTTGGCGCTAATGATGGCCTCTAGGAAATTGGCGCACTACTTTCATGCTCACACAATCGTAGTGTTGACCGAATTCCCTCTGAAAGCCTTATTTGAGCGGGCGGATTTCTCCGACCGAATTCTGAAATGGGCAGTCGAATTAGGGCAATTCGACGTCAAGTTTCAACCCCGAACCGCCATCAAAGCCCAAGCGTTGGCCGACTTTGTTGCTGAATTCTCGCCTGGAATTCACTTGGTATGCCCGGTTGATCTTACCGCGACAGCCGGGGTGCAGGATATAAGCGCAACGGAAATTACACAATAGAGTGATGTTGGCGACGCGGAACTTGCGCGCCCGTCCCCAGATCCTTCAGTCGGAGGTGTACTCCAACCCGGTAATGTGACGATGGGTTTGGGAATAACAGGTCAACCCGTTGGGTCTAGTGCCGCATCACTGAGGGGGGATGAAGACCTGTCTGTCGAAATCGTCAGCGGCCAAATTGTAGCAAAAATAGCCGAGCAGCCGGGCGACCGTGATCCCCTCAACCTTCAAGCCTCCCAGGATCCCTCAGAATGTTGAAAACTTTTCATAGGTGAAATGTGGAAACTTTTTGTAGATGACGCCTCAAATCGGCACGGCGCTGGGCTAGGCATAGTTTTGATCTCACCAGACAGCCTAACCATCGAACACTCGATCACACTCGGATTCCCAGTGTCAAACAACGAGGCTGAGTACGAAGCACTACTGGCCGGACTTAAAAGCACGCTCCAATTGCACGCATCTGAGCTGATGGTCTACAACGACTCTCAACACGTTGTAAACCAAGTGTCAGGAGTGTACGAAGCCAAAGACGACAGAATGGCCAAATACCAAGCTCTAGTGAGAGAACACATCAAGGAATTCCAAGCAATAAGGGTCCAACAAATTGGTCGAGAAGAAAACAGCCGAGCGGATGAGTTAGCCGGTTTAGCTTCCATGTTCGATAGATCAACTCCTAGCCCTCTCTTGATTGAGTTCCTCCTAAGACCTAGCATTGAAGACTCGGAGCAGACAGAAGTATTTTGCACCGAGCTTGGTCCTTCTTGGATGGACCCTATCATCCTTTTCCTGAAAGAACGGACCCTTCCGGCCAACAAAAAGGAAGCACATAAAATCCGGGTGAAATCAAAGTTGTTTTGGCTCTCTCTATCTGGTGCTTTGTATAAAAAGTCATTCACCGGTCCGTACCTCAAGTGTGTTCATCCAAACAGCGTGGAAGTTTTCCTCTATGAGATTCACGAAGGCATGTGCAGAAGTCACATTTTAGGGAGATCTTTAGCCTACCGCGCTATTTCGCAGGGATACTGGTGGCCGTGCATGCAAGCAAATGCGCAGAAATATGTTAGAAAATGCAAAAAATGCCAAAAGTTCACCCACCAAATTCACCAGCCAGCCAGAGAACTTCTTTCCCTCACAAGCCCTTGGCCTTTCGTAATGTGGGGGCTGGACATAGTGGGACCACTCCTACAACGCTAGGCAACCGGAAGTTCTTCATTGTGGCTACAGATTACTTCACCAAGTAGGTTGAAGCCGAGCCCTTAGCGACCATCAAAGAAAAGGACGTCAAGTGGTTTGTTTGGCAGAATATGGTAACACGGTTTGGCATCCCCAAGGTTTTGATTTCTGATAATGGCACCCAGTTAGATGGACGGCTGTTCAGAGGATTTTGTGGGGAATTGAAGATAGAATTCTACAATTCCACCCCGGCCTACCCGTAGTCCAATGACCAAGGCGAAGCATCAAACAAGACCATTCTCGATGGGTTGAAGAAAAGGTTGGAGAAAGCCAAAGGCAAATGGGCCGAGGAACTCCCTAGTGTCCTTTGGGCATATCAGACGACCCCGAGACGCTCGACCGGGGAGACCCCTTTTGCCCTGGCATATGGCATGGAGGCGGTCATTCCATTGAAAGATCGGCATGCCACCATCCGCAGCGAAATTTTGAGCCCGAGCTGAACTTCGAAGCCATCCCCCTGGAATTGGACCTAGCTTACGAACGCTGAGAAAGGGCGTTAATCCACGTGGCCGCATATCAACAAGAATTGTCCAGAAAGTACAACAAAACAGTGTACCCCAAACCGCTTAAAGTCGGGGACTGGGTTTTAAGAAATGTGATGGGCAACACACTGGTGCCGGGCGAAGGCAAGCTAGGGGCAAACTAGGAAAGGCCTTACAGGATAATCGGCCTGGTGGGCAAGGGGGCATACCACTTAGAGGACTTAGCTAGCAAAAGCGTACCCTGGCTATGAAATGCGGCCAACCTCAAACTGTACTATTTTTAGTCTTCATCTTTTGTGTGTAATGTTTTGTGAAGGGACAAGTTTCCCCTTTATCTCTGAATGTAATACTCCATTTGCCAATGTAATAGAAATGAATTGTTTCTGCTTAGGAAGTTTTTTGTGTTCAAAATAATGTAGTAAACGAGGGGTAAACACCTCTAAAGCCGAGATGATTTACCTCGGCTAGAGAGTTGATGATTTGCTCAACTCTAAGCTTTCGGCCGAGATGATTTACCCCAGCTAAAAGAGTTGATAATTTGCTCAACTTTGAGGTTTTAGCCGAGATGATTTACCCCAGCTAAAAGAGTTGATGATTTGCTCAACTCTGAGGTTTTAACCGAGATGAGATACTCCTGCTAAAAGAGGTAATGATTTGCTCACCTCTAGAATTTTAGTGGAGATGTTTTATCCCGGCTAAAGAGTTAATGATTTGCTCAACTTTGAGGTTTTAGCCGAGATGATTTACCCCGGCTAAAAGAGTTGATGATTTGCTCAACTTTGAGGTTTTAGCCGAGATGATTTACCCCGGCTAAAACAGTTGATGATTTGCTCAACTCTGTGAGGTTTTAGCTGAGATGAGATACCCCGGCTAAAAGAGGTGATGATTTGCTCACCTCTAGAATTTTAGCCGAGATGTTTTATCCCGGCTAAAGAGTTGATGATTTGTTCAACCCTAAAAGGTTGGCCAAGATGCTTTATCCCGACTAGAAGAGTTGATGACTTGCTCAACTCTAGAATTTTGGCCGTGATGTTTTTTCCTGGCTCGTAAAGTTAATGATTTGCTTAACTCTAGCTAGCCAAGATGTTTTACCCCGGCTAGAACAACACAGATTTTGTTAACCGTGATGTTCTATCTCGGCAACTGGAGTTGACGATTTGTATAACTCGTATTTTTGCCGAGATGTTTTGCTCGCTCTATCCGACTGTCACATGCCGGGCAAGATGTTGCAAGATTGATAACAGCAGACATTAGCAAAACTATAAGTGAAATGCAAACTTTTCATTGATGAAGAAATGTAGTACATATGGTGGGGCAGGCAGCCCGGTTACATACAAAAAAAAAAAAAAGGCTCTTAACTAAACCAAGGGGGAGAGATCAGCGAAATCGTCCCCGATGCCCTCCACGGCAACCTCCACATCAACCGTGGAGGAGATTTCTCTGGCACCGGACTCAACTTGGCCGGCCTCCTTTGGGCAGCCTTCTTCCTCAACATCCTCCTCGGCAGCATGCCCAACCTCTTCCTCGGCCTCCTCTTGCAGCGCATGGAAGACTTCGTTCGCGTATGGCACCATGTAGGCCGGCAGGAAGGCAGCGGGGGGAGAGGTAAACACCTCGGTTCCAGATCCTTGGCCGAGCTGTTCACAAGCAGCCTTCCAACCGGACTTAAAGAATATGTCCTTGGTGGCCTCAACCTGCTTGGTATAGCTATCTTCGGCCTCCTTGAAACCGAGATTGTTTGCCGCGTCCACTTCATCTTTCTTTGATTGCTTTTACGCTTCCAGCTCAGCTCGAAGAGCGTCTCTTTCCTTCTCAGTGGATCCAAGTTGGCCGAGCAATTTGGTGTTGTCCACGCTGGCTATCTCCAACGAAGCCTTAGACCTCCCCAACTCGATTTCCAGATGCTTGACCTGATTGGTGGCATCGGTCACCTTTTGCGAGAGTTTGTAAATTCGGTCCATCACGAGATGTTTTTGGATGGCCTGTAAGAGGACATGTTAAGAGTTCAAATAAGAAGATTAACCGTAAAAACATTTGAGCAAATTTGAGTAAGTGTGCAGAGCTCTTACTCTGGTCATGGATTTAACCGAGGACTTCACGATCCAGGTGTCAGGCACGTGGTCACTGCCAGTTACGTCGCTCGGCAGAAATAATGCTTTTGTCAGATCAAAAGCCAGGAGGTGTTCCTTATCGCCCTTGACTGAGGCATTGGCCAGGATCTCCTTGCCTCGGTGTTTCAACTGTGGCTGTCATGGGGGCGTTGGCTCAGATTCCTCTACCGGTTGCTCGGTGCTCAACTCAGCCACAAGCTCGGCTATTGGATCGGCAGACCGAGGCCTTTTTCCGGCTCGGCGACTTTCCTTGCTAGCATCTGCCGTAGTGGTAGTGGTCGACGCCAGTGCAATCACGGTCCCAGATGTTTGACCGGCAGTAGAGGCGCGGGGGGAGGGGGATGCTCGGCAACTCAGTGGATGTGACGGTGATGAGATTCTTGATATGGCTCCGTTTGGCCATTTCCTCTTCCTCGGTTAGCTGAATTAGGGGCACGTCCGGTAGTGTTGGATCAGGCGGTGGGGATGGTGCTCGTAGAAAGTCTATGACTCTACTTCGGCAGGGAGCCGAGTATTGGTAGCTCGGTACGTAACCGAGAAGGTTATGGAAATCTCGGTGACGATACCGTAGCACGACTCTGATGGCAGCCTCGTTTGGGTTGAAGTAATTCGCTTGCAAGGCTTCGATAGCTGCAAGGAAAAAAGCGATTAGTACAAAATAGTAAAGGAAAGTAATTTGATCGGTCAGTGAGCATGGCTTATATGTTGAACCGAAGTTCTTGCTGATGTACCAGCCGGGCACATCAACTGTCTTACAATTCCCAGATACCCAAAAGAAGTCGTCATCATGCATATCTTTATCCGGGGTGCCAGTTACCAGTTTTTATTTGCACGGTCTAATCTTCAAATAATAATTAAGCCCGTTGGCTGTGTGCCCGAGGGTGTATTGGCGCAAAATCTCGGCCAATCCTAGGTTCAGGCCAAGCCGGTTGTTCAGCTCGGCTATCCCGTTTATTATTCTAAATGTATTTGTCGAAACTTGTGTTGGTGCTAGCCCGGTATGCCTCAAGAACTCACACATTAGAGGCTGAATCGGGAAACGTAAGCTTCATTCGATTATAGACAGCACAGTGAAGGGGCATTGGTCCAATCTACCCCATGGGGTGGTGTCCTCTACACCGAGCTCAAGATTGACATTTGTAGGGACGCCATATTCCTCTCGGAACGCGGCTAGTACGCCCGGCGTGTTAACGAGGAAGTGGTAAAGCCCCATGTGAGGCCAGCTGGTTTCAGCACAACTATGTTGGTTTGGTAGAGTTTCGTGCAATGGTTGCTCGACCTTTGAGAGCCTAGATGTTGGTGTCTGGTCTCCTAGGACTCTGCAGTAAAAGGCAAGTATAAGTGATAGCGCGGTCGCGCAAACGAGCTCGACTTTAGCCCGGACATTGGATATGCGACATTACTCTGTAGCTCGTTCACTCAAGCGGACTAGATATTAGCCCGGTCGAGCGGCCTCACATTCTTTTAGCTCGGTTCCCACCCAAAGCCCACAAACTTGCAACTTGCTCGGTTTTGGTATTTTTTGGGATCAAATGAAGACCTGGAGCCCCGTCCATCCCAGATCCTCGCGTGTTCATCACAGAAGATGATGAACAGTTGAGGGGGAAGGGGCAGAGGTGGTTTTGGGGAGGCTACATCCTAAGTTAACTTCATTTGAAGTCCTAAAACTTACTGCCATCATGCCCTAAACTCAACTATGACAATCACAGACCTAGCTATACAATGAAAACATGAGTAACAAATGAAGAGCAATGGAGGGTTGAGGACTTACAAGCTAGGGCACTGATGGTGGCTCGAAGCGGTGGGACGGGGCCCTCAACGACGGCGAAGGTGTGGAATGGGCTTGCGTGGATGCTCTGATCTCAATAGGATGAGTGAGGGCGAAAGCTCTCGATCGTAGGGTGGATTTGCAAGTGAAGATGAACAGAACAAGAGGGGAAATTGGATGAAGGACGACGGTTATAAGAGGGGAAGGAGAAGCGCCAAAATTTGAATGAGTAGAGGCAGCGGGAGGCGGCTGGGTTGGTTGTTCGAGGCAAATGAATGAATGACACGTGTCTGTAATAACGGCGGCGTAAGTACTAAAAAGACAAGTTGGTAAGTCGAGGCGCCGACCGAGCAAGTCAAGAGACTGAGCATGGGGCTTAGCGTAGCTAATGTCTTGCAGTGTAAGGCCGGGCAGAGGAACGACCCCGACCGGAGCATGTAATCCCAGTCACGCTAGTGCGAACAGAATTAAGGGGCAATTGAGAGGGAGATTTCATAATATGGCTTTTGGGCCGTGGTAATGGCCGGGCTAAAATGGGTCCGAGCGTGTTTGGGCCAAGCTGGGCTGGGCTGATCCAAGGGAGTTTGCTCGGTTAAAGTCCAGGCCCGATTTGGCCGGGATGATTCTCTGCCAGCCCGGTTCATATTGTTCGCTCATTTAGATCGGTGAGCAAGATCCTCCGCAGACCGGCCCAACCGAGCAAGAGCTCGGTCATGACAGAGGGCTACTAAGCTCGGTCATAACGGAGCTCGGCTAGGAGCACTGTATGTTTCAAAAAGTGATACGGTCGTAGGAAGCTAGGGTAGCGCCGCCGGGCTGTCCGTTTGCGCCAACGCCGTTTGGCAGTTTGATTAGGTGGAGTTTAGCTGTATTTGCGCTGACACGTGGGAAAATGGGATATGAGTGCAGGTCCACGCGTCAAAGGGCGAATGGTTGCAGAGGTACGCGGAGAAAGTATATAAACGTGACTATGCCCCCCATGTTGGGGACGTAACATCTTCTAGTGAGAGAAACACTAATATATTGTCTTCTCTTCTCTTCTCTCTCTTTCTGAGTGTGTGCTGACTTGACCGTCGGAGGGGTTTTCCGGCAACACACCGCTGGGTAGCTCTCCTTCGGTGTGTTCGTAGGTCGATCGGAGGAAGGCACAGCTTGGACACGAGGAGTACGGGTGGTACCGGATATTTGGCTCCCGCACAACCCCTTAAAATCAACCTTGCTCTCAAGGTTGAAATATAACTCAATGACATATTTTTTGAAACAAATATTCTATTCACGTATCAAAATTAAAAATAATATATATATATATATACCCCCATTAGAAAGTATCATATATTTCAAACAATTTAGATCAAAGATAGTATTGTTAATAGTAACTCACTTGTGATATGATTCTCACTATTATTATTATTTTTCACTTGCTTATAGTCCACTTTAAGTTATTTTTTTATATTCTCCTATGAATAATATAATTATCAAAATATTTCTAATAATAATAGGATGAACTACGCATTAATCTTCACATTGACGGTCTGAATGTTTCATGATGTGAACATACACATTGTCAAATGCAAACATTCACACTATCAACGTAAATATTTACATTTTCAAATTTATTTAATGTGAATATTCACATCACTAAGTTGCTAAATGTTTAAAAAATATTTATAAGGATAAAATTGTTTATAAAATACCTTAATTGTTGAGAAATGAATTTGCACATTTTGTGATAGTGTTATGCATTTTCTTATTCAAACATTTTCTAATCACAAAATGTGTAACAATACCATAAAATAAGTAACATTATCACAAAAATACGTAACTTTATTTCTCAAATATAAATTGTCATAACTCCTACAAAAAAATATGTAATATTTATCACAAAAATATATAACAATGTGCATGCAATACACACTCTGTGGTATTGTGTCTATGCTACAGTAGTATTAAGGGAAATGCTATGGTACACAAACCTCAAAAAGTGTACACATCTATATTATGCATTTTTGTGATATATGTTACTTATTTTTATGATTATTTTTTTTTTTTTTTTTGGAGTAGAGTTACAACAATTGTAAATGAACATTTTTGTGATAATGTTACGCATTTTTTGGCTAAAAAATATTTGAATAAAAAAATACATAACATTATCACAAAAATAAATAATATTATCACAAAATACGTACTATCACTTTTGAACCACAAATTATTTCAATTTTATAAATAAAAAAAAATTTATTTGTTAGTTATTATTAATTATCTAGTAATTAGGAGTTTTAAGGCTATGTTTGGCATAAATGGTTTGGGTTAAAATAGCTACAAACAAACAAAATAGATTAAAAAGTCAACAAAATGTCACATCCAAATCATAATCATTTATTTCTCTTACAAAAGTGAAAAAAACCAAAAATCCTATCACAAATGAAACTTTTTAGTCCCAAACTGATCTCGTTTAGCATGCAACACTTTTAGCCTAATAGTCAAAAAGTTATTAAAAATCCAAAAAGCCTATAATTTATATGAAAAAAATCAAAAATTTCATTTTCTCTCTATTTTTTACATATCTTTTAGCTTGATTGAATCAACATTCAATTAGATAGGGCTGAGCAAGGAATCCATGAAATCCGTAATCCGATCCAGTTCAGTCCAATCCGGTAGGTTTTGATTAGTTTTTTGAATCCGTGGTTCGGTTCCGGATTTAAGAATTAAAAATCCGTAGTCCACGAATTAGTTCTGGATTGAACCCCACGGTTCTGGATTGGAACTGATCCGGACCGTATACAAATAGTCTATATTTTTATTATACATCTTCCCCCACTGTATCTTCTCTTATTCTATATAAAACCTAAACTCAAACCTAAACCCGCATAATATTTTCTTTTATCACTTTTGTTTGTTAGTTTTTAGTTTTAATTTGTAATGGTCTAAATACTTATGGTGAAACCAATTTTCTTATGGTTGTTTAAATTCTAGAACAGTATGTCACTATTATAGAAAGACATGTTGTTATTGTAGAACTAATATAGCGCTATATTTATGTTTTTATGAAATTAAAGTGTTATATATATATATATATATATATATTTTGTTATTTAATTATGTGAATCTGTGGTCCTAAACTGATCCAATTCGTGTTTAAATGGATTGGTTCGGATTGATTCCATGATTTAAACGGATTGGATTGGTTCCAATTTTTCAAGAACCGCAGATAACGGATTAGTATTGATTTTATCACAATCCGATCTAATCCGGACCATGCTCACCCCTACAATCAGAGGTGTCTCCTTGGAGGTGGGTCTCTTCTTTCCAATTTCTTCAGTTTTTTTTAATTTCTTCTTCATCTTCCTGTCAATTTCTTTTTTTTTTCTTCATTTATTTATTTATTTATATATCTGTGTTAGTGTGTTAATTTTGTTAAGAAATGGGGCCTGAAGTTCTAATTACTAGGCCTTTATTTGGCATGGACAAAAATGAGGTTAGGGTTAAAATAATCATAAAATACATAAAATACATAAAAAAAATTAATAAAATAAAATGTTACATTTAAATCATAATAAATTTTTTATTTTTTCAAAAAATCCATTTGAGTCCCAAACTAAAAAAATCAAAAAAGTTAATATAATTTCCAAAAAAGATAATGAATAATAATAAAAAAAATAATAATATTCTAAAATAATCCGAATTTAGCCCTTAAAATTAACCTTGCTCTCAAGGTTGAAATACAACTGCATGCCATTTTTTTTAAAACAAATTTACTATTAACGTATCAAAATTAAAAATAAAATATATACATATACATATATATATATATATATATATGCATAAACACCCATTAAAAAGTATCATATATTTCAACAATTTACATCGAAGATAGTACTCCCTCCGTCCCAAAATAATGGTCCCTTTTGGGGAATCCAACTTTTTTTGGTTGTACAATTGTTGCATTTGGAAAAAGTTGGTTTTCCAAAATTATCCTTTTGATAGTACATTTTTTGGGAATATCAATGTCATAATTGTACTTTTTGTATTGTTTATTAATTTAAAAGAAGGGCAAAATAGGAAATTTATATTATTTTTGTACTTGATTTTTGAAGAGAGACTAATATTTTGGGACAATGAAAAATAGAATAAGGGGCTAATATTTTGGGACGGAGGGAATATTATTAATCGCAACTCACTTGTGATATTCAGATCCGTAGATCTACGTTTACGTCATCATGGTTCATGGTTGTTGTCCTTGAAATTCTGTGGCAAAAATTGTCAATAAAACCCAACAGATCTCTTTAAGTACGATCCAAATCTGTCGATCCAAGTGTTATTACCTTGAATTGCAAGAAAAAAAAATAAAAATAATAATTAAAATTAAAAAGTCACAGATGAAGTGACCGATCTGATGTTTTTTTTTCTTCTTTTGTGTTTTCACGGTTCTCGATCTGTGCAGTGGGCGTGAATCTAACAAACATCATGACTGACAGAGATATCGTGCCGCCTCCATTGTCAGGGAAAGTAGATCCCATAACTCTCTACTTATATATAAAGTGCCGATGTAATCTTTGGTGAAATTACCTTTTTGCCCTTCATTTTGACTTTCAACCTCATTTGCTTCAAAGGGTTTAAGTGGAATTTCACTTTGTGGAGGCGGCCCTATGCTTTCACTTGTCTTCTCTTCAGCAGAGAGACCACCTCCCTTATTTCTGTCATTTCCCTTTCTCTCATCGTCTTCTCTCTCTCTTTGATCACTATTGAAGTTTAAGTTTTGAGCTTCAACGGAGTTACATCAGTGGGTTTTTGGCATTATTCGAGACAGAGCAGTTGATTCAATTTAATGAGAAGCCAACTCTTAAAAATCTTGCCCATCAACATATTTTCTACATCTAATTTTATGTTTAATTTTTGTGTTATTTATTATATTTTTTTTTTCCAAACTTTTCCATCCTTGGAAGAATGGTAGGACCAAAAAGTGCTTTGAAGTTTGAATGGGAATTACTTTTCGTAGCAATAAAAAATAGCATTCATGTTCTTGTCTCTCAAAGCATCCCCCAAGTCGGAAAAGCACTTATTAAAAGGATAGCTTCCCCACTTGGCTTTCAAGATAAGAAACTTTAAACTTGATAGATTGAGTGGTCTTTCGAGAAGTGGATTATAATTCACTTTTCAGATTATAATTTACTTTTTTTTCTTACAAAAAATTGATTATAATCAGTTTTTTTTTATTTTTTTGACTTTTTTTTACTTTCTTAAGGAGTCGTTTGGTTTTGGCTTTTTTAGTTGGCTTTTTGACTTTTTTGACTCCTTTAGCCTGGGACTTTTTTAGTCGTTTGGTATTCTTGTTTAGCTTTTTTGATTTTTTGGCTTTAGAATGACAAAATTGCCCTTAGTATAGAATGATACTTTTTTGACTTTTTGTTTGTATATGAGATATTTTGGTACTTTTGTAACTTTTTTGTCTTTTTGTGATTTTGTAGCTTTTTTTTTTTGTCTTTTGTTATTATATAGCCTAAGAGGAAAACCAAACCAAGGCTCAGTTTTTAACCAAAAAACTGATTATAATCATCTTCTCAAAATAGCCCTGAGACCCATACTATGTAGTTCAAACCATTTGCAATCTCATGTCACATTCAATGAAATCACTAATATTAAGGGGTGTTTTGAGAAGATAATTTAAAGTTGATTTTTTTGGTTTTTTTGTTTTTTTATTGACTTTTTGACTTTTTTTTATGAGAGAAAAAGTGGATTAAAAGGTTAGAAGTGACTTTTTAACTCACTATACAAAATTAAAATACAAAATAAATCACAAAAATATATAATAATAATAAGTCCTGAATGTAAATCTTTTCATGTCTATATCTAATTTCAGTCTTCCGTTATAATTTCTATAAATTATTATAAAATTTATTTTGTGTTTTTAACACCGAAGACACTTGAGACTACTCACCAAACCCCCCCTCTCTAATGTTTGGGACATTGATGGATTTTGTCATCCAATTCTCCTACCAAGAACATTGATGGATTGCATGTGCGAGACACACGTGGGTGCCATTGGCTTTTGTTACAAGAACATCTTTTTTTGTCATTAGGGTTATAATAAACACCCTTTGCTAGAAGGGCTACACCAATGTCCAATTTTTGGATGATAGACAAAATTTGTTATCTAGAGAGAAAGAGACAAATTAGAAATGGATTAAACTAACTATTCGGAAAATTATAGAACAAAATTAATGCAATTGAAATTATAGTTATCAAATTAACAAGACAGTCATAATATTAATGAAAATTATTTTGTTCATACATTTTTTAATGTTCAAACACATTAAAAAGTATAAGAACAAAACACACATTGTGATTAGTTAAAATAGTATAATGCACTCAATTTAAAGTTTGATAGACCCATTTAAAATAAAAAAATCCAGTATTTTGACCAATCAGAATTTATTTTATTCACATATAGTATGAAGTGTAAACAAAATCGGACTCAAAATTAACTAGTATGAAAGTAACCCATATGCCTCCCATTATAGGGACTATTTACTAAGGCCTCACTATGTTCTGTCCAAGGATTATAGCAAGGGCTGTAACTTGTACCAACCATCTCATGAATCAGACACTACATGTGAACGTCAATTTGATGCTTTCACGAGATACGAAGTCTAAAGAATATCAATAGTTTTGGTTCATGAATCAAGTTTATCAAATTCATTTTCACCATATTTCGTTCAATTCCTTTCATTCCACATAATGCTTCAACACCATGTCGAGGATTATATAATGGCTTGTGCCCACCATTTCATGAATCTTGTGCTAAGTTTGAGCCCTTGATTTGATTTTTCATGGGGTTCAGATTCAAAGATAAAAGTAGGTTGGTTCATGAATTCTTCATATTCATTTTGTCACTACCCACAATATCGGGACACCAAGTAAAGCAAAACACATCATCACTTCCTCTCGTTTGCACTCATTTGACCTAGAGTCAATATCAGATAGATCAATTTTTCATTTTTTTTTTCTTTTGTAAAATTGAACTGTTTTGAGACAAAGGGCATAACAATCCATTGATAATTCAACTATTTCAAGCTCGGTTGAATCCTACAAATCACACATTGTTTTTCTGATTAGCAATCCATCAGTACGACGAACTTGTTGCATAGTGTAATCAAGTTCATAGAAACATAAAATAAAACTACAGTTAATGCAAGAGCACCAAAGTGAGGTAGCAAACTAGGGAAGAGTTGCTACAAATTTATAGTCTCAATATTCAGAGCATGTTTTGTTTTTCCAAATTTTCAGCTAGTCAGTTGATGTTTTTGCAACTAGAGTAAAAAGAATATCAATTATCAATTACAACATGTAAGGGATACCTAATCTGCTTACAACACTCAGATCAAGCAAAAGCATGACTTGATTCTCTGCAAAAATTATGATATTTCAAAGCCGGTATATCTCCTTCAAAAACACCATGATGATCGAATCAAAATTGTGGATTCCACATGAAGCCAACAAACCTATTACCGCCATTGCATGAAAGACCAGCCTTCCAGCAGACTGCAGTTACTTCCCTATGAGCTTATAGTAGGCATACAGACCCGATCCAACAAAACCAAGCAATTGCCCAACAACATTAAACTGCAAGCAAAACAATCAGATTATCTCCTAAGAACAACACTCAAAAGCAAAAACAAAAATGAAAAAAAAAAAAAAAAGGAAAGAGAGAGTAAAGGTCCAGTAGTAGTGCCGTATGGAGACAGAGAAAGTAAAATTCACACTCACGAAGTCAAACGGAAGCCCACCAAACACCATCCAGCCAAGTCCAATGGTGAAAAGATCCTACAGCAATACAACAACCAACAATTCAGAGGACCAAAGCATTTGGTTGGACTTCGAAAGGTAGGAAATACGAAGATGTCTACAGTACAAGCAAAAAAACAAAACTCCCAATAAATGTGCAGGAACTCGCCCGAGTGAATGGTGTACATCCTTACATGCTAGTGTAGGCTATCAATTTAAACTTTAAACCCAATTCATCTCTAGAAAGATTTCCTTACATCTCATCTGACTTTAAACAATTTTTTATAAATGTTTTTAATCTAATTACAATTTGAACAAATCAGCAAATAACTAAGGTGTAATTGGATGATCCTAGAGCAGCACTACTTGTTTAAGCTACCCTAGTTGGGCAGGTAGTGGAGGGCAACCCAATGCACGCGACATCACTAAAGCAGGGTCTAAGGAGCACTATGAAGCACAGACACGCGACACGCGACGCGACACGACACGAACACGACACGAACACACAAAAACGCAAATTTTCAAAAAATAGACACGACACGCTAGGGACACGTTCAATATATATAATTAATTTTATTTATTATATGTCATAAAATTATTAAAAAAAAATCATTATTAATAAACATATATTAATAAAATTATTAATAAACATACATTATTAAAATTATATACTCAAATAATAGAAAAAATAAAATAAAATCAGAATATAAAAGAAAAGAAAAACTAAAATAAAATAAAATCAAAATAAAAGAAAAAATAAAAGAAACGAAAAAATAAAATAAAATCAGAAAAAAATAAAAGAAAAAAAATCAAAATAAAAGAAAAAATAAAATAAAAGAAAAAATCAGAGGCTGAGAGAGAGAGACATCGACTGAGGAAAGAAGAGGTTGAGAGAGAGAGAGAGAGAGAGAGAGCAACTGAGGGAAATCGGAGAAGAATGAAAATCGAAGATCGAAGAAGAGGCGTACCTTAACGACGAAGGGTGAGACACCACTGACGACTGACGACCGACAAGAGACGACTGACGAGGAGCGACGGCAAACGACGAACAACGAACGACGAACGACGAAATGACCAAGTCCTCTCTTTCTCACCCTTTCTCTGTTGTTTGTGTTCTAATCGAAGTAGATTATGGCAAATTTTGATCTGTTTTGACTTATTTACAAATCGACCCCAAACAAATGTTGTAAATTGTGAAATTACCCCGAACGTGTCCCGAAGGTGTCTATAACGTGTCCGGAACATATCCGGATGTAAAAAAAAAAAAAAAAAAAAAAAGGGACACTCTCTACTGCGTGTCGGACACGTGTCCGCCGCGTGTCCGATGCGTGTCCGTGTCTAACACTGGTACGGAGCCCTCGGAGAGGCATCCATGCTTCATAGAAGGAGGGCAAAATGTATGCAGTCACCACCAAGGATGCTAATGGCAAGCATTACCGTTGGGCCAAGACTCCCATTTAATTGGGTAGGTAGCACATAATGATTACACAGTTGCTAAGACCACAATCATATTTGTGAGAATTGTTCATGCAAGTAGAAAAAAGGCACTTGGTAAACAAACCTTCAAATTGCCACAAATTGTCTGCGTGAGTGCTGAATTAAGAGTTGTGTTTAGGAATATACTGTAATTCAAGAAGAAAGCCAGTATGCAGGATAGAAGCAACACAGCCTGCCATTTACAATAAACAAACAAATCAACAAGAGCAATACCTTTAATCGGAGGATCCCAATTTGTTAGCATTGTTGTAATACAGATCAAGACATAAGTGCATACAAAAATGATTATTACAAATAAGGTTAATGTTGCCGCCAAAGTCATCAAACCCAAATCCTCATTTCTTAGTCAACTTTCATAATTTCTACAAGAAACAATCAATAATTTACCACATCAGCTTTAGGCTGATATTCAATTCAAGCAGCAGAGACAACACTCAAAATCCAATTTCTCTAGTTTTCATCTACCACCATTAGAACTCAAATTTGATTCGGAAGTACCTCTTTCATTCTTCAATTATCATCTCGTGGATGCACATGTTGTATTTCCTTAGGATTCAGATTTAAATGTTATGCTTAATTCAAGAAAATGGTATTTTAAAAAAAAAAAAAAAAAAAAAACTATAAAATGAATTTTGTGTAAATTGGTCAAAATATTCAAGAGTAAATTGTTCTTTTTGAATTTGATGGACTTAACAATAGTGGGTAAGAGATAGAGAGAGGAGGGGGGGGGGAATGATGATAAAAGCAGTCATCATGAGTCACCACTGTGGAAGATGATTGACGGTGATTTTGGTTATGGATAAGCTTATGCAAATCTATCTTTAATACTGATGCAACAAGAAGTAGCCAGGCTAATTAATTGCAAACATACAAAACGTTAAGAGGTTCAGAAAAGATCAGAAAAAGAGATGCAGAAACTAATTAATGACATAAAATGCTAGAATAAACACAAATGACATTTGAAAACTAAAAACAATTTTCAGGTCACATTTGAAAAGCAGCATGAAATTGGACAGAAATGAAATTCCAGCCTCTTGTCTCCATGAGACAATGTTCCTGCATATCCAAATCAAGTTTGCAACCAAAGAAAAAATTATTGGACTAAAACTAAAAAAAAAATTCGATGGTCAACAAATTACCAGAAAGCCAGGAGAAAACAGATATGGAAAATTCAATGTCATCTCCAAGTCACCCCGAATAAATGTCCAGAACAATAAGAATGGCCCACATAATATTCCTACATCAAAAAAGTAAAATGATTTTATCTCACAGTTCTAGAATTTAAAAGAACCATATTTAAGAAGTTTTGTAACGTCCACAGGTTTTTTGTTTGTTTTGAGCTCTATTAACTTACCATTGCACCACATGAGACCAAAGCTATTGAGGCCACTAGATTTTCCTGTGAAAATGAAAGTATCAGCAATGAAAAGAAGAGACGTGAAGCCAATGAAAAAGATCTGTGAAAACAAAAGAATTACTACCAATACGGGCTATGGTTGCGAGATATATTGCTGTAGTGATGTTGGCCATAAAAACAACAGCATAGCCATAGGAATCAAACGACAAGTCTCGAGCCCCAGCAATAAATGCACCAATAACGATCAATGCCACACTGATAACACCTTATGTTTTTGGTTAAACCGAGGAATTAGAAACATAAAAATTCAAGTAAAAGTTGAGATATCTATTTGATGTTGAAAAAAAAAATAAAGATAAAAAATAAAAACAATTTCAAATATCCAAACCAAAGCTCAAGATGTTATGCACTATTATTTACATTTTGATGTACCAAAGAACCCAAGAGTTCATACTCAGATTTGAGTGAAACCAAACAGAACACAAGAATTTGTCCATACATAGCCTGGTGATGGAATATCACATGTTAAACCATAGTCACTAAAATTATGTATTGTACAGTGAACTACTTCCTAAATATTTGGTATTCCCATATTGAGCATTGCCAGACAATCCCCTTTTTTTGGTTTCTTGTTTTTGTTTGATACATCATATATTAACGAAACAGCAAAAAATGCTTCTTTTTTTATTTTTATTTTTATTTTTATAAGCACAAAAATGCAAGTATGCTATAATCAGAAAATGCAAAATAATTTCTCTCCATAAAAAGTGTATGGTCAAATGCCTTTGCTCCCTCACATTATCATTAATAATTAGGATTACACCAAATAACTAAGCCATTCATATAACATATCCTGGATCCAGACACGACTCAAACTGGTATTGCACCGAGTCTTACCTGATGATGATACAAGTGTCTTGTGAGTAGGTGTGTGTATCCAAGGTTTATCCAACCCATGCACAGGGTTCCTCATCATAAAAACAGAAAAAA
The DNA here is from genome assembly GCA_030407325.1 of Camellia japonica. Lineage (NCBI taxonomy): Eukaryota > Viridiplantae > Streptophyta > Magnoliopsida > Ericales > Theaceae > Camellia > Camellia japonica. Next base: position 137,306,820 of record JAPPVO010000013.1, read on the forward strand.
GTGAAACTCTAGTTGTAAAACCTTCTTCTTCTTTTTTTTCTCTCTCTCTCTCTCTCTAACTACAGACTATATACTTCATGGGCAATGCATCAATATTTTCAAGTTCTAAGTTGGCATAAAGCTTTCACCGTTAATAACGGTATTATTGTACATCAACATTTCACATATTATTGCTTGGTTATGTAAAAGCAAGAACAAAATAGCGCCTATACGAATCTTTGTGCAAAAAAAAAAATTATTCGAAATTAGACAAGTTACGCATGTACATAAAAAATGGTCTAGTTGTATTGCATGGCATGCTAAAAAATACATGCTTATAGGTGCTTATCATGATGTTAATGCCAAAATATGAACCAAACAATAAGTCATATTATCAAATTACTCAAAAGGAAGAAAGAAAAAGTGCCTCGCACATGCATCGGTAAGTGCTATCAATTTTTAATGTTTCTAAACGTATCAAGTGACTTCTAAAATTCAAAAATTATATTCCAATATTAGTATTCAGCTCCTCAGAACAACCAATCAAGTGCATTCCTAAGGTTAGAATATGCAAACATTCATTGACCATGGTTGAGAGATGAAGTCAAAATAACATTTTAAATTTAAACCACCAGAAATCACCATCATCATCATCTCTTGATGACCAAAAGCATACTACACACTGTAAGCAAAAGAAGCAGTTAGACAGAGCAATTTACCTTCCAACAACAGACGAGGTGTACTTCTGCCCTGCCAGAACATACTCAACAAGCATTGTAAATACCACAGTTGTCCTTCTAAGGGTGGTGTACATGGGCACATTTACTCCTCGGACAGACTCCATGGTAACTAGCTTTCAAGGACAAACCGAACAGTGGCTATAAATTATTTACAACTAGAAGTGAAACTTAGAATATTCCATCAAAAGAAAAAGCTCTATGTTAAACAGTCAAATGCCATACCATATAAAGCAAATAGGTCAGTGCAAGAGGTGAGGTGTGGATCAACGTCTTTAATGGAACAAATGTTGGGGAGTTATCAGCTAAAGGCAAGGATTCACCCACACTGAAAGATATAAGCTTCCAGCGTCTTAATGCATAAAGAAAAGCACATGAGCATATCATCTGCAGCAGATACAAACATACAAGACTGAGATGGATTAAAATATAAATAAATAAACAAATAAAACTACACAAGAGGTCAGAATCCGTCTTAACATACAGCGTCACATTCAAATGGGTGCAGCCTGAACAGTAGAAGTAAATGATAAAAAAAAATAATAAATAAAAGAAAGAAAGAAAGGAAACGAAAGCTAAAACGTACAATTTACAAGCAGGGAAAACCAATGCAAACTAAAGAGTAGCAAAATTATAAGAAGCGAAAGGTATCATGATCAGGATCGTTTGCTTGATTAGAAAAAGTGCATCGACTTTGGAAACCTAAAACAACACCTAATTAAATTAATAGAACGCTGCTTTTAGCTACAAGAAAATGGTGGGATCAATTTTTACAAGGCATTAAGAAAATGTTGGTTGATAGTTATGATATGGAGTAGCGACAACTACTCATTTAGCATATCCGATTATAAAGCAAAAGTCTCCATTTCAAGGAAGCCATGAGCAGCTCATCAACTTAAAAAGTAAAAACCCCCAAATCATTCCGCATTGAAGGATATGACCAACTGCAACTAAATGATAAATAATAGATAGATAATTTGCCTTCTTTGGTTTCACTTACTTTTGTACAAATACACTACCCTTTTGTCTTCATTATACAAAGTTACAATAATGCCCTTCTTGCCAAGGGGGGGGAAGGCAAAAATAATTGCCCCACCCTTAGGGACATTATTGTAATTTCATATAATAGAGATAAGAAAAAAAGGCATGCATTTGTACAAAAGTGGAGTAAGCATAACTCCACTATTTTTATTTTATTTTTTTGTTATTTTCCTTTCAATTTAAAATAAAAAATTAAAATCGATAATCCAAATTCCTTCTTAGAAAATTAAAATTCACCTATGACAAAAGAAAAGGATAAGTCAAATAATGGTAGTTTGCTTCAGAAATTAATGGCCTGGAAATCAAAATACTGGTTCAACATGTCAATTACATTAAGTGATCAAAACTTCATCAGGATATGGGTCAAAAGTAGACAACTAGTTAAAAAATGAGACCAGCAACTACTGGAAATCATGTTCATCAACTTCCTACCTGGAAGAGAGTGATGACATTTGCAGATGGGAAACTATAAGAAGAAAGAGCTGCTTTGTTGAACAGTATCAACAGCACTGCAAAATGGAAAATGGAGCTATAAGATAAGCTAATAACAAAATCTTTTAAAGGAAACATCATGAGGAGGAGAAGAAATACAAAGGCTTAAGCATACATGATACAGCGAATTAAGGAAAGCTCTTGTGACGCTGGCCTTCCTAGGTTTCTGTCAAATTAAAGATCTACCTTCAAGTTTAACATTAAGTAACAATCACCTCAATGGCTTCAAGCATTTTACATTAAAATCAAGTTCATGTCATTTTGCCTCTAAACATACTCAATTTAGTGGGTCATAACTTGTTACACTACCAAGAAAATAAGAGGAAGTCCTGCATTTTATATCTTAAGCACCAATTGGAAAGATGGCTCACATGTAAGAGAGTATGGGCAGAAGGGCCTCAAATTCAATCAACATCAAGAATCTTAAGCACAATGGAGAAGCAACAAACATCTAGGAGCAGACAGCTACAAAACTACCACTTAATTAGCCTAACAAATTTTCAAAGTCAAATATTTTCTCAAGAGAAGACATAAACAATTAGCACTGGAAAATTTATCAGCAACATTTAGATTGAGAAGGAAAGGGAAAAATCACTAAATAGGAAAGACCCTCATCGTTAATTTATTTTTAAAATACATTTATGACTTGCATTCTTTTGCTTACTTCATCGCCCTTCTACTAATAATATGGGAATTCATCAGCAAGCTATTACATAAATCCCTTGAAGTTTCGAACTTTCAAGTTACTAAACAAGGCACCTATGAAGCACAAACACCTCTCCGGAGGTTGTGTACAGGTGTCCACCACATGTCGGACACGTTGGAAAGAGTTGAACACGTTGGGACACGCTGTGGACACGTTAGGACACACTGAGAACACGCAAGAGACACATTGAGAACACGATAGGGACACGCTGAGGACACACTGGGGACACTCTAGGGACACACTAAGGCCAAGTTTGGGAACACGCCAAAAAGCTAAAAAGTCAAAAAGTTGCTTAAAAAGTTAAAAAGTTATCACTATTCACCAAAAGTCAACAATTACGGCTGCACAACTCCCAATTCAAATTTCCCCCTACAAACCAATTTTTACAATTTTTTATTACACATTTTTCCATAAAAAGTCAAAAATTTGACCCAAACATTCATATTTTCAACCTCAACTTTTTAGTCTAAAAAGACAAAAAGCACACTTATTTAGGACATTCCAAACAACCCCTAAGTACTATTTTTTTCCAAAAAAAATTATAATTTTCAATTTTTTACTAAAATAGCATACCTAAAAGTTGATAAATTTGGTGACATTAAATATTTGACATAAAATACATATTAAATATTTAAAATTTTAAAAATATACATATAATAGAAATATAAAAATATATGTTTTGAGGGTATTCCCAACGTGTCATGTCTTGTATTTTTTGAAAATTTGCGTGTCCATGTCTGTGTCTCTTAGCAAGGCACCAATAGCAAGGGTAGTATGTAGGCAGGGAGGTAGATTCTAAAAAGAATAAGCACGGGACCTGCACAACATTATCTTAATTTCCAAAGACTTGAAAGCAGTGATGCATGGCAAGAATTGGATCAATGACTATTTTCTTAAGGTATGCATAATTACAGCGTAAAGACAATTTGATCAGACTCAATTACTCCTAAAATCTATGAAGCTTTTAAAAAACAATAACTCAAGAATTAAGCCAGGAGGAGTCTTCTCCACTAAATTTTAAATTTTTTAATAAGCTCTGTAGATATATCTGTGATTATCAGAGAAACATAAACATTTAAAACAATCACTTACGCTGTGTTTGGTTCATGATTTGGGAAGGGAAGAGGAAAAGGTAGGTGAAATATGTGTAAAATATAACTACATTTCACACACTTTTTCCCTTTCCAAATCCCTTCCCAAGTCCATGAACTAAACACAGCCTTAGTAGTGTACAAAGCCCTGACCAGCATCATGACATGTCATCATCCCAATAACATCTCAAACAAAAATTCTCCAATATTTCAGATTCTTTTCTTGTAAACCCTAATTTTCTGAATCAAACTTTCATCATAATTGGACTTGCTCAGTTCAACCACATGAAGTTCACTAACAGCTGACTTCAATGAAAATATTCAAATAAAATAAATGAAATTACAACACAATTTTTGCGCAAACCAGAAATAAATCAACGAAGATCCATCACGAAAGAAACAGTTCAAAAACATTCGAAGAAATGATTGAAAATTGTAACATCCGAGTGCGTCAAAATATAGACCTATTCTTGTTCAAATTGTTCCTCTCTTTCTCGCACCTGAATTATATTGATTCTTTGTTGAACCGACTAAGAATTGTGTATAGATTTGGAGATGAAAATACATACCAGCACAAGACATGTAAGAGATTGCAGCGGAAGCACCTCGTTTAGTCATTCCAGATCCTTTGAAGAGTCTCTCGTCTCCTCTTGGAGGATCTGATACTGGTAACACCATATTGCTCTTCGATGAACTTGACGCCATTAGAGAGATCTAAACTCTCTCTCTCCAGATCGTATCTCTCAACTCTCTCCCTCTCTCTCTCTCCCCCCCTCTGTATGGACATAGGTACTGGAAAATTCAACGATACACAGCAACGAACTCGGTCAAGCTGACTAGCTGAGTCGTAACTCATAAAACAATTTACCGTAATTTTAATTTTTTGAAATTTGTATTTTTTATTTTTCGTATTTTTTTATTAAATTTTTTTAATATGTAATTTTTTAACGAGAAAGTTGATAATAAATTCAATCTAAAGAGGGTATAAGATTTTTTTTTTTTAAATATTTCAAAAAAAACTAATTAGAAAATTGACCCACTTTTCAAACTATTTAGGAAAGGAACCTACTTTTTGAAATCACATTTCCAAAATGTGATTTTGAATTTGAAATTGAAATTGTATCTTGAATATGTAATTTCACCTTAAAATCGCAAGTTAAAAATGATGACATGATGAAATTGCATGTTCAAAATGCGATTTCCAAGATGAAATTGCATGTTCAAAATGCAATTTCAATTTCAAAATCGCATTTTCAAAATGCGATTTCAAAAGCAAGTTAGTTTCTCAAATAATTTAAAAAGCGGGTCAATTCTCTAAATAGTTTCTTTTTTTGGAATATTTTAAAAAAAACTCAGGGTATAAGTTATTAGATTTAGTAAATATTTTTTATTAATGAGGGATTCACCGTTTGCGAAATAGTTTGGTGAGAATTTTTTTTTTTTATTTTGAAGAACATTTTGTTTCAATTTTATCCCCACTTCTAGAGCACCTCCACGGTCAATTCGAAGTTGGTTTATAAATAAACAAAGAAAGATGGTCGGATCTATTCATATCGGCAACGGTTATCACAAATCGGGTGCCTCTAACTTTACCGTCGACGAGCTTATCATCTTTCTTCTTCTTGTTTCTCCTCATCTCTCTCGTTGTCGAAAGAAGGAGTCGTGATCGCTGATGCCGCCGAAGCCGTGAAGCAAAGAGGTTGATAGAGATGTTGAGTGCGTCGAGGAGGTGGCATAGGTGCTGGTGGCAAAGGAGGGTGAAGGGATGTGGTGGAGAGAGAGAGAGAGAAAGAGAAAGAGAGAGAGAGAGAGAGAGAGCTGCAGAAAGAAAGAGTGAGAGACAAACAATGGTTTTTGTTAGGGTTTGATTTGGAACCATAGATATATATATATATATGGGTATTTTAATCATTTCGTAAACGCTTGTCCTTATGAACACAATAAATTAACATATGGACTTATGGGCATAAAAAATACAAGATTAGAGCTCGAACGCCCTTTTTAAAATTCTTAAATATATTTAACATAAATATATTTAAAAAGTATAATATTTGTAAAAAAAAATCTTTTAAAAATATGAAAATTCTGTATATTTTCATATTCTTGTTTATTTTTTGATTTTTTAAAATATTTTTTTATAAATATTTTATTTTTTAGATACATCTAGTACATCCATAAAGTTAAAAAAAAATAAAAAATTGAAAATTTTAAAAATATTCACTAAAATAAAAAAAAACTCAATTTTTATAAATTTGAAACCAAATAAGGTGATTATCATTTTATTTATATTTTTAATACACTTGGTTTACTTTAAAAAAAATATTTACAAAATCGTTGAAAATTTTATGATTTTCATTATTAAGGTTGATAAAAAGAATTTCACTGGTCTCCGCTTATTTTCAGAGAGATACATTATTATGTAATTTTTTTTGTTTATTTAAAATATTTTAATATATTTTATATAAATATATATTTTTTAACACTAATAATATCCCCGAGTTTTTTTTAAAAAAAATCCAAAAAAAACACTTTTAGAGAATTGACCCGTTTTTTAAACTATTTGGGAAACTAACCTGCTTTTGAAATAGTATTTTGAAAATGCGATTTTGAAAATAAAATTGCATTTTGAACATGTAATTTCACCTTGAAATCGCATTTTGAACATGCAATTTCACCATGTCATCATTTTCAACTTGCGATTTTAAGGTGAAATTGCATGTTCAAGATGCAATTTCAATTTCAAAATCGCATTTTGAAAATGCGATTTTAAAAGTAGGTTATTTTCCTAAATAGTTTGAAAAGTAGGTCAATTCTCTAATTAGGTTTTTTTTTTTGGAATATTTAAAAAAAAAAAACTCTAATATCCCCAATAGTTATTTTTAACAATTTTCTATTATATATAGTTGATACATCTTCTTGACTTTTCAATGATGTGTTCGACCAAAAAAGGAAAATGCCTCAGAGCTCGAGTCTCTGAGGCTCGAATACTGGCTCGAAAAGAAGAAAAAGAGAGAGAGAAGGAGAAAAGAGAGGGAGAGAGGAGAAAGAGAGAGAGGCAGACGGGAAGAGAGAGAGAGAAGACGCCGATGCCCAGCGATCGTCGCCCAGCCGCGGTCGTCTCGCCGACCGCCGTCGTCGCCCAGCCGCCGGGGCGAGCTCGCCGTCCCTCGTCGCAGCTCGTCGATGCTCGGAGCCAGCCTTCCGATCGTCGCCCTCGTCGCAGCAGCCGCACCGCCGCGCCTCCGCCTCCGCCTCCTCCTCCTCCTCCTCCCCCGATGATTAGGCCCCCTCCAGTCCGGCCCCTCCCCTCCCCTCCCCTCCCCCTCTCTCTCCTTCCCCTCCCCTCCCCTCCCCCTCCCCCTGCGTCTTCTTCTTCTTCTTCGTCTGTCCAAAAAAAAAAAAATATAGTGAAGGAGGGTCAACGAGAAAAAGAGAAGAAAAAAAAAAAAAAAAAAAAAGAGGGTCAAAACGACGTCGTTTTGACCAAAACGACGTCGTTTTGTATTCGAGCCAGTATTCGAGCCAGTATTGTTCGAGCTCTCTAGCGGTGCCGACCAAAAAAATAGAGAAAATATGGACACTTTCTTTAATATATTGGAACTTAAAAAATAGAGAAATTGCATTTTTTACAATAAAAAGTGCACTTTTATAATTTAATTAAAATTTCCAAACCAACTTTTTCTACAAGTCCCTATATTCTATAATTATTTTTTTTATATAAATAATGAAGTTTTAAACAGTTGACTCTTAAAAAATATTTAAAAGTACAATTGACAGCAAAAATATTACTTTGGAGAAAAATACGCTCAAAAGTGCAATAAATCACTTAATTCAAAAGACGTAATTCAAAAGTTGATAATTAAATAAAAAAATGAGTAAATTATCAATAGATAATTAGACTTAATTCTTATCAAGTCCTATTAAAAAGAAGTCTTGATAAAATCATCACTAAAATAATTTTTTTGTGTCGATTTTTTACATATATCACTAAAAATTAACAGTTAGTGATTTTTTTTGTCATGATTTTTATAAATTATTGCTAAAACTTATAATTAGTGACGTTTTTCTATTACGAATTTTTTAAATTGTCGCTAAAAGTTGTGAAGTAGTGACACTTTTTGTGACGATTTTTTTAAACTGTCGCTAAAACTTATAATTAGTTACATTTTTTGTGACAAAATTTTCATATTGTCGCTAAAAATTAATAATTAGTGACGTTTTTTTAATAATGTCTAATGAAAAATGTCACTAATTATCATAGGGACCGTGCTAGGGAGCTCGAAAACGAGCTCCCCCGAATCCCCCTAATTTCTAATTGTTTTTTTTCAGAAGCAGAGAAGGAGAAGAGAAGGAAGGAAGAAGAGGAGGAGGAGGAGGAGAAAGGAGGAAGGAGGAGGAGGAGGAGAAGGAGGAATGGACTGGAGGGGGTCATAACAGTGGGAGGAGGCGGAGGTAGGCCGGAGGTGACGGCGGAGCTGCTGCTGCGACGATCGGACCTAGGCGACGGGCTGGGCGACGATCTCTTCCCCTCTTCTTCTCTCTTTCTCTCTTCCCCTCTTCTTCTCTCTTTCTCTCCCTCTCCCTCTTCTGCGTTGCAGGTCGGAAAAAAAAAAAAAAAAAAAAAAAAAAAAAAAAAAAAAAATGAAAATGGCCAAAACGACGTCGTTTTGGCCATTAGAGGGATTCGGGAGGAAGAATTTCGGGAGACAAATCATTTTCCTTATAATAGAACTTATTGGACAATAAACCCACTTATTATAACCTACACGTAAATTCCCCTTATTTAACACTTAAATCCAATGATTTGCTCTAAAAAAAACATAAACAATGACAAAGTGATGTGAAATATAACTAAGCTAATCTTTTTCTCTTTCATTTCTTTTTTTAGCAAAATGGTTTGAGCGTTGCTTAATTTTTTTCGTCTCAAATTTCTCATCTCTATAAGAGCATCTCCAACGGTGACTCAGATTTTTCACCAAATCTGAGTCAAAAAAGACCCATTTCATCAAATTTGATACTACTCACTCCAACCGTGCACCAAATTCATGAAATGTGCTTCGGGACAACCGGGTGGTCGACCGGTTAGGAGAATTTTTTTTTTTTTTTTTCTTCAAATTGTTTGCACCTTTTTTTGAACTGTCTGAACCTTTTTCGGGACAACCGGTCGGTCGACCGGTTAGGAGAAATTTTTTTTTTTTTTTTTTTTTTTCAAATTGTTTGAACCTTTTTCTGAACTGTCTGAACCTTTTCCGGGACAACCGGTTGGTCGACCGGCCGGGCAACCGGTTGGTCGACCGAGTACTCCCTCCAACGGTCCGTAACAGTGTTTTGGTGAATTCAGTATTCTGTCGTCGATTTGATGAATTGTCGATTTGATATCAATTCTGATGAACCGTTGGAGCAATGAACAGTGCCTTTTTCATCAAAATTTAAATTTGATATCAATTCTGATACACCGTTGGAGATGGTCTAACACCTCAAAATCACCCATAATCGCACTTTCCATCATTATATTTTCTTAACCTCTTTCTACTACACACCACTCACGACTACCTGCTACCCTTTTCTTTATTTATTGATCATTGCCACATCCACAATTACAACTATCGTGATCACAGATAATTATACCTAATCTAAATTTTCATAATAATAGAAAGAATTACGATTTGTGAGTGGATTGGTGAGTTGGGGGGGGGGGGAGGAGACAATGGAAGAGGAGTGGATGGGAAATAATTCTTGAGGCTCAATTTTGAACCAATAAACATGAATTACTTAAGAATCGTATACTTTAATCACTGCACCAACCGTGTTGTTGAGTAGCTCATAAGCAGGATTAGGATTATGGTAATAAATATAAGTTTTGCAATAGCATAGAGAACCTGAGATTATCCTATAATTGGGATGGGCTTCAATTGGGCCAATATTTGCACATGTTGGGTTGGTGTATTGTCCATCTAAAAAGGTACTTCTAATAAGTCTTATATATAAATTTTAAAATTTATCTAATTTCAAAATAAAACACTTCTACTAATTAGTTTTACATATTTTTAATTGTTACAAAAAAAAATTATATATAAATTTAAAAACACTGTTACATCCCATTACCGGTAGACTTCCGTCAGACAGTCACTAAAGACTCACCGGAATGTTCAACATCACAGGAAAATCGTCGGAGTATCGCCGAAAATTCGTCAAAGTGTTTTAAACATCATTGGAAGTCACTAAAATGTCCAAAATGTTCGTTGGATGTCAAGAACATAGGCAGAGACTTACCGAAATGTTCAGAATATTGTCAAAAAAAAATAAATGCAAAAATTGTAGTGAAAAAATATAGCAAAATGTGCTAAAGATTGATAAATTAAAAGAAAAAAAAAATTAACAAACAACAATGGGATAAAATATATATTATTTTTAATTTTTGTAAGGTTTAAACAAATAAATTCCAATATTGATCAAATTGAAAAGCAAATTTTGAAACGGTAAAATATTACAGTTTCAAAGTATGATTCTATTTAGCGTTTATCCTTATTAATCAAACTGAAAAACATCTTATGAAACTGTAAAATTTTACAGTTCTAAAGAATGTTATGAAATTGCAAAATTTTATAGTTTTAAAGTATGATTCATTTTAGCACTAAAAAAATTGAAGTTGTAAAATTTTACAGGTTTCACCGTCTGTAACTAAAACTCAAAACCAACTTATTCAGAATTTGAAAATTTTCTCCAATAAAATAAAGAAAATAGAAGTGTGTGACAGAGAAAATGTAGAAAAATATTCACTCAAAAAAAATATTAAAAAAATTGAGAAATCAAAGGAAAAAAACAGATATATAGAGAAAATTATACTCCGATAATTATTTTTAGTTTACATTTAGTCGGATCTCATATAGATCTATTTAAATCTGATGTAGATCTACTCTTCTTCGCTAAAAACTTGTCTCCTTCACTGTTGGTGAGGGTGAAGTAAGGAGTCGGTGGTCTATGGTTGTCGATAAACCCCAATCAATGGTGGTCTCGGTCGCCAGTGACTATATAAGAGAAAGAGAAAAAGAAAAAATAAGGCGTGGTTGTTGATCGTCAGAAATCAAGAAAAGAAAGAAGTAGAGAAGAACGAATGCACAGAGAATAATGAAAAAGAAAAATACAGAGAAGAATGAATGTATAGAAAATAATGAAAAATAAAAATATATAGTGGACTTTTGAGAGCATCCAAAAGATTGTGAGACTAAATAAATTTCTTCTCTTTTAAATAGGACTTCTAGGTAATTTTCGCATCTAAAACTTGTGCTAGTGCCAAGTAGAATATTTTAATGTGAAAATGGGCCTTCAACCCTTCTAATTGGACTATTTGCAAAACTTTTTTGAAGTTTTCATACTAAAAATTTTATATATTTTTTTAAAATTGAATATATTTTTATGTTTTGTTATATTCATTGAATTGTTAAAAAAATTTGTATAAATATTTTACATTTTAAATATATTAAGATGAAGTGAATTTAAAAGTTAAAACTGTTTTTGAAAAACAAAATATTTTTGTTGCAAGTTAGAGAATCTTATTAATGTAAACTTCTAACAATATTTTAGGGTTATGTGCAAACTATTATTATAAATTTAAGTATATACATTTTTCGTCCGTAAATAACATAAGTTATTCCTAGATTTTTTATTTGGTCCAGGGAAGGGAAGAGGAAAAGGAATCCCAGCTAACTCCTAATAATTGTGTTATGATCCTTACTTTTATTGCTATTTTGTTTTAGGACGAATTACGTTAATAGTCTTTATAGTTTAGATTCGTATTATTTTGATCCTTAACTTTTTAATTGTAACACATTTAATCCTGAATTTTGAATCTTATTCCAAATAAGAACAATTAAAAATATGCTCAATGGAATTTTGAATCTTATATGGACGACTTTGCTCTTGAAATCGAGCGAAGATATCTTCAATTATCTTTATTTGGAATAAGATTTAAAATTCAAGGTTAAATGTGTCATAATTGAAAAGTTAGAGACCAAAATGACACGAGACCCAAACTATAAGGACCGTTAGTATAATTGGTCCTTTATTTTAATTACATCATATTGCTAGTTGAATATAATATTAAGAAATAATTTACAAATGAAATTTTACAATTTTTTTACAATCATAATATAACAGTGACATTTTTAAAATAATAAATTACTTTGATAAAAGTTTTGGTTTGAAATAAATGAATAAATTTATATGCATCAATTGGTATAGTAATTAGTATATTAACAGATGATTTAACATAATTTTAGAAGTTTTGAGTCTTTGTAATTTGTATGATGGGTGGAGTCCATAATTTTAGAGTAGTAATGTCATAACATATTAATACATTAATTAATATATCTTTTGGTACGTATATTACCACTGAAAATAAATAGATATCATTATTTTACATAAATATTACTTTTCTATTTATTTAGGGATATTTATTAGAAAATCCCGTCTAGTCTTATGAAAATTCTTATAACTTACTAAGTTTTATATGACATAAAATGACTCATTTGCCATTAGTTACATAAATGGATATAATTAAAGCATAAAAATAGATACTACAATAGAAATTTGAAAATGATAAATGAAATAAAATCTAGAGATTTTATAGATAGACGGCACTAATTAGGAATACAAAATTATATTAAAAACTTTATTCAAAAAGTTAATAATAATTATTTGTTTGAATTGTTTAAATTTGTAATAATACCTACAAATGAAAAAATTCACACTTTTCATAAATAAAATGTATAAAATTTTAGAAAGCATAAAGTTGTAAATGTAAATATTCACACTTAAAAATGTAACACAAAAACTATAAGCATAAACTTCACATTTTCAAACAATATACATTTTTAAATTGTTCAATTTAAAATGTGAACATTCATCATATATTTCATCAATAATGTGAACTTTCATACTATATAATGTTTACCGCATTTCATGTCACACTTTAAAAAAATACACTAAAGAGTTTTTATAATCACATTATTAGTTTAGACAAATCAATTCCACATTCAATTCACTCAAAAATGTAACATGACCATTTTGAAAATGTCACTTTTCAAAAAAGTATAAAGCATGCTCATTTTGGAAATCAAACCACGTTTCACATGTCACGTTTCAAAAAAGTATATAATATGCCTATTTTGAAAATCAAACCATATTTCATATGTCACATTTCAAAAAAGTAACTAAAAATAGGGGTACTTACCAATTAGTCCTATTCACTAGACTTATTTACCTACAGGTCCTAACTAATAAATTTAACACTATAAAAATAAGAGAGTGATAAATTTATCACTAAAAAATTATTCATAAAAAAAGAGACTGATAAATTTATCACTATAAAATTATTCATAAAAAAAAAAGACTGATAAAATTTGTCTTTATCACTTAATAAATTATATCAAATAGGACTTAATGGGTAATAAGTCTCAAAGTAGGACCTATTGAGTAATAAGTCTCCCAAGTAGGACCTATTGGTAGTTTACCCAAAGATTTTTGTAATCACATTACTGGTTTTAACAAATCACATTCCACGTTTAATTCACAGAAAATGTAACATGTCTATTTTGGAAATCAAACCACATTACACATGTCACATTTCGAAAAAGTATACTAAAGTGTTTTTGTAATCACATTACTAGTTTTGACAAAACACATTTCACATTTAATCCGCCCAAAATGTAACATGGCTGTGTTTAATTAACATTTTTAAGAAATATTCGTCGACAAACACACAGAACCCATATTCAAAAAACGCAAACCCTCAAAAACGAAGTATTTTGTGAATCATGGAAAGAGATATGATACATACCTTCAACAATTCTTTGATAAACACTTAAATAGACTAAAATTAATACAACCCAACAACAATCGATACCTAAAGCCTCACAATCGTTGTTAGTCTTCACAGTCAGAAATGGAGATATTGATACACGAATCCCACGTATTTGTTTGACCATTCCACAGCAGCCTGGTCAAAAGTTACAAATTGTCACGACCCAACCCCCGCTCCACGGGATTAGAGACGTAACCGGCCAGTAATCTGCAATTACCAATGTTAGACTTATTTATTTTGATGATTTATTTAATTATGTTTTAATTTATTGGAAAGAGAAAAATAAAATCCAAATTTTATTTTGATGATTTATTTAATTATATTTTAATCAAAATTTATTTTGTCCCATTATTTCTCACATAAACCTTTATTCTAAATGTTGTTATAATGTATTTAATATTTGATTAAATCAGGTGTTCAAGCAGCCCAAAACAAATGTTCAAACAGCCTAGCACAGCAGCTGTCACGACCCAAACCCGCCCCTATAGGTTTAGCATCGTAACCGGCCAGTAATCCTTGGATTACCGAAGGCCTCTGAACAGATTAACATATAATAAGGGGCTAGCGGAAGCAATATACAAAAATTATAATTGTCCAATGAACTGTGTTGACTTCATGAAACAGTATATTTTAAAACTTTATTTACATAGCCATAAGTCAACCATACATTATATTATACCACACACATTACAGTATTTTCCGTACAGACAACATGATTAAAATAAAGCCCCAAGCATAAACAGAATTAATCAACCCTTGAACCCAAGACACTTCGGGAACCTCCACGTGAGGCACAAAGGCTGGCTGACAACAGGAACATAGTCCCCTACAAAACCTTCGGGCTTGCACTCCAGAATGCTCACCTATAATATATATATATATATACAAACAGTGAGCTAAAGCCCAGTGAATAACACTAAGGTAAAGGGGTTAGTGAACGAAATCCGAACATTTTATACGTATAAAACAGATCATAGCATAATCATAGTCATCTCATATCAGAACATAATAATGGCATACTCCATAGAACATATCACATATCACATAACGTCTTCCGACTAGAGTAACCGGTCCCGGACACCGATTAAACACATATCACCACAATGAAGTGGCTAACGAGATCTCGTAACTGTCATAGACTCGCATTTTCATGCCGTCCCCCATGACTTGGGACTATCTATGGATGCCATAATAGATTTCAAACATGGATCTTCGTTCACAGAAACATATATCATTTCAGAAATCATAGCTTGATATATCACATTTGGAACATAATTTCATATCAACGTATCTTTACGATAACGTTACTCACAGTGGTTCCGTAGATGGTCAATCACTTCTCGGACGTTGACCTAAAATCACAAAATACATAGCACCAACGAATCTTATCATTACTTATTCATGTGGCCATTAAGGCTTAGCTTACATCACGTTGGTTCTTATCACAATGTTAGAACACACACACCCTTGTATTCTCTTAATGTGGTTCATACTTATTACAATGCTTAACTCACACACACACACACACTTGTCGTTCATAAGCTTGTTACATTCTTTTCTTAGTGTGTGTTTCTAACCCATAACCTCATTACTATAACTTAATTAAGGCTTAGGAATGCCTAGGATGCAATGAGGATGTCAAAACATGCCTTGGAACACTTAGGCAAAATTTCAGAATTTTAGGTCCTCGCTCGAGCGAAGCTTTCCTCGCTCGAGCGAGCATGCAGAAATGACACTCCACTCGAGCGTAGACTTCCTCGCTCGAGCGGACATGCAAAGATGTGAGTGGTCGCTCGAGCGCACATTCCTTCGCTCGAGCAATCTATAAATTTTGCAAAACTTCTGGGAGCTCGAAATTTACGCTCGAGCGGACTTTTGGTCGCTCGAGCGAGGTGCACGATTTCAGAGTGGTCGCTCGAGCGAGAACCCCTTCGCTCGAGCGAGACTGCAAAAATCTGGAATTTCCAGATTGCATCCCCAAGTTCAAATTCGACATTCAACCTTTCAAAACTCATCTCTTGGGCCCTAAAACTTGAAATAACCCAGAAAACTTGTAGAATATGAAAGTTTAAAGATCAATTGGTAAAATCATGGCCCAAGGTTTGTCAAAAACTCACAATTTCAACTTGAATTTCAAGGAGTAAGACATGCATATGAATTCTTTAAAACTCTTGTCTTCAAAACCCTTGAAACTAGCAATTTGGGCTCCTAAGCTCCATGCATGCAAGAAATCCTTTTCAAAACATAAATTTAAGCTTTAAAACATGATGATTCAAACATGTATGCACCAAACAACTCCCAAAACAAGTTAGATGTTCAAAATCAAACTCAATGACAACCTACTATGTAAATGTATACATGCATGAATTAAAAACAACAACCAAGCTCCAAATACATGCTCTAATGAGCCCATCTTTTCAAAAACATGATGAATCCATGGCCTTGAACATAATTATAAACATGCATGTAGATTTTGATGAAACTAACTTCAAAATGCAAGAATTTATGCATGCATGCATGATTTGAAACTCAACTCCTCATTATAAGCTCCATTACATGACTAAACTTATAATCTTCATGAATTCAACAATTAAACATAACATCTACAAGAATTATAGCTTAGGTTCTTACCTAGAGCCCTCAATTTCTCTTGTTCTAGCACAATCTTTGTTTAATTCAAACTCTAGCCTTCAATCTCTCTTGAATTCTCCTTCCTCTCTCTCAAATTGCACACACTCTCTCTCTAAGATGGAACCTCAGATTTTTCCACTAAGGAGGTGAAACAAAATGAGCTCAAAATGAGCTTAAGGCCCTTATATCCAACTATGATGCCAAAATGCACTAATTAGAATATTTGGCTAACCAAACATGACTTAATGAATCATTTTAAATCAATTTTTAATTGAACTTGCCATAAGGTTCTAAAAATTCCAAATAACACAATGGTATAATCAATTTCGTTTTCGGATGCCGATAAGGCTTTCAATTTTCATTTTAAAGTGGTACTTCCGGACAGATATTTTATAAGCAACAGAAAGAGGGCCAATTATGATGCAAATTACATATTAATCCCGTAATTAATCTTATCCACTCAATTATCTTCCTTAATTACCAGTTCGTAGTTAATTACGGGTCAGGGTTATTACAGTCTTCCCCCCTTAAAAGAGTTTGGTCCCCAAACTCGAGTTATCTTACATCAGAAAGCAACAACTCCAACTTTTTACAAAACAAAAACATAATCATATACAAAAGTTAGAGTTCGTATTAACACAAGATCTTATACACATTTAGATTTCATTCTAGAACAGATTTAGATACGTGTTCATTTTCACATTCTTGCTTAAACATACACGGTGCATCCATTAGTATTAACAGAACAAAACAAAACGCATAAGCGTAACAGACGAAGCCTCCGGTATGGGTAATAGAGTGCAG